>JACEVL010000189.1:600000-945000 GCA_020284085.1 Aporrectodea caliginosa
AACAGCCTAATAAAATATATATACCGCAGTGTTACTGCTTAGTCAGAGTGCATTAAATGCAAATAATTTGTAACGCAATATAATTTTTTACTATGAAAGTAGTTTTCCAGTCTGCATAAATAACCGTCATTGAAGTGCCGGAAAACGCGAAAACCGCGATTATTTCATTTTGCTCTTGTCGGAAAAGAAATCATTGTGTGATGACTGGAGGCAAGTTGCAGCAGGTATTGTGTCTGTGACTCATCCTTAGTTACGCGACAGAATTAACCAATTTCAACAATTATTGGCTGAGATCTGATCATTTTTCTTCGATTTTGTTAGATTTTGTTTCTTATGACCTTGAAATGACCTTGAACGACCCTGAATTTAGTATTTATATTTTAATCAAAATATAGCTCTCATCGAGATAAATAAACAGTAAAAAGTTCATCTAAATTGGACTCCTCATTAATTTGTTGTGATAAAAAGAGTAAATCGACAATGGAACCAAGTTCCAAAACCCAAGCATGCGGTTTTTGCGATTTCTACAAAAAAGTGTCAAAATGGCGCGACCTCTAAACATGCTCAGATCTCTTCAATTTTTTCACCACATAGTCTTCTTGTCAAGTGGAACAAGGGCAGCCTTGTGGAGCAGCATGTTTCAACAAAAATTATTTCCCCGTGTAAGTTTGGGCCACACTAAAGTCTAGTCTATTATTGTATGAATGTTACCTAAAACGTTGTGTGAGCGTCCTCCCGCCTCGGCACCACAAAACTTGTCTGAGCTTCTGTGCCTTTGGCTTTATAGTCTATAGGTTGCCGGGGCCCCTGGTCACACATGTTCTTAATTAGTAGTCTTAAATTAGTTGTAAACAAAGCAAAAACATTGACGTCGACAGCGAATATTTACGAATATTTAAGAATATTAAAAATGCCCTAATATTCACGAATATTTACGAATATTAAAGCCGGAAGTCACGAATTCTCGTTCTATGACTCGCACCACCTTTGAAAAATCCACGCGCCGCCACTGCATTTAGTAAAGAACACAATGCACCCACTTAGTCCCCGGAGTCGCTAACAGAAGCTTTAGCGACTGACTTGGAGACTTGGCGACCGACCTATGGACTGACTTAGCAACTGACTTGACCAAGTCACTTGCTTTATCGACTGACTAAGTCGCTTAGGCTTATCGACTGAATTAACGACTTGATATCGACTTCTGGGGTAATCAGGTACGTCTATTAGTAACCTGACAATAAAATGCATTTTACGGCGTACTGTAAAGTCACGTTTCGCTGCACGTCATGGTTTAATTGTGGCCAAATAAAGCGGTGGCACATCTAAATTTTTGACAAATATTGGCCTATGCACCAACCAAGTCAAAATTATCAAACCATTATCGCGTGAGTGGCCGAGTGGGTTGGTTCCTGCTCGTCACGCCGGCGACCCGGGTTCGATTCCTGGTCGGTCGGTTTATCAGAGATTAATTTCTCGGACCTTTACTGCGGGTGGCTCGGTCGCAATATAAACGTGGAGTACAATACAATACAATACAATACAATACAATACAATACAATACAAACACACAACCTGGCGCCTCTGGGCTGCTCATTGTCCTACATGAGGGCTGGGCGCCTGTTGATGGCTGCCGCTACTGGTTGAGCGTTCTAGAAGTAGCTTGCTAGCAACAACGCTATATAAATCGTCGTAAATACAATACAATACAATACGATTAGGCTTCGATGGTTGATAGTAATTCTAAATATAAATATGGACTCCTTGAAAGTTGGTGTATATCTAGTAAAGTAAGTAAGTAGAACTAGGTAGGCAGTATGGTAGTAAATAAATAACTGCTGATATATTAAGTGGACAAAGTCGATAGCAGTCGATAGCTTAGCGACTGACTTCGACTTGAGGGCTTAGCGACTGGCGGCGGCGGCGGATGGCGGCGGCGCCGGGGACTACACCCACTCATTGAGACATCAACACACATTTATCTCTGTCAGTCTGAAGCTGTGCACCTTATAACACAATTCCCCCAAATTATACCGTAATCTATAATTCTCCCTGTGACATACAAGTTACAAACTATACCGTGCTCAGACAAGCGAAGTGCAGATTAGGGTGGTGCTCAAAAAAAATTATTTTTAGTAAATTGATGGGACAGCCCCAGGTTATGTTCCTTTTGATACAGTAAGTTAGGGTGCAAAATATGATAAAGATATTCCATCATTTAGGTGTGCCACATAAGAGGACAAGTTTTCCAAATTTTAGACAAGGATCGTAAGCAAAATTGTGATAATATTATAAACTTTTTCGCATTTTATGTAAGATCAAGTAAACCTTAAATTGTTTTACTTAAAAGTAGAAGAATTAAAAAGTACTGGTGAGCATTATTCAGCCTTATAAGTTTGATTAAATCATTAACACATTAAAATATTTATTGGTCCATTTTGTGACCGTTGACTTTTTGGGGTCCGGAAACTTTTTCGATGCTCGGACACCACCTGGAGCAAGGCCTGCTTTCGACCTCCATTCTTCGTCAGCATTTGATCTTATTCTGGTATAAATGCCACTCCCGCTTCTGTCCTATCATTCATCACACTCAACCTTTCTTCAGTCTTTTGACACTCCAACTAAATGCTGTTCTGTTTCCACGCATTACTATAGCTGTCCTTCATTCGATTCGATCAAGAGCTTCTGCTACTTGCAGATTGATAATATTCTTTGGGCGAGATCTTTTAGTCTTTGGGTTTTCTGCCTCAACACCAGACTTGGAGTTTTCGACGCAGTCTATATAGCAGTTATCACTATCTGTCTCTGAGGCATCAGATTTAAATAACTCGCAGCTGACTTAATACCACTGGACCTGGACATTCGAGTAGTAGTAATAGATTGTGTCAATGTCTCTTGCTAAATTCTGGCCTTAATTTCATCTTGTCTCTCTTCCGTTTTTCTTCATCTTGTTTTTTAATTTGTGATCCACTTGTGCCATTGATCTTGACATCCTTCCATCTCTGAGCTAAGCCTGCAGAGGGTAGTTGTAGGGTAGTTGGGAGTTGGCGTGTGTCGTCGCTCGGAAGCGCGACGTACTCGCTTCTCCTACACTGGCTCCCGCTCTTGCTATCTCTTCCCTTGGCGCTACCCAAAGGGCAAATGGTTGAGCAGACCATCTTCTTTCTTGTTCTTCCACTGACGAGGTGGTCCATCTACTTCCAGTGGCAAGGCTAACCGTCGGACTGACGGTCCCACGTCCTCCTGACGCAGGTGGGTTGGTGAAAGTTACTACCCGCCCCCTTCCTTTCTTTCCATATCTTCCAATCTATCGAGGATCCGACTCATCAGACTAAACTGCCTATCCTCCGCCTCTCTCTGTCTTTCTTCTATCTCTCTTTGTCTTTCCATCCACCGCCCTTCTAATTCGGACAGCCTGTCTAACGTTACAAATGGCCTATTCTCGCCCGTTGGGGCGGAGGCCCTTGTAACCTCTTCCTCTTCTTCTTCTTCCGATCTATCTCTAAATAAATCACTCGGTTCGGCCATTTTAAAGATTATATTCAAACAACTAACAATATAAAGTCTAAGCACAGATCAGTTAAGTTTAGCAGAACTCTGTTACATTAATCATACAGTAATGCAACCTTATCATTAACCATTCATAGCATTCATTCACAGACATGCGTGGCTTAAGGCTGCGTACTCTATGCGGTTATATTTACTCTACTGTTATTTATTATTTCTGCCACAGCTGCGTGTCTAATTATAACTGCAAGTTTCCAGTGCTCACTCGCCGTATACAGTACTATACCTCGTTCAGGCTCTGCCGCTGCGGCATATAGATAGCGATGCGCTGCATAGGAATTTCCCCTCCGTCATCTCCTCACCAAGCGTCGCTCCTTTGTCTCAAATAATCCACAGTTCTACGAAGAGATCCGCCCTTCCAAATTCGATCCGTAGACTCCTTAATTCGTATTCCGTTACTCTGCTTTATCACCTATCGAATCGCAACGATACACTAGGCCCGCGGCTCTTAGTGATCTTTGGCTGCATTCGACAAATAACCCGTCGTCACGACACTATTCCTGCGTTCGATTCGCAGACATCCGTTTAAGGAGTGGACAGTATTTCCACTCCGGCTCAGCTGAATCGAATCCCTCCGTCCCAAATCCTCGGTTCGTTACTTTGCGCGTTTTGCGACTCGTAAATCAACCGCTGCTATCGTACGGATTCTTTAGGACTTCTCACCCGTTCGGCGGTTCGTCAGACTGGCCAGAGTTGTCCGCGTCCTCGCGTCTTGTATGCTAAAATTGCATGTAGCCTCTTCCAACGACTCCTATTGGACGAGGCCCGTCGCTGGCAACTGCCTGTTCCCTATTCGTCAGCCTCCTCCCTCTTGCCGTCTACACACCTTCGGCGGCAAGCTGCCATCCCGATCTCTCTGGTCCAGCGCCATCCCTATCTATGAGCCTCACTTCTGCAGCGCCAGTATACTTTTTTACCGTACATTACTTGTAGGAACTTATCTGTTCCTACAACTGTTATGCACACTTGAACTTCGTGGCATCGTCTCTCTAACTTGCGCTTACAGCTACAGAATTATAACAGAATATCGACGATTCTGTTTTCAATCGCAGGCCTACATTTAATCGGCAGAGTTCTTAATTTTATTATTCAGCACAGAGAATTCTGTTTCAGTCGCGAGAGTGCGCCTCTGGCTGGTCTTCTTCCGTTAGTCTTCATGAGGACGAAACAGGAAGTACCACGCCCAAGGGCAGTTACGTAAGTAATATAAAGTGTACACTCACCTCGATGATCCACCCGTCGATTCCCGTGTGGAGGTAGAATTCTCCTAGGCTTCGGCGGAAGTTGACCTCGGCAGCTAGTGAAGGTTGTATGAAGAAGCATCCAATCACGTACACAGCGCAAGACCACAATCCGTAGTCCCAGAGCGACGTCCGGTCCCAAGGTTCGAGGAGCGGCACCGGTTGACGCCATCCCGGGTTTGAGGTCAGCATCAAGGTCCCTTCGCGCAGGCTCCACATCTCAAGGGCTTCCTTCGCCCCTCGAGCGCGACTTACCGCCTGGATGGTGACCAACATGGCGGCCAGGGAATCTTTCTTTGCGACGAGCGGTGGAACTAGGGCTCGAATCTGTTCCACTGTCTCCGACGTAAGACCAACGTGGCCTTGGGCATGAAAGAATTCTAAAATTCTCCAAAGATGGCCAGCGGAATGAACCCGCCAAGTCGGAGTTGCAAAACTCATTACGGCGACCGGTGCAACAACGGGCAACGTAGGCGTGGGCGGTCTGGTGTTACTCGCCGATACGGTGCCAGGCGATGCACCCATATCGGAAGGAGTCGAAGGCCCAGCACGACGAACACTTCCAGCGTCCGGTGACGGATCCGGATCGGGAGGAGTTTGCGGTCCAGAACGACGAACACTTCCGGTCGCCATCAGCGGATCGGGTGGCGATATGGGCGAAAACTCTCCGGCATTCCTCTTTGGCGTCGCAATAGCCGGTTGTCGTGAACTAGTCCCTTGTTGGCTTCCGGCCGCTGATAAAACACCTCGAGCAAAACTAATTTCGTCATCATCGTCGAAAAGTCCAGCCATATGCGGGCCCGGTGTGTCCCCCCTCGACCTATTGCCGGTCTGCACCTCATTAAAATCGTATTGCCAAGAAGCCATGTAGGATTAACAGGAAAATGTATTGAATTGTATGATTAGGCCGAACTAGGCTCGTGTATTGAGGCAGAGTTATCATGTTTAGCTAAGAACATTACTGTTGCTAGTGGAATTGAATTGAAGATGAATTGCGATGTGATTGCCGCAGCTGAATTGAAGATGAAATGAATTGTATGACTTATGAAGCGCTATGTATGTGCCATGAAGTAGAATTAGTATTGTTGATTAAGAAATTACTGTGGTTGAAGTATGACGAAGATTACGATGATTAAGATTTGTGTAGTAACGATGAATGTGTTAAAAGGTTTTGCTATTGCTGAAATTGAATATTAATTGCGATGTGGTAAAAGTTTATGTAGAATTGTGCTAATTACTGTTATTGATGTTGGGATGAACTATACGATGAAGTTGAGAAAGATCAGTAGACGCGTAAATGATTGCATTTAGAGAAACTTGCGTGAAGATGAAGGAAGGATTAAGTGATGGTATGCAGTGCTTAACTAAGAATCGCCATAACGTGCGATGATTATGTGGATGGAGTTGCATTTAGTAATGATGTGAGTGATAGTCTGAAACTGTGGTGATATGATGACGTTGCGGAATGGCAGATGTTGCATGATCGCATGAGTGAATATGATGTAAAAATGAGGCTGCAGTAGAGTATAGAAAACTTTATGAAGTTTATGTGTAGATCTGTTCTTAAAAAGGATTTTTAAGTTTGTGTTTCTCCCAATACGGTAGAAAACGAAGAGAGGCAGTTCGGGAGAGTTGTAGGAACAGATAAGTTCCTACAAGTAATGTACGGTAAAGAAGTATACTGGCGCTGCAGAAGTGAGGCTCATAGATAGGGATGGCGCTGGACCAGAGAGATCGGGATGGCAGCTTGCCGCCGAAGGTGTGTAGACGGCAAGAGGGAGGAGGCTGACGAATAGGGAACAGGCAGTTGCCAGCGACGGGCCTCGTCCAATAGGAGTCGTTGGAAGAGGCTACATGCAATTTTAGCATACAAGACGCGAGGACGCGGACAACTCTGGCCAGTCTGACGAACCGCCGAACGGGTGAGAAGTCCTAAAGAATCCGTACGATAGCAGCGGTTGATTTACGAGTCGCAAAACGCGCAAAGTAACGAACCGAGGATTTGGGACGGAGGGATTCGATTCAGCTGAGCCGGAGTGGAAATACTGTCCACTCCTTAAACGGATGTCTGCGAATCGAACGCAGGAATAGTGTCGTGACGACGGGTTATTTGTCGAATGCAGCCAAAGATCACTAAGAGCCGCGGGCCTAGTGTATCGTTGCGATTCGATAGGTGATAAAGCAGAGTAACGGAATACGAATTAAGGAGTCTACGGATCGAATTTGGAAGGGCGGATCTCTTCGTAGAACTGTGGATTATTTGAGACAAAGGAGCGACGCTTGGTGAGGAGATGACGGAGGGGAAATTCCTATGCAGCGCATCGCTATCTATATGCCGCAGCGGCAGAGCCTGAACGAGGTATAGTACTGTATACGGCGAGTGAGCACTGGAAACTTGCAGTTATAATTAGACACGCAGCTGTGGCAGAAATAATAAATAACAGTAGAGTAAATATAACCGCATAGAGTACGCAGCCTTAAGCCACGCATGTCTGTGAATGAATGCTATGAATGGTTAATGATAAGGTTGCATTACTGTATGATTAATGTAACAGAGTTCTGCTAAACTTAACTGATCTGTGCTTAGACTTTATATTGTTAGTTGTTTGAATATAATCTTTGAAATGGCCAAACCGAGTGATTTATTTAGAGATAGATCGGAAGAAGAAGAAGAGGAAGAGGTTACAAGGGCCTCCGCCCCAACGGGCGAGAATTGGCCATTTGTAACGTTAGACAGGCTGTCCGAATTAGAAGGGCGGTGGATGGAAAGACAAAGAGAGATAGAAGAAAGACAGAGAGAGGCGGAGGATAGGCAGTTTAGTCTGATGAGTCGGATCCTCGATAGATTGGAAGATATGGAAAGAAAGGAAGGGGGCGGGTAGTAACTTTCACCAACCCACCTGCGTCAGGAGGACGTGGGACCGTCAGTCCGACGGTTAGCCTTGCCACTGGAAGTAGATGGACCACCTCGTCAGTGGAAGAACAAGAAAGAAGATGGTCTGCTCAACCATTTGCCCTTTGGGTAGCGCCAAGGGAAGAGATAGCAAGAGCGGGAGCCAGTGTAGGAGAAGCGAGTACGTCGCGATTCCGAGCGACGACACACGCCAACTCCCAACTACCCTACACTCTGTCTTCAGGGTTTTTATGTCACTTTCGCATCAGAATGTGAAATATTAAATGTTTTTTATAATGATTCAACAATTCTTTACTCTGTGACTTTCTGTGTTTCTCCATCTCTCCATGCTGCCTTTTGTGAATTCCTCCACTCATTGTAGATCTTCTCAAGCCTCCCGATTGCATGTTGCATTGTAGTCACAGGCAAGTGAATTCTATTTCAAAAAGCTGTAACTGTTCCGACTGCACTTTCACGAACAGTTTGCCATTGACTTTTAACAAATGAAAAATGATCAAAAATCTGCCATGTCTGTTATAATTAAAGCAGCCTTGCAATATTGATTGAATCATGTGTGAATCCAACAAAGCAAATTTCAGTTTCAGATCTGGTAGAAGGTTTTCGACATGCCAACCTTTGAGGACCTCTGAGTAGATTTCTTGAAGGGCGCTGTATAAATTTTTGGAATGAATGAATCCTAATCAGTTTCCAATTAGAAATCTAGAAACAGCTGATTACTGCTCCATTATTACGATAACCGGTATTCTTGTATCAGGAAATTTATATAGTGCCTTCGTTACAAATGTCATAAAGGTGCTATATTAATGTCATTGTCCGTTCTTCCAAGCACAGCAACCCAGGCCTGAACTGCAGACAGTTGACATTGTAAAGCACCGAACAGAAATACAGCTCTCTATACTAATAATGCTGCCCGTTTGATTGGAGGTTTCTTCAAAGTTTGGCCTAATATATTCCACTGTGCGGGATACTTTGCACTGGCTTCCCATCCAGCAGCACGTTCAGTTTCAGATCTTGACCCTTATACGCAGTTGTTTTGTTGGCTCTGCTATATTATAACTTAGGAACCTCTGCATTTCAGAGGTCCGGGGTTGTTTCACGAGTCGATCGGCTGCCCAGGGACTCCTAACTGCCCTTCGCATGCATAGTATACACACTGCTACAGCTCAGTCCAGAAGCTATGGCCCAACAGATGGAATTGACTTTCTCGAGAGCTGCTGCTCGAGCTCCTCAGTTTGTCTCTTCCACAGTTTCGCAAGCTCCTGAAATCTGTATTATTCGACTATTTTGTGTGGGGAGCGTCATTGATTAGCTCTGTTCTTGAAGTGGCGCTTTACAAATGCTGTATTACAATTGCAATAATTAAAAACGTCATAATATATCAATAATAGGATGGGAACTTCGTTACGTCATCGTTACTACGAATTCAATTGTCTTTTGATAATAATGCACTAATGGCTGACATTTTGTAGTTACATGTTCAAACACCAATGTTCTTCCCATACGATTAAAATTTTGATCACCGCACCCCAGCATTTTGGACTGGAAATGCCGTATCTTCGATTTTCAGACTAGTCTTGACAACTTTAATTAATAGTAAGCTATCTACCGTATTTACAAATGCCCATTATGTGTAGCATGAATTTGGCATTCGTGCCAATGACTTAAACACTATAAGTTAACAGTCATTGTTATAGAATTGGTAAACGGATGGTAGAATGGATGGTAGAAATGGGTGACACCCACCATGTACATGTAGATAATTATAGAATCCATAGGTTCCATAGTTGTTAGAAACGGTCAACACAAAAATAAAAAACGGAAAAAACGTCGTTTTTTCAAAAAATAAAAACGGAAAAACGAGAAAAAGCGAAAAAATTTAATTTGACTTTGTTGCATCTTGTACTGTATTTTAAACTTAAAAACCTTGTTCACACAATTTAATTTTAATCAGAAAATAACAAACTTTATTAGTAAACACTAAGTTACATTAATCTACAACAATTATTATTTTATTTGTTATAAGTTTGGTTTTATAAGAAATGGAGAAATCAAAAATATTGAAATCTTTTCAAATTTAAATTGTAAACATTAATTATTCCATGCTGACAAAAAAACTAACAGAATTATTCTAAACACTAATAGAGTGTAGCCTACTTAATTAAAAATTGTACTTAATATTTTTACTTATAATAACTTGATATGGAGTAATATCAGTCAGTTTATCAGTGAATCGGAGATTACTGTGATAACTTAGAAATTCAGATTAGCCTACTTCTATAAATTTTATTCCTTGAACTGCGCTATTTATTTCTCAAATGATGACATTAAATTGTGACGTAGATCAGCTGAATTCTTGAAGGTACCGTAACGGTGACAACCTAAGGGACATCAGACAAAATTAAAATAAAACAAATAATAACATACAGTAAACATATAAATAAAGTTACATGCAAAAATAATAAACGGAAAAAGTGACGAATAATTAAAAAAAAACGACAGTTTTTTGTAAAAATAAAACACCAAAGAAACGTTTTTTTACAACTATGCCAATTATTAACATCGTAGCGTGACTATTTTACCAGGCATGAGTTTGAACACTTAGACTGTCATCCAGTGAAACTCGCCTAATCGTGTTGAAACGTTTAAAAAAGCAAGCAAAGAGAGAGCAACTGGCATCAGCTTGGCTTACAAAAGACTGCTCAAATGCGGAAGGGGTTTTGATGCAAATCAGCTATCGGCTAGAGATTGCGATCAGAGTGTCTAAAACACCGCATCGACCTCGACTGCCTAGCCATGGAACTTTCCATGGTATATAGATAGACGCATTGGGGCATTTCTTTCTGTCTACTTCAAATGCAAGAATAGCGATCCGTTTCACTGATAGATGTCAAGAATGCAGAAATAAACAGGTAAGTATTTGTCCACGTGAATTTGTAACATTTAGATTTCGAAGCACGTCATCCCTGGTGAGTATATAGCGGTAGGGACGAGTGGGTGCTTGTCTTACGCATTGGAACTGCCCATAATTTCTGCGCTGACCACAAGAGCATCTTTCAGTCGAAATGTCAACGATTCAAAGCTGAAATTCACCACAAGGCGACTTCTAACATGTAACCCCAAAGGATTCCTCTCTTACTCGATACCCATCTAATTTTCATTTCTTGCAAAGCTGTCTCCATGAACAAGAAAAAAGTACGGTACGTTATAAGAAGCCGTCCTATTAGCTCCACAGGCAGCCATCGCCCGGGTCGCCGTGTCATCTTCCAACCGACAGTGTGCGGTCAGTGTACTGTTGGCTAGGGGGCGCTGGTGTAGCAGAAACCTCGACACAAATTTAAAAAAAGGTATTTGGACTACTCCATATCTTCATAATGTGCAGCCGCAGTAATTCAGCCTATTTCTGTATTCGCCTTTATGGTTTTCCTTTCAAACGTACTTCGCTGCTTCTTCTCCAGTAAACGCGAATCTTTCACTGGCATTGTTTAGCTTTAGACTCAGGCAAAATCTTTAAGTAAATGAGATTTATTGATCTGCACCGGTAATTGCTATTCCAACGACCTGCTGATGTTCGCGAAATTTCTAGGCCTATATATTCAAAGCAATATTAGTAATTAGTACAATTGGACACGATTGTGTGTATTGGGTACTTTTGGTTATTACCATAAGTTCTGTTGGATTAGCGGATACTGTTAGGTACTGCTATGTAGCCTAGGCCTACTGTCGGATACTATTAAGCAAAGGCCTAACTGGGTACAATTGAGTAATACAATATATTATTAAGTCCTTTTGAGTATTACAATGGGCAACAACAAACATAATTTGTTGCTACTCAGAACTTTAGAAATGTTCTTAGCTAAATTTTAGACGCTGATTTAAAATATGAAATTATAATTTGGCTAGCACGTCAGGTTTTCAGGTACGCACCAGTGAAGTTCTACTCAATTGCGAATTCTCATCTCATAGGCCTACTATAAGAGAAAGTAGAGTATTAAAAAATAGCAGGCATTAGCTTTTGCGCTTGTTCTTAGCTAAATTTTGGACAATGATTTCAATTAGGGGTGGGCAACGATTAAAAGTTTTAATCGAAATTAATCGCACGATTACAATTTTTAATAACGCGACTAATTTTTAATGCTGTCACAATAGATAACAAAACAACTACTCTACCGACTCTGAGTAGTTACCATGAATATACGCTATGCAAATCAATCAATCAATCAATCAATCAATCAATCGTTTATTGTTCCCAATAAAACCAACATAATGACACTTAACACAGTAAACAGTAACATTGTAAGGGATACAACAGGAAGACCCAGAAGGGACCAAGGTCCCGCTTATTAGGGTCACCCTTGTACCATGAGACAAATGTAGAATGACAAATGATTGACCGTTATAAGTCCAACTGGACTATGAAGCATAAACAGAACCGTAATGTCAAATAAAGACAAAAACCTTAACTAGTAAAAAGAACTGAAAATTTAAGCAGAACCGTAATGTAAAATTAAGACAAAAAACCTAAACTAGTAATGCAGAACCGTATTGCAAATAAAGACAAAAACCTTAACTATTAAAGCAGAATATCCTATAATATTTATTCATTTTGATCGATTAGGTATGCACGTACTGATTTTTTAAATGATGACAGATTAGGCTTGCTTATGTTACATTGCTTGCAGTCAATAAACAAAACGCAAACATGCTTTTACTACTTGTGTTAACCTTTTAGTTTTTACTTAAAGTTTAAAGTTTAAACTGAGCGCTTTTATCAAGAATTGTTTTAGCGCATTTCTAGAAATATTTGGGCACAGTGACAATCGCGTTAACTGCGTCAAAAAATTAAGCGCATTAATTAATTAACACATAATTCGTGTTAATAACGCGTAAAATGCTAATTTCGATCAATCAATCAATCAGCCGTTTATTGATTCAACAACAACAACAACAACAACAACAACAACAACAGAAGACTTACAGGAAATAATCAACAATCAGTCATTTTCAAAATTAATCTGTTGATGCCGTCAACAGGACAGCCCTAAAGGACAAAATAATCCGCTCTTGCAAGGCTGCCCCTTTTCCACGTTACAGTTATGGCTAGACGATTTTTATGATCAATATAATTATAAAAAATTAAACTTAAATAACATTGTTAGGGCTAGACAGACTATAACCAAACAACTAAATAGCAACAAAACGTTGCAGTACGAGATTTAAAACAAAGAAAGTCAAAACTAAACGGATTATAGCCTAATGTAATTAGTTGTAACATAAACAATCTTGTAGGCCCTACAGGTACAATCAATCGAGTCATATTCATTTTATGTGTTTAACAGATAATGTTTCAATTCAGCTTTAATTGAGCTATGTGCAATATATTTATTAAATCGGGAAGAAGAGTTCCAAAATGGTGGACCTGCGCATTTAGTTGAGAACTGCTTAGTCCTGGAGTTCGATATTTACAGGATGCTATACTATCATGTCCATGGACACATTGAAGGCAAATGTCAAACTGTTGACGGTCGTCAATGACTGCGCAGAACGTGGAGTGGTTCTGATACAGTCTTACAATGATGTACTAAGGATGAGTCACAGAAACAATACTTGCTGCAACTTGTCTCCAGTCATCGGACAATGATTTCTGTTCCAGCAAAGGCAAAATAAAATGTTGCGGGTTGCGGGTTTGCCAGCAGACTGGATAACTTCTTTAATTATCCAAAACAGTGGCGGCTCAACAGGGGGGGGGCACCCCCCCCCAACTGAGGTTGTGGCCCCCCAGTGGCCCCCAAATTTTAGTCCAAAATATTATGAAATATGGTATCATTTATTTTTTATATTTTCAAAGGTATGACTTACTTGCTTATAAGCATGATGGATGACGAAATCCGATGTTATTTTATTCGTGGTGTTTTCAAGACACGACCTATTTACTTCCTTAGAGTCTTAATTATTTTATTGTCGTATAAGCTACTTCCTGCTATCTATCACTGACTCCTATGTGCAAGCATATTGAGTACAGGGTAGCTGCCCTGGTATGGCGACATAACCAGCTAAGGCCTCGCCCAATTTTCCTCCGAGAGCAATTCGGGTATCCAAGGACGTCGTCCCCAATGCTTTACGGAAAAGGGAGTTCTCTTGGTTTCGTTCGCTCGTACTGCAACTATGAAGAATCCAGACTTTTCTGTGGTAGGCCAGTGGTTTGGAACGCCCTTCCTTTAGACCTACGCCTACACACTGAGACTCTATCTGACTCCTTCCTCAACAAACTTAAAACTGTACTACTCAAACAGTGTGTTCATAAAATAACCAGGCGCTTTTCGGGCTCTTCTGCAGATTAAGCTGGGCATCATTCTGAAGTGGATCCACAGACTGCATTTAGACAACTTGTCTACATCCAGTTATTGTATCATTCCGAACTAAATCGACAATTCTCTTACCATTCGCTTACTGTTATGATTGGTACACAATCTGTAACACCAAAACACAAGTCTTTCTCATATTAAGACATATCTACAAAGCACTATGTCTGATATTCGTTAAGAGAGCAGTTTATCAATGCCGTCAGTTGAATTTGTTCGTGCAGAGGCGATTATCATGGGTGCCTTTGTGGCAAACAGAATAGGGATGATCGAGGAGTTCTGGTTGTCAGATAAGATGTTTGTGAAGATGTAATCAATTAATGTAGCCATTGTAGTGGTTATTCTAGTTGGTCGTAGAATTGTAAGAAAGATCTGGTGGAACCAGGGGCGTAGCCAGGAAACAATTTCGGGGGGTTTTCCAAAGTTTAGGAGGGACCGCCGAGGCGCGCAGCGCCAGGGGGAGGGGTTTGGGGAGGGGATGTGCCCCCTCCCCACTGAAATTTTTTGAATTTCCACACTGTAATGGTAGCAATTTAAGCTGTCATCTTAACAAAATTGCTCTAATAATATTTCAGTGCTGATAGGAACCAGCTGTTACTCGTAGCTACGATGTAGTTTGAGTCGTGTTTTAGTTTGACTGCAGACAATACTTGCAAAAAATATAAAAAAGTAAGTAAAAGTTTCGAAGTTTCACGTACAAGCAATGTCATCCAAAGATTTAATTTCGCAGTTGGAAAATATGACTAAAAATTTTTTTGCAATTAGTTATTTCGGGGGGTTTGAACCCGTAAAACCCCCCTAAATACGCCCATGGGTGGAACATCAGAATGTTAAAGAATACACCAGTAGGATTGTGCCTGGCTGTTTTAAATAAATCTATATTAAAGTCTCCTGCTAATATTATTTTTCCATGTTGGATAATTTATCCATCATATGATCAAGGTCCTCATTAAATTGATCTAGTGTGGGCGGTACATGGTCCCTGTCACCACATCCCTTCCATTTGCTTGGAGCCATAGGCGCAACCACCCCTATCGGACCCGTGGGACGCGTCCCCAACTTTCGAACAGGTTGGGACGGCCCCCAACTGTTGAAAATTTTGAGGTAAACAAGAGCCCAAAATGAACTCCATTTGGTATCAAATGCTCAAAATATTGCGTCGGCTTACGACGCTCCCCATACCCCGTAGTCGTTAGGGGCTTCTTGCCTTCCGCAGTCGCGGCTGTGCGCCTTCCGCCTTCGCAGTTATCCCACTCGGAAGTTCTATTAGGTCCCTCCCCCATCAAATCGCTGGCCCTGCTGCCGATAAAATATTAAAAGGGTCAGGCTAAAGCCGCTAAGCTCAAGTTCATCGGAATTCTGTGCAGAATGTTGCTGTATAATTTCACTCTAAAACTTTACTTATCTCGCTTTTTAAAATTCGACTAAGACTCTCTGTAGAAGCCTAGGAGGACATTTTAATTTTTAATGCTGCGACTGCGAGGTGTGTTCTTCTAAAACCTAAAATCTCAGTTTATTTATATAGGCCTAATAAAGTCATATGTTTTCACAGATCTAGGTGGCTTAGGTACTTTTATATCGAAATCATCGGTGAAATATTTTAGATAAATTAGAGCCCAAAATGCGATCCATGTGGTATCAAATGCTCGAAATTGCGTCGGCTTCGGGGGCTCCCGATGGGGGAGCTTACGACGCTCCACCATATCCCATAGTCGTTAGGAGCTTCTTGCCTTCGGCAATTGCAGCTTCGCGCCTTTGGCGCTCGCAATTCCCCTCCCACACTCAGACATACTAGTAGGTCCCCCAACTTTTTTACCGTGGTTGCGCCCATGCTTAGAGCAGTCTTATGAAAATACTTTCAAAGGTATTGTTTCGTGCATTAGTCCAGTCACCAATTAATCTGCTCAAATCTTATATCTTTCCTAATAAAGAAACCAGTAACTTCTCCTCTAGAGCCAGTCCTAGATTAATTTTATGGATAAAGCGAAAACCCGGGATAAATACTGTATCCTCTGTTTGTCATTTAGCCATGTTTCTGTTACAGCAAGGACAATGACTCCAGTCTGTACTAACAATAACTGTGTATCTGGTAATTAATTCATTATTCTTCTGCAATTTACATGGGCCATACAGAGAAATTCTATAATGCATAGTATAATCGTCATTCAACTGTTCCAGTGAAATATATTCACTAGAGCTCAGATTTAGGTAGTTGTAAAAGTTAGCATCAGGATCAATGTCAGGGTTTCTCAGCAATGTGCTGACATGTTCGATTGGGTTAAATACTGCCTCTGGAAGAACCCTACTGTGGGTAACTGTCAATGCGCTGACAAATTCATACTCATCCTCAATCTGGTTGAAAGGGAAGAGAGACATATTACACTGTTTACAATACCACTGTGATTGAATGGTGGAAAATGATAGGCCTACATGGCGAGTATCTATTATACCAATTCAAGAGTTATGATAATATAGACCACAGATAGAACATGTCGTACTTTTATACCTATTGAAGGTCAGTTTTGAACAATAGTCACAGGATATGAAGATTTACTTCATCTTCATGCGCCGTGCAGCATTAGTAGAGTTTATGGGATAAATCCACAGTTGCTATTTTCAGTCTGTCTCAGTTAAGTAGGTCAGCATAGGAAAGTAACTATCGGCTACTAGTGATTCCTGAAGTATATGAAGTTCATCCAAGGTTGCAATACGAGTTGGTTTCTCGATAGGCAAACGAGACATCCTGGATTGTTACCTGGAGGTCCAGATTGTTGTTACAGAATTTTACTACCAACTCCTCCGTTTGGTGGAACCAACGTGGTTCTTGGTGATCCAGGACAGCACCTGTATGAGGTTCCAGTACAAAATCCTGGGCTGATAAGACTGTACCACGAGAATGGACCTCCGTTGACTCAATTCGAGCACGCAGTCTTGATTTTCTTTATGTAACTCCTCGATCTTTACTGAATATGGTTGGATCATTTTCTCAGTTAATTCCGACACCACTTTATAACTTTATCTGCCATTGTTTCGACCAAGCCAGCTATGGTAGCGGAGAACGTAGCGGAGAACGCAAATAGCTTTTGATCAATCAACGTCGACAGATGCTCGTCAAGTCGCGAGATCTGAGCCTGCTCCACGCGTTCGTCCAGCATCGCCTCAATTAGGTCCTCGGATTTTACGGATTTTCGTGACATCGCCAATTTGGAATCTAGTTACTGATAATCCAAGTTATTATTGTCACTAGTTCCAAATTTAGTTGGTAAATTTCGCAGAGGTATTTATCGTACGAATGGCACAGTATGTCACCGCTTACCGTCTCTTATAACAAACAACACGTGTTGGAAATTTGGCTAGCATGTCAAGTTTTTAATATGCGCATGAGTGTAATTCTACTCGTACTAGGCCTATGAGCGAAAGCAAAGTAACCAAAAAGTATCAGTCATTTGCTTTTCCGCTTGTTCTTAGCCAAATTCAGATACCTTTTCTGACCGTCTATCAACTACCGGTGTTATATGCTTCACGCTTTATCTGCGCTTGGACCATTGTTTCCGCCGATAGTGTTTGGCATCATCATGACTGTTGCAAAGGCATGATTCCATAAAACTCAAGCGTCTCTAACTCATCCAAAAGTCACTAGCCAGAGCTTTCATCAGAACGCCTACGCATCATCATATTACTCCCATCCTCAAATCACTCCATTGGCTAAAGATCGCAGAGTGAATCCACTTCAAAGTCCTCCCGCTAAGCTACAACTCCCTACAATACTCCCAGCACAGATATCTTCGCGAACTCTTCACTATCCAGCCAACCCGCTCTAGCCGGTCACTGCTCGTCTCAAGTTCTCCAACCGAGCAATGTCCGACACTGCATCACGTCTCTGGAACGATCTGCCTCCTGAATTCCGCACTTTTTCGGTACCTCCACCATCATACTGTACGGCTGTTTACTAACGTCGAATACCATGAGCGGATATAGGTCTTTATAATCAGCCGGTGTGATGTTACTTTGCGTAATCAGCTGATCCATTCCGTAGAACTTTTCGCTAAACGTCGCCGCGGCTCTGTAAGCTCTCGAAAATTTCTGGTGATTCAACATCACGTACGGTTTTTCTGGAGCCGTCTTGACGCTAAGACGCCAGCTAAATGTCGTCGATTGAGGAACTGTGATAGTATCGCATTGACGCGCTCTATAAGCAACTGGTACCGTCGCTTTCGATTCGATAGTTTTATATAACTGCGCCCTTTCCATATCCGACGGAGTAACGTGCGGCATAAACCACGAGATTTTCGCAACGTCAACTTTTCCTGCAGCTGCCGCAGTAGCCGCAGCGTCGGCGCCAGGAGCTCTAAAGATAGCATCATCGTCTGATTTGCGAACCAGCGTTAGCGTGTGCTTCAGTCCGTATACTATTTTATCGTAATCCTCGCAAAATCCGAAAATATGGCTAAGAGGCACTACAAAACTGAATGTTCCTTTAGCCGTTGGTTTTTGAATTAAATACGCCTGTCTGATCGCGAAACCCACGTTATCCGCTATAACCGCGGTCGCGCCAGTGTCTTTTGTCCAAAGCTGGTTAAGGCCTTGGGCTACAGCGAAATCGTTTGGATATTTCAACAAACCCAGCATCGTCGTTGCTTGTCCCGGGTGATAAACCGTTTCCATTTCTTGATTCGATAGGGAATATCCGATTTGACTGAAAAGATGCATAAGCCCGTTGTTGACGATTGCTGCTGCGTCGGCGTTAGCGTATGCGGTATTCACCGGTCGCTTTAGTCAACCTACCTTCGATCAGCAAGTAAGACTCGGCGGGATGACAAAATAGATCTTGAGTTTCTATAGTTATGCGAATCTCACCGGCTGAGTTAAGATTCGTTCTAGCTACTGGTTCATATTCGTGCCACTCATATTTTTCAATTCCTTCATCGACTGACGAGGCTTCTGTAAAGTTTAGAATATCCGATTGCATTTTTAATTACCGAGGAGATTTTTTTATATAGTTATCGCGCGAGTTTCAATCCCGCTCCGTTGCTGTTGTTGTTGAGATGACGCACGAGATCTCGAATGGACACGGCATTCGAAGATGGCTTCCCGAGTCCGTAACCGGCTAATATATTATTAATATTAGTTCCAGCATTGCTACTACTAAGCCCCACGTCGTTACCGGTTAACCTCGCTAAGATAGCCGCATTCTCTCGCGTAAGTGCTGGTGGTGGTATCGTTTCAACCTTTTGATTTTCGACAGCGCGCGGTGACAGTACCGATGATGCTAAAAGTTTAGCGGCGGCTTTATCTACCAATCGCTTACCAGCTTCTACTGCGGTATTCTTTCCAATCTCTAGGGCCTTTTTACCCAACTCTTTCGCGGCATCTTTACCTACGCTTAGAGCGGTCGAGGCGACTCGGTTAGCAACGCCTGATGTAAAGAGCCTCTTGAAAACTCCGGTAATAGTATCGAATATTCCAGCTCCTCCTATAACGTGTTGTTTCTTATATCTTCTTTTAGCGACGACTAGCATTTTTATAATTGCAACATTAAGTTTTTATATCGCTCGCTATCCATCACTCCTTGTCTTAATAGTTCGTCGCATATACTTACTATTTCGTTTCTGACCCCCGTATTACCCGCCTGGAAACTAGCGATTCGTAAAGACAACATTTCTACTAACGCATTCGGGTCTTGCGGAATAACGACGACCTACCTTTACCTTTCTTCGCTTTACCTTTCTTCGGCGCTTGTTTCTTATAATTCGCTTCCCATATCGGTTTAATAATGTTTTTATACTTATAGCCTCTACTCGATCTCGGTTTATTCGGATTGTTCGGTTGCCACATAGCATTCGTTGCGTGTAGAATCTCAGCGTAATTGTTGAGGTCGTTGCCGTTGTATATCTTCTTGTCCGGTGCCTTCATCGTTACTAATTCCCAGAGACCCGGAGTTCCGACGTAAGTCTTATCCCTTAACCGTTATATCATCGCCTTGGATGGTAATAGGCGTGTCTCCGATATAAAATACTCCGTTTTTCTTTAGAATGTATACCGAACGTCGTATCCGTTAACTTTTTATTAGAAGCGTAGTTTGACAAGTACTTCGTGGCTATCTCTCCAAATTCTAAAGTTCTAATGGATTTTTTGGATCATCACCCGCCTCTATCGAAGGATACTGCGGAAACTGTATAGCTTTTAACGACGACGATATTGACGCGGGAAGCGCTTGTAGAGCGTTAGACGTGGCTGCTGAGTTTTCATTAATAGTAGATAACAAAGCGTTTTGTTCTTTCGATATCGTTGATTGCGAGTCAACTATCGGCTTGTACAATTTTACTAATTCTTGCTGCATCCCTATATCACCTAATTTCTCATTTAGAAAGTTCTGTTGAATATTCTTCTTCGTCTTTAGAAAATCTGCGACGAATAAATCTCTTTTCGCCGGATCGGTAATCTTTAGAAATGACATTACGTTTTAAAATAATAGTATAATGTTTTTAAAACGTAATTGATTTTACGTTTTTACGTTTTTACGTTTTTACGTTTTTTTTACGTTTTACGTTTTACGTTTTTACGTTTTTACGTTTTTACGTTTTTACGTTTTCACCGATTTCTCACCCACGTTCTTAAACGACTCGGTCATAGTTTCTCGAATTCCAGGTTCTTTGTCTATACTAACTTTTGTCTCGCTTCTGATCTCTTCTTTCATTTCATTGAATTTCCCGAGTTCGTTTAGAATAAGCGAATATTCCTCGTCTGAAATATAATCGTCTTCTAAGGCTTTCGAAACGTAGTCGCTTATCGTGCTAAGTTTTGCCTCGGCTAGCGTTTTGATCTGTCTATGCTTCTCCGCCTTTAGCGAGAGCTTTCTGTTGACAACACGCCCGACCGCGCTGAACACACCCGCTCCAACAGCCACTGCTTGTAGAGCTACAGCTACCGGTGCCGCGACTATCGTAGACAGAACCGCGATCGCTGAAGCTGTTGAACCTAACGCGACAAGAGCAGATATACCATCTACTACGTTAATAATCCTAACGCCTTTACGATACTTCATGTTTAGGACCGCTCTTTTATCACGTTCTGTTTCTATATCTTTTTGAATTTCTGCGATCTTCGCGAGTCGGTAAGCGTGAGCTTTTCCTTCAACCGCATCCGTTTTCATTACGATTGTTGTATTTCCTGGTGGCATCTTTTTTTTAATTCAGCAATATAATTTTAAAATCAACACTCCTACTGCGAGAGGTATGAGCTACTAAGCATAACGAATCTCCTTCGTTTATGACAACTTCCGAATCGGAATCGTTTAAAATTGTAATGACGATGTCTTCGGTATTTTTAGAAACAACATCGTCTTGTAGTCTGCAAGCGCTCGCTTGTATTTCCTGTTTGAGCTGCACTTTACACCATCCTCTTCTCATTCGAACACCTAGTCCGAGCTCAAGCGTTTCAGTTTCTTTTGGATCAATCGTTATCGTTCGTTGAGTAAAAATCTCATATACTTGGCAGCCTGGGTGCTTTACGGGTTTGTGGGCCACTTCATTCTTAGGTAACCACTCTACAGGGTTTATTGGAAAGTTTTTCGAACGAACGGGTTTCGTACCAAACTTGTGTAACGGTCTTATCCAACGCGACATTTTTATAAATAGGAGATAAAAAAGTTTTAAATTATAACAACCACCCGAGAATCGGAATGTTTGAAAATGGAGAATTAGGACCGAGTATAAGACCTTTACCAGTTTTCATAAACAACCCTTTACCAGTTTTCATATAGAGACCATCTCCCTGACCATCTAATCCAGATCCCCTCCACGGTTTTAGGTAAAGACCTTCTCCTTGTTGAACTATCTTGGCGTTTCTGTCTCCTCTTCTGATGTATATCACGCCTCCAGTAACTCCGGATCCGCTAATTTTGTCGATGATTTTCGTCGTTGCCGCAGAACCTAGACCGCTTAGAGCTCCAGTCGCGAGACCTGGTAGTACGCTGGAAAGAAGGAATTTACCAGCCGTTGCTAGAAACGGTAGAATAGCTCCGATGAATCCGCCTTCGACTTTGGCGTTATGAACTAACTGGGTTTTACTCATTTTGATCGTTACACCCTTCCCATTCTCATACGCTTTAGTCATCTTGTTAATTTGCGCTTGAGTTAGAGCTAATACGTGTTCTCCCGACAGATCATCGTGAGATAGTCTAATACTCACACCATCACACCCCGCTTCGAGCGCTCTTTTAATTTTGTCTTTCTGTCCTTCCGAAATATTAACTTTTATATTCGTGTACCGACTCATTTTATATATAACTAAGATAAACTTTTAATACTCACACTTCTCTTATGTGAAATCTAATCGACAGTTCCTCTCCTCTAAGGTTAACCAGCTTTCCATTTTGGTCGGTAAGCTTCGTCTCCATCGATGAAATCGTGCTCAGCGTGACTGGAAGATACACCAAATTAGTAGGTACTTCGATAATCTTATAACCCGGTCCCACGTTAGGAAAAAACGAATATATCACGTTCGCCGTCGATCCGTTGGTATACGAAGCCCCGATTACATCGCTCGTTACTCTCAAACTGGTTACGTTCATTATGTTTACTATTTGTTCGGATTCGTTATACCCCTCCGAATATGTCCGGCGATCAAAACCTAAAACCGTTCTAATCGAGTTGTCCGACCTAAAATCAACTACATAATTCGTCGCAATAGTTAACACGGACTTTAACGTATTACTGTTAGGTTCTATAGAAAGACAGAATTCTTGGTTTACCGCGTCGTAATGCCCGTTCTCTTTCATGATTCTCTGCAGGTAATCGTTTATATCCGTGATTTCATAACACCCCTCCGGAATGTTTACATCGAACCACGTAACACTCGAATCGGGTGAATATCTCAAGTGGTTGTTCGTAGCGTCAATATTCGGAAAAGAAAAATAAGTCTCTAGATTGAGAAGAGACATTTCGTACTTTTTACTCGCGTCCAGTTCGATTAGCGGATTAAACCGAGTCCTAATCTTCGCGCTCTTTTTACTCACCAAAATATAAAAAGACGATTTTGGGCTGTCGTGTTACGTTCCACTTTTTCCATGATAGTCGCTAGCTTTTCGAGAGCAGATTCCATTCTTTTTTTTATAATGAGATTATTATTTTATATTACAATGGTATGTAGAATTCATCGAACCCACATCGATACTTTCCTTTGTCAGCGCCGCTAGTTGAATCGATTACTAGGAATCCATGCGGACGTTTCCAAACAGTTTTGCATAGGTTCCTAAATTCTTCCTTTGGCATGTCTACTTCACCTACATGATCGTGATAGATATGATTAATATTTTTTAAGTCTTGAGGAAATAAACAGATAAAATTTGCGTTCTCTCTTATGGTTTGCCGAGGCAGTTTGAAATAATTTTGTGCGAGGTAGAAACAGTCAACATTGCTATGCCTTCCTCGGATGTAGTAGGCCTCGCATTTGTTCTGTTTGAGTAGCTGTAGGTCGTCAAAGATCATTAGGTTCTTCTTCTCACAGTTCAATTCTCTCGGGTCTGGTACGTCTTCGGCTGATTCAAAGAACTTGGCAGATATATCAGATTTCTCATTCAAGTGTTTAGCCATTTCCTCAACTACAACTGCTGGTGGAATATTTTGTCTCATGATCTCGTCTTGGCAGTCGAATAACCCGATTATGTCTTGTTTAGGTAGCTTTTCTTCGAGTGCTTTTTTTAGTATTCTATACTCTGGTTGAAAGAGAGACAGACCGAATACCTGTAGGTTATCGTAGTCTAACCATTCGGGTCTTAAGAGTAAATTCAGCAGTAAAGTCGTCTTACCACAACCAGACTTCCCTACGATTAAACCTCTTATACTTCTAGGTAATAGCGGGTTGTTTAATCTTTTCGATGCATTTTCGTTCCACGATAAATCCTTAACTTCCATAGTCATTTTAAATATAAATGTTTTTGTATTTAAAATAACAATGTATTGCGTAAAGTGTAAGAGAAAAACCGAAACGAAAGATATTCAGAACGCCGTCAGTAAAAATAATAGGCCTATGCTTCGAGGCGTATGCGCTGTATGTGGAACTACTAAAACTCAATTCGTGAAAGCAGCACAAGGTGGCGATCTAGTCAGTGCTCTAAATTCAGTTACAAGCGGCATTAAGCTACCGTGGGCTAAATTCCCAGGAGAGATGCATTTACCAGGCCATCAGTTTACGGGACCAGGAACTAGGTTAGATTTGCGGTTGAATCCTGATGGAACTCCTAAAGAGTGGTCTAAACCCGTTGATAGGGTCGATAATGCTGCGTATATTCACGATTTAGCTTACAATCAATACTCCGATACGGCTAATAGGAATGTAGCTGATAGAGCTATGATTAATGCTTTGAATAATATTCCAAATCCAAGCTTACGAGAACGAATAGAGAGGAGTTTAGTTAAACCTATATTATCAGCTAAATCGAGTTTGGGATTAGGTTTAAAAAAGCTTGAAATGGACTGACCAACTAGCGGATGAATTGCATAAACCTGTAGTAAGGCATTTTAGAAAAAGGAAGGTGTACGTCGGGGGTATAGATGACATTTGGGCAGCTGATCTGATCGATATGCAAGCGTTCGCTAAAGATAACGATGGTGTGAAATATTTGTTAACGGTTATAGATGTATTTTCAAAGTATGGTTGGATCGTGCCACTACATGATAAGAGCGGAAAATCTACAGCTAGTGGTTTCTTGAAAATATTAGAGAGCGGAAGAAAACCAGGTAAAGTATGGGTTGATAAAGGAAAAGAATTTTATAATAAGGATGTAAAGAATTTAGTTGAGTTATATTCCACTGAAAATGAGGAGAAATCCTGTGTAGTTGAGAGATGGAATCGAACGATGAGGGATAAAATGTTTAAGTATTTTACAGCTAATTCAACTCGAAGATATATCGATGTATTAGGCGAAATGGTTAGTAATTATAATAACGCGAGACATTCTTCTATTAAAATGACTCCCTGCTAAAGCGAGCCTGAAAAATAATGAAAAGACTGTATGGATGAATTTGTACGGTGATGAAATTTCAGAACCCATTAAGCCTATGTTCTCGGTAGGTGATAAAGTTAGAATAACGAAGAAAAAGACTACATTTGAAAAAGGATACACGGCGAGATGGTCTGAAGAGGTGTTTACCGTGTCTGGAGTTCAATACACTGATCCTCCAACCTATAAGATTAAAGATTATAACGGAGAAGAAATTCAAGGCTCATTCTACGAGCAAGAGCTACAGAAGACGACTCAAGAATTATTTAGAATCGAGAAGGTTATCAGGAAACGCGGAAAGAAATCACTCGTAAAATGGTTTGGTTATCCCGAGTCCTTTAATTCGTGGGTTGATAATGAAGACTTAACGACCGTGTGACGACTCATCATCAAAACTGACGACTGATCGAAACTGTTGGGAACTTCCGCGACCTTTGACTCATACGATCGATACCGCGGGAATGTCCCCAACGATTACGCCTATGACTCATACGATCGATACCGCGAGAATTGACCTAGCTATTACGTCGTGACTCATATCAGCTCATACGCCTAATTCGCGCGATACTATGCGAGGATTGCCTCCGTATCTATTCAGCGCGTTCGATCTTTCGAAACCTTGGGGATTTTCCGATAGTAAAGAAGCGCGATCGATCTTTTCGAAACCTTGGGAATTTCCGATAGTTTCGATCGATGAGTCATAGCGAGAACTTGGGTATTATAGACTACTACTACTACTACTGCTACCACCACCACTACCACCACCACCACCACTACTACTACTACTACTACTACTACTACTACTACTACTACTACTACTACTACTACTACTACTACGACTACTACCACTACTACTACTGCTACTACTACTACTACTACTACTACTACTGTTATAATTACTATTATTAATTAATTAATTCATTGATTTAAATTTGGAATGCGCGCACGGTCAAACCGAAAATGTGAATGTGAGGCGCGGATAGTCAGTCGCCATGAGAAGATGCAGTTTGATCATGCAAGTGCAATATAAGTATAGATGATGATGGCAGGCTTTGTGATCATGCTAGAGTAGATAAAATATTATATAAATATAGTAATAATTATGTAATTGACGAGGAAGGCCTGTAGTGGCTTCACTGGCTTCTGAATCGTTGCTTCGAGTCATCGACTGCTTACGAACTACGGCACTCAAATCTCTATTATTATTATTATTATTATTATTATTATTATTATTATTATTTTTTTTTTTTTTGCCCCGAGGTATACAGGATCCCTCAGGGACTAGAATATTAACTATTTAGAATGTAAAATATCCGGAATGGCCCTATTCGTCTGTTTCCTGGCTGGTGAAAGTGCCTCTGAACGCCACCGCGTTAAACCGTTGTATTGTTAGCGAGAGGCGTTGAAATAAAAAAGATGTTTCCCGCTGGTCCCCCGTGGCGGTGCAGAGCTTTTGTCCCAGGTCCGAAAGGAAGGTCAGGCCTTCGTTGTTGATCGGGCCCAAGGTTTCGAATGCCAGGGGGATGAAAAGGTAGGTGGAGGATAATTCGATGTATTTGTCGATTTTGCGGGCCGACGCTCTCTCAGCCGCCGCACCTGCAGCATGGGACGTGTCCGGCAAATAGGAAGCGGCCAGGGTGTCCGTCACGGTCGCGTCCCATATAAGGCATCGCCCGACGCGCCAAGGGATGAGGGTAAGGCCATCTGGTCTTCTACCGTCTGTCCTCACGAGGCCCACGGGCTCCTTTGTGGATGGAAAGCCTGCACGGACCAAGCTCCGAAAGATTAGATCATTCAGAGATGCATGTCTAGGCAAGCGACCTGGGCCGAGGGCGCAGGAGAGCCCGTGGTGGCCATCTGCCATCACCGGAGCGCCGCAGGGGCACCCATGTGGCTCGCAAAGCCGGACCCCTAGTCGCAAACCCGCCGCCACCCTGACCGACTCATCATCCAGCCTAAGCCCGCAGTTGGTGACGGGGAGGGCCAGCAGCCAGTCCCCCGCATGTGGGGCTGCTATCGCCTTGAGGCGTGCCTGATTATTATTATTATTATTATTATTATTATTATTATTATTATTATTATTATTATTATCATTATCATTATCATTATTATCATTATTATTATTATTATTATTATTATTATTATTATTATTATTATTATTATTATTATTATTATTATTATTATTATTATTATTAGGCTTCTCAGCGCTCTCCTCAATTACATTATGGGCCCATATTAACATTCCGTAATATAAGCGACGGTCAGTATACGAGGTGAGTTACATTGCAGACATATTAGAAAAAGAAACGTTACATTACATTTAGATCTACATTAGATCTCGACCCACATTACATTACATAGCGTTACTGGCCTTTACATTTAGGGCCACGTCACATAACCGAAGACTATATAAATGTATACACACGTTTTCAATATAACGACGGTATGGCTTCGACCCTGCTCAATGTGCTCATGTTTCAATGAATTGATTGGGTGAGATCCTTTGCCTCCGCTGCTCGTTCGAATGGATGTCAGCCATTTAAGGCTCGTGCAAACTGCAAAGACCGAGATTTTAATCTATCGTAATCGTAATCTCAAAACTTCTAAAGCGCCACTCGAAAGGTAAGCGCAGGGCACCAACCAGCTTATTGACGAGCAATCTATATAACAATACACGCATCAGCCACTGACGTGATCACAGTGATGGACAAATTACACAGTAAAATGTAATTGAATTACAAATTACTTTGAAAATGTAATTAAATTACAAATTACTTTAGAAATTTGCTGGAAATTACAAATTACGTAATTTCAATTACATCAAACTACAAATTACATGCATAGTTGGGATCATGAAATTCAGTCACGAAAAACATGCTTTATTTCCACTGTTCTTTTGTATTACACTGTTTCAAACAGTTTATTTCATTTTCTCTAAGAAGTAGCAACTGTTCGAACAAGTTATCAGATACGGTAATCGGCATCTGTTTGACCTTACAATCATACTTGCAAAACAATAATGAGTCTGTGTACCAGCGCAGATGAAGGAAGTGCAGAATTAAATTGTATAAATAATATCTTTACAGTTGCGTAGCTATGAAGCGTCATTATTTCCTTGCTGTCATCTATGATAGACTGCAAGAAAAACTTCATCAAAGGTGACAGAATAATTCAGTTTTGAAAGCATCGTTTTCATTATCAACCAAAGCACTTCTTAAACTGAGACAAGCAGTACCTCAGAGTAAGGTTGACACACTAATTACAAATTTTGTGACAAAGGGCATGCATTCTTTGTCAATCGCTGAGCAACCGGAATTTAAAGAACTTGTAAACTGACGGGTCTGTAGTTGCTGGTCATAGGCGCCGACTCCACAGAGGCAACAGGGACTTTCGCCCCAGTACTCGCCAAGGTTCTGGGGCGAGAGTATAATTTCGCCTCAGTACTCTTTTGGCCATTTAGGGCATTTTCTGGTCTTAGGCGACTGAAAACGTATCTGAGAAACACTATGAAACAGACAAAAGATTAAACATCATTTCAGTTTTGAACTGTTGTCGAGCGTAGCCTACCTAGAAGCATTGGACATTGACAGAGTTCTGAATAAATTCATAAGCAAAATTAATGCACTGTTCGACAAAATACATTCGCATGAAGTCGAAGTATAAGACCGTATCTAAAGACTGTCTTACTCGTGATCGTAAACTCTAAACCTCTGAATCGACACTTGAAAGCCAAGTGCAGAGCACCAGCTTATTCAAAGCCATGCGTCGAGTCAGAGGGGTTGTCTTAAAACAGTATTCCGAAGAAGGTATGAGTCCGTTAGCCAGAGGATCGGAGGGAGCAGAGTAGATGTTAAGGCGGGTGTCGTTTGGGTCGAGAATTGGAAGGTGAAGGATCAGATGAGTCTGGGTATGAATTCTTGAAGAGGCGAGACATTCTGTTATGAGTGTAAAGCCCGAGGGGCGATGGATAGAGAAGCCTGAGGCAGATACATGTATGATGGCTGATCATTGGCAATGATGGAGGAGGATCCGAAAAAGTGCGGAATTCAGGAAGAAACTTTTTGGCAAACTTTTTGCGTGTGTCTGTAACTGCTATGACATCAGATTTGTTACTGAAAGTGAAAGTACTTAGTTCGTACTAGTTAGTAGCCCAGTTACAGAAAACTGAAATGTCTTTCTGTAAGTAATACTCGTGGTTGCTGTGTGCTTGTCTTTGTGATTGAGCAAAGTGTAAGCACTGTTGCATAGACAGCATAGTATAACAATTAGTCTCTTGTCAGTTGAAAGGGCTTGAGGAAAGAGGGACTCCGGGAGAGGGAAGACAGGACAGGATAGGCGATGGGATCATCCGATCACAGGATCATGAGAATTAAATTCTTTCCCCAGTACCTTTTACTAAAAGTCGGCGCCTATGCATACAAGAGATACTATAGTGACGGTGATCAAGAGAAGGAAAAGATGCCTTCAAACTGCTCTGGTTGTGGAGTCTCTGGTTCTAGTGTTCTAGTTTTCTTTTCAAAGTTATTTGATTTTACAGATGTAATTTGAAATTACAAATAACATGAAGAAATGTAATTCAATTAAAAATTAAAAATTACATTGATACAGAGCAAAAAATTACAAATTACCTATTACAATTGTAATTCAAATTACGTCATTTCAATTACATTAATTAAATTACTGCCCATCCCTGGGTGATCAAGTCCACGTACCGAATCCTCCGTAAGGAACTTGGTCACATCGAGGGAGCTGACCTTCCTCCGCTGTAGAAAAGTCCCCTCCAGTTTCTTCGTTGTGTCATCGAGCGTTTGGAGTCGTTGCTTCGTTTCCGACGGAAGTTCTTCAGGGCGCAGAGTCTTGTACAGGTGATTTGGATCGGTTCCATCGCGCTGATCCATCAGCTGGAGGAGACAAGCCTCGGCGTCTTCCATATCAAAACGACACCATAACCAGATACAGACAAATCATGGCATTCCTCTGATTTTCCTCTGAAGTTGACCTTTTTGACCTTAAAATAACCTTGTATCGCCTTACATTTAATAACCTTGTTTCTTATCCCAGGTAGCCCCTATCAAGAAGAGAAAAACAAGAAAGAATTAGCTGATTTCAAAAGTTATTTGCTGAGATTTGACCATTTTGCTGTGATTTTGCTATATTTAATTTTTTCTGACCTTCAAATGACCTTGAATGATCCAGAATTTAGTGTCAATATTTTTCCCCGATATAGATCTCGTCGAAGCAAACAGAACAAAAAAGTTCAGGCCGCGTTAGTTCAAAACACGTTCATTACGACAGCCCAGGTGATAGTCAAGGTGTGTAATTAGCAGCTGATGCCGAAATACAAGCACTTAGGTGGGCCTACGAGTTGGTCTGCTTTCGATTATGGCAACAGCTATACACTCAGTGTTAGGATTCTACATGAATTATGGCCACAGCATATATTATAGGCTAGGCTACAATAATAATAATAATAATAATAATCAGTAATAATATAATAATAATAATCTAATACTAACATACATCAGCTTTGTAATAATAAGACGCTCCCCACTTAACACGACAGCGTCGTCCTGTCTGCAGCATATATTACATAATATATATATAAACCTGTATAATATAATAATAGGGTTCCAATCAAATGGTTCACGGACAAAAGGTTCACGACAAATGGTTCTCTGCCAAAAGGTTCACGACACAAGGTCATGACAAAAGGTAGACGACAATAGGTTGACATAAAATAATTTAGCAACCTAAACTACGGGTTTGCCATTATAAGTATAGGCCTATACTACGATTAGATTACTTATTTTAAATGTGCCTCTGATTTGTTGATAGGCTACTTGTTGTGAACCTTTTGTCGGTTAACCATTTGCGGTGAACCATTTGTCGTGACACCCGTGAATAGATCTAAGCTGATGACCTGCGCTTATATCTTTTAAGTGAAGCGTTAGAAATTTAGAGATAGGCCTAACGATCACGATTTTTTAACGCGCCGTGTAACCTACACCATGTACATTGAGTAAATACTAGAATATGCAGAGACAAACCAAGGGTTGAAAACGTCCGACTCAGTCTGAATTTCAAACATAAAATTATAGAATGTAACCATCTTGTCGACAATGATCACAAACGGCCTGTAATTTAGGCCTACGAGTTAGATAGAAGCTTCGATCACTAGGCTATCGGCTTATAAAATTACAGAACCCAACACAGTGGTAATAGTCTTGCTTCCGTTAGCATATCATTTACACCTCAACAGACGGTCGGAAAACCTAGCAGTGTACTTGCGCCATACGTATCCAGGACACGGTAGAGCTTATCGATTTGTTGCAACCTGCCGACGCCGCGTGTATGAGAGACGGTCGGACTATTATTAATTGGCTCTAAGCCGGTGTGGCATGAGATTTTGCCCGCCATGAAATCGTGTCCGAAAACTATTGTCATTGGTTCACGTGATCGATGACGTCAGATAGCAACTGTCAAGCTAAAGTATTAATACTTGCCCGGGAAAGACATAAAATACGGAAGAAAATTATTCCATCGTACCAAAGATACGAAGTGTAGGTATGTATGAAAATCCGGTAGCACACAAAATTGTGGCTTTTTTAATTAATGTATGGCTACTTTCTGAAAGACGAAATAATAATAATAATAATAATAGGCCTATTATGGTAATGGATAGGTGTAATTCCTGTCCACTGTACAATGACAATCATTATTCCAATGTCATTAAATACTGTTTTAGATAATTTTTATGCTTTAAACTGTAGCATTATAAAATATTTATACCGTTATCATAATGAACACGGTTTACTTCCAGCATGTTTTAAGGGATTTTTTCATCTAGGATCCGATGTTCATACTCACTGCACCAGAAACTTTAACTCTTATCGCCCCATATATGCACATACCAATACTCGCTTATTTTCCATAAAATCTGTTGGCTCCACAACCGAAAATGCTTCCCTCTCACATACGTTTGCCCCGCACCTAAGTACACTTATCAACAAATCATGCCTTCCTGATCAATGGAAATTAGCTATAACCTTGCCGGATATTCTTTTTCACTGTTAGTTAAGGTTTACGTTTTTTTTCTTTATTTTAATACTGTTTTGAATTGTGTTTATCATGTAGGCTACTGTGTACTATGTACTATATGGCATTAAACCCTTATGTTTACTGGTTGCTAAATTATCACTTATGTCAACCTGAAATTGTCATCTACCTTTGTCGTGAACCTTTTGTCCGTGAACTGATATTTTACGTGGAATGTTATGTGAATTTTATGACATGGTTCAATAGATCATTTTGATTGATTGATAAACTGTAAACAAAGCCATACGATCCTTTAAGCCTAAAATTAATTATGTAAGGGAGTTATAGCGTCCAATTTTAATATACGATCCAATTTTTAATTGAAGACCAAATACATAACGACATCCATGATAGGCCTAACCACTGTTTTTTTTATCTTGCACTAACAGGCAACAGCAGGCCTACGTGTCAGTAGGACCTACTGAAAATACACTCGGTAGTGCATGTGGCAAATTTCAAAGAGTTTCTCTTGTGGTCGTATTGTGTGAATGATGCCGACGCTCGAGTGACTTGAAAAGTTATAATGATCGTTTAATGTCGTGAAGCGTACCTCCGGTAGTTTTAGGTGCCGTCCATAAATGACGTCACGCACCTAGGGAGAAGGGGTCGGAAATGTGCTGTACAGTGCTTGGAATGTTTGTGGTTTGTTCTTTTTCATTGGATCATGAAACTTGACCTTAGTTTTACCGCTTGCTGTTGAAGTCAACCTGCTGTCTACGAAATCGGCGATTTGAGATAAACTAAGCGATCTCACGTTCAATAAAGATTCTTGGATGCTCTTTATGGCAACGTCTTTAGTTGCAATGTTCAAAAGTGACGATGCTGTTGTTTCGGTTGCTAAAACATTCAACCTAATCATTATCGCCTTAAGAGCCATTTCATCAGATGTGTCCTTTCTTCTGCAACCTGTTTTTTTTCATTCCTGTGAATCCTGTCGCTAACATCTTGCGAAATATCAAACGTCTGTAACTTTTTCTGAGCAATATCAGAGCACCAGTGGAATGAAAGGGACCACCTCGGTAGGGCTAATGGTTGCGCATGATCAGGATCCACCTGATTGAACCTTCCATGACAGCGCTTCACTAAGAAGTCACCTTGAAGAAATTGACAATTTATTGATCTCTGACGGTAGTTGGTTCATTTCAATTAGCTTCATGCTGACAGACTTTGCATAATTCAAGTGGTCGTACCTTCGGAAGTACGGAAGCATCGCGCAGAGAGAGTCGCAGTAGAGTTCCCACGCCGTCGCGAATAGAGCGCGTAAACTTCAGCAAAACAGAGACCATGCTCATGTACTCCCACCAAAACGCAAAGTTTAGGCCTACGTTAGCGTTTGACTGTAACTGGACAAAATAATAATTATTGACAAGCTTACATTGGAATTCATCAGATGCGACCAGTTCAATAGGCTTAGCTGGGTTACCAATTGCCTGCTCAATATCATCTACCAGAACCGTGACTGTCAAGGTCAAAAATTCAAAATCTATAGAAAACGTCCATAGCTCAGTCAAATGTTGTTTTATTTGGGTGATTCTGTGTAATGTCCATTTTCCTTGACTTTGACCTTGAAATAACCTTGGCTTAACTATCGGTCTGAGTAAACAGGCAAAAGAATAACCCAAGGGAACAATATTTGAAAGCTCTGTCAGAACGTGTTAACTGTTCCTTTGGACCGCAGATAGCAGCGTATCCTCAGCTTTAGCAACCATCGTCTCCACATCAGGAATGTCCAAAGATAGATAACCAGCCCGCCGAGCTCTGACAAGGACCTTCTCCAGCCTACAACGTTGTTCTGCATTGCATTGGTGAGACCCCACCATGCAGGTATGGCATAAATCAGTTTTGCAACCAATGTAGCCCGAGCAACCTCTTGAAAAGCACACGCTGGAAGTCCGTGAAACCTAAGGATGCGGATCGCATGAAAGGTTCCCATGCACTTGCACAGTGGCTCTAGAATAAACATCTTCTGAACCACTTAAAACCCTTATTATGTGATGTGATGATTACGATGTGTTCATCTAGTAAAGAACTACAAAAACTCTGCTCTGAACCAGATCATGTGGTTTTTGAAAGCTACAAACAGCAGAGAATAACATTTCACGCGTAAGTGATCTAGTGCCATGTTTAAAAAATATGTCTATATTTTCGATGTATAAATAAGTCGGTAAAAGTGCATTTGGTAAACTTGCGCTTAAGGGGTCCCGATTTCCTGGCACATCGCTATATTCAAAGTGACTATGCATATGAGGTCGTTGACAACGACGGTCGTTGACTGCATCACAAGCAGTGCGACCACTCTCCATTTTCTAAAATCCCAAGATCTTGCCAGAAAAATCCCAAGATTGGCCAAAAGTCTGCCAAAAAATCCCAAGTCACTGAAGAGGAAAAGTTGTGATGAAATATGAAATGAATTTTAGCAATCGCAATAAGCTACTTCAGCATTATTTTTCCCGCAAGTCATGACGGGAAAGGTGGGTTTCGCGACAACTCGTCGAACGACATTTCGTATAACGACACTTCGTCTACGACAATTCGTATAACGACATTTCGTCTACAAGTGTATCTGTATCCATTACGGCTAATCAACAGAGGCCGCTTTCTTATAGTTTCTCTAAAACGTGCTATATATTCTCAGGAATCCAGCTTCTAATTACTGACAAGATTATTTTCATCAATCCAGCTTCTGTTGAATGGAAACCTATTGTCATCCATGCATCCAGGTTGATTTCCAGCTTCTTTTTACGGGAAAAACTATTTCGATCAATTCAGCTTCTATTTCAACGCAGGAATGTTTTCATCAATCCCACTTCAATTTGAAACAGTTTTAAAAAAAATCCAGCTTCCATTTTAAAGTGAAAACATCAAATAACTTAGTAGACGAAATGTCGTTCGACGAAATGTCGCTCGACGAAGTGTCGTAGACGAAATGTCGTTCGACGAGTTGTCGTCACGGGAAAGGTGATAGTTCCCCGTTCATAAACAAAGCGAAACATGGCGGATAGCTTAGACGAATCGTTCAAAGTGAACGACTTTAATCGATGGAATGTAGATGATTTGAAGAAATTTATAACAGAAAGAAGCCACAAGACAACTTCATCGAGTTAACCCGTTCTGGACCAAAACTTTATTCAGAAAGTTTTTTATGAACTGTGATAATTATTGGGGCCTTGATGGCAATGTTTGAACGTATGTATTATGTTTTTTGAGTTTTCTCAAATAACATATGCAAATTTGCATATGTTCGTTTTACGAACATTGGGCTAATAGGCTACTAACAACATGTGAAATATTGAACTTGTATGAAATTACATTTTAACACAATAACGTAATAAAAATGGATAATTGGTGTTAAAACCGTCTGAAATGTAATGTTTTCAGCATCAACTTATTGGTATATCAGAAAGAAATGACACACACACGCACGCACACGCAAACACACACATACATATATATTTATATGATTTGGTTGATACTTGTAGCTCAAGATCAGAAAATTTTAATATGCATATGTAAATCAACGTTGACTTGACTTGACGCCATCAGTAGCGTATTGGACCAATGTTCGTAAAACGAACATGACCCAGATATGAAAAAATTACGACTCCATTTATTACAGTAAAATTATGCAAATGACATGTAGTTTGTGCTAAATATGTGCACTTGTCAAATGCCCATTAGCTCGTGCGATATCACACATCGAAACAAAATTACAAATTTTCAAACAAAAGACGGTGAACATACCTGGAATTGAGGTATTTAGCATAAGACAAAAACAGTTCAAAACTTTCAAAACAAAATTTTTTTGCGATTTATCCGACAAATCAAACCTTTCGCTGACATAAGAGCACATGAAAAGAAAACTAAAGTGATAACCTCAACCAATTTGATGTCATCAAAAAATGTGTTCGTAAAACGAACATTGGTCCAAAACGGGTTAAAGATGAACTCGTGGCAATCAAATATCTTCTAATATTTGCGTCAAAGTAGATCATAGCAACATCGCTACCGGCACCATTCGGTTTGTTTATGAACGGTGACCTATGACCGGAAGTAAAAGTAAACTAGCTGCGCATGCGCACTGGTAATGCTGAAGTAGCTTATTATTCACTTATTCACAAAAATGCTGAGCTTAGAACTGTCAAAGAAAAAACTGGAGCATAACACTGAATTAACAAATTACAATGTTTACACGTTACAATAATAATAAACTTCTTAAAGACTGAGCGAGTTTTTCTAACCTCATTCGCTGCTACTGCTGGAAAGTACGGTAAAAATGGTCTGTAGACCTTAGAAAAATCCCAAGATTGCTATGCAAAATCCCCAGATCCAAGTCGGACCCCAAACATCCCAAGATCTTGGGAAATATCCCAAGCAGTGGTCGCAGTGATCCAGGGTTGCCAGGTCGTCGCGAAAGCGCGAGTTGGGCTACTTTTCAATGCGCTCGCGACTGAAATTTTCGTCCTCGCGACCTCGCGATATTTGGGCTACTTTTGAAACGTCCCGCGGTCGCGACGGCGACATTATGAGTTCTCATAAATTGACCGCAGTAGGGGCTGGGTCACTGTTATTGGTGATAAAACAGCGAGGAGGAGACAAAAGGGAAGGTTTTTGGAGCATAAAAAAGGTAACAAGCAAAAAAAAAAAAGGTCATCGCATCCCCAGAGGAAGAATTTAGCCCGCCCAACCTGAAATCCTGGCGCCGCAAGGCAAACATTTTGAGATGTTTTCATTAAGCTGTTCAGCTCGCGACTCTCGCGACTTTTGGGCTACTTTTTCGCGACCAAGCACTTCCAACATCTGGCAACCCTGCACTGATCACAAGAGGTATCACCGCAAGGGTAAAAGTTAATGCCGTGGCGACCGCGGGACAGTTCAAAAGTATTCCAAATATCGCGAGGTCGCGAGGATGAAATTTTCAGTCGCGAGCGCATTGAAAAGTAGCCCAACTCGCGCTTTTCGCGACGACCTGGCAAGCCTGTCCTGACCCTAACCGACCCCACGACGCCAATTTATGAACGGAAACGCATTTTGAACAATGCGCATGCTCCGAGGGGCGAGGGCTACACATGCACAAAGCTCTTCCGCCTTCCAAAAATTAATAGTAATTCTGGGGCGGTTTTTTCCGCCGCAGAAGATTTACCCATCAATAAAATACGCTAAAATGCACTTTTACCAATAATTGTATAATTGCGACGTATTACTGGGTATTTTATTTTGAACTAAAATAGTTCTAGGTAAATCTTGAGGAGATAACTTGCTAACGCTCTGGTTTGATACAGTAGGCTACTACCTATTGACCTTGACCCATACTGAGTATAAAAACTTGAGCTTTTGATTTGAGGAATTATAATAAGATTTTCTTTTAAAGAATTTCTTGGAAATCAAAGTGTATTTTCCCCCAAAGAATGGTTTTTGTACTTGACAGGTTTTGGAACTCAGATCTTCAATTGTTCTTGAATGTTCCCTGTGTAATTCTGAAACTAAATATCTCTTGTTTTTATGTGACAGCTTTCCACTGTTGAAAGCAGATCTTGCGAGAAAATTGGAACATGCCAAGCATCGGAGAGCATTTAATTCGACCATACACGTGATACACTCACATTTCTGTTCAAACATTTCACACCCGATTGTTTTGATCACACTGGACTTTGAGTTCAACTTAAAACTGGTGAATTCATAGCACATTTTTGTTCATAACAGTTTATATGATATAACAAAGTGCTATAGGTATGCAATCTTAGAACTGCTTTGCCTTTATTTTGCTTGTAACGCCTTACATGATATACCTTTACCTTAGACCTTAGTCCTTCCCGTGAAGGACTGCACATCGGGCAACGCAGTTTTTTACACGACATAATAAATTATTAATTAAGCTTAAATGATGTAGATATGTGTAATCTAAGAACTGAAGTTTACAGACTTGATAACATGTCCTTGCAAACGAATATTAAAACGTGGCTGCAGCAGTCTCATAGCCAGGCAAAACTGTTAACTGTGTTGCAAACATGGTAATTGAGGCAGGCTGAGTTCACATTTCTGGCAAGGTATTGTAAGGACGGTTATGGTTTCTGGATGTTGGTTTTCATTGAAGTAGTATTGTAAACAATGCTACTTACAATCCACTTTTAACTAAACATTTCTATGTGTGGCTTCAGGAGCTGTATCAATAACTTTTGCCTGGTCATCTGGTGAACCCTGATCAACATCTGCAGCAAGAAATGGGAAATAGGTATAACTGAAAGAAAGTATGTAACCCATTCGTGATATGTGTATACAAATGGAAGTCAACATCAGAGTGTAAAGATTCAAAGGTCATTGCTAGTTTGACAACATATTGGAAACGTTAATGGAGAAAAAATTCTATGACTTTTCAAAATCAAGAGCAGTCATGAAATCCTGAACAAAGTTCAGTCACAAAAAGTTTTACTAAAATCCAGAAATTACATCTTGCAGGGGCTCAGTGAGCATCTAAGTATCTTCTAGACCAGTGCTGTCCAACCTTTTTGACACCGCGGGCCACCGAAGAACTAATTTTTGAAGCCGAGGGCCGCACCAGTAAACTCAAAAGCAGCGACTAAAATTTATTGAAAATTATTAACTGTATTAAAATTAATTTAGGAGTAATCATAATGAATGCGTCGTTGGAACTGGATTTTGTGTACACATTGTCATATGATAAGCCAAGTTACGAACGAATAGCTATGCAAGTAGGCCAGTCACTGTCTTTAACTTCATTTTAACAGAAATTACAAATAAATCTGCAAACAGTCCTAAGATGCTTTGCCTTTGAGAAAAACTTGGACAGCACTGTTCTAGACGAATGAATAAATGTTCCAATCTAAAATCAAGCCTGAAACTGTTAAAAAACAATGAACCTTGAACTGTCTGCAACACCTCAAATAATCCAACAAACAAAAAGTTGTACCACTAAGTGTATTTCTAAAATCATCAAACAGTCCTAAGATGCTTTGCCTTTGAGAAAAACTTGGACAGCACTGTTCTAGACGAATGAATAAATGTTCCAATCTAAAATCAAGCCTGAAACTGTTAAAAAACAATGAACCTTGAACTGTCTGCAACACCTCAAATAATCCAACAAACAAAAAGTTGTACCAATAAGTGTATTTCTAAAATCATCAAACAGTCCTAAGATGCTTTGCCTTTGAGAAAAACTCCTGCATTCCTAGCATGGTTCATGTTAAAATTAATTGGCAAAGCTGGCCATGGGTGTGGCTGTTTACGATCGCTATTTCGGTCAAAGGTCAGCTGCATAGCAGTTTCCATGCCGTGAATCATCGCTGCACCGTTACCATAGAGTTCCTTCATTTCTTCGATACGTCGAAGGCCAGGACGTTCCTTAGGTGGCTCAATTGTGGCCTTGTTCTTCCCTGCATTAACTGAAAGTCAAATCAAACCACCAATACATAAAAGAAAGACTTATCAACAGATCAGAAACTATTGAACATTAATTCTGATGGGATTTTACAGCTGCTATATAAACGTCCAGACACAGGCCCACATACACACATACATTCAATAAGGTATACATATACATACATACATATAAGAACGGATGCATACATACATGCATGAAAACACACATACATAATATATATGTAGCCAAAAGCAAGCTACGCCTTTCACACTGCAAACGTACTAGAATAAGAAAACTGCTTTAAAAATTAAATTCAACATAACGAGGAAAACGAAGGTAATTACGTGCTCACAGAGTAGATGACAGTCGACACTAGACTGCGTTATTAGTCAGTACTATGTATTAAAGAAAGGTTAACTTCAGAAAGACCACGGAACTATAATAATAAGCCAGTGAAATAACTGGAGAGGTTTCAACCCTGGACTGCGTGCATTATTCCAAGTTCCCATGTAATAAAACAAAAGATTGACTTCTGAAAGCATGTAACACTATATATTAAGCCAGTGGTCAAAACTTGTGAAGAGGTTCAATCCTGGACTGCAGTATTTGTCATTACCAGTTAAGAAAGCAGACTTTCTTCTGAAAGCATGAAAAAATGTATTATGCAAGTGGACAAAAGATTGCGAAGAGTCTCAGATCCTGGTGTGAAGAGTGACACTGACAACTGATTGTTGAGCCTCGATACCTCAAACGAAAGTTGTTGGATTAATGTGGTCATGTTTTCACTTCAGCTGCAAGATCCTGCAGTGCCTGACAGCCTCTTACACAGGCAAGCATTAAGCGAGATATTATCGTTCGTACCATACCTTACGCTGAAAAGGCAAGTAAAATAATCTGGTACTAAACATATTGATGTACATATGTGGTAATATTTTAAGCATTCATATATGGTCTATTAAAAAAAACAATCTAGGTAGCTGGAATATAGAGATCATGTGTATGTTAACTATGTGTAATTTAAATCGTGGTTTAAATCAGTTATGAGTAATTTAATTCAGTTTAAATCCTTTAACAAATTTAATTTGCTCAGTTTATCAATACCTTCAGTGAGCTCCACATATATGTCATGACCTGGAATGTTTCGGCCAGTTTTCTTTGAATCTGAAAACAGCAACAAAACACTATCAAATATATTTGTAAGCCAGTGATAACAGAAATCCCATTTTATTCTAAGCACAGACGCTTAACTTGCCCAAAAAGCGAATTTCTTATTCACAGGTGCTTAGTCAAAACAAAATCGATAGGCTGGGGGGAGTGAAATTAGTTCCAGGTCAAGATCCAAAGGGGTAAGGCAGGCAGACAGTCAAATGGCTAAGGTGGGTGTTGCTTAGAGCGGAAATGGCAAGGGAGGGGAAGAGGAGGAATTGGGATAGAATTTGTGAAAAGCAGTGATTTCAGGTTCGAGTGAAAGACCTGTGGAGAAATAGCAAGAGGGTAGGTTTTGGTGAGTCTGTATGATGGATCAGATATTTGTCATAACCATTGAAATGTAACCATTTGTAAGTCATGTCTTCGATGAAGCAAGCACATAAAGCCAAGCATCTGGTATTGTAACTTGTCTTTTTTCAGCTGAAAGATTGTAAGAAACAAAAGCCGCAGCCGCAGTCATTAACAAATTACAGTGTTTCACACATTTATGTTTTCTGGGCATCTATAACAAATAGCAGGTTTCTGTTGGTTATAGATTCACTGTTTTTGACTTGCAAAATTTTGGAGCTCCACCACCTCTGGATAAGCAAGTCACTGGTTGTAACAACAACAAAGTCAAACTATAAACGTGAAGTATACAGCAGGGGTTTTCAAACTGTGGTACGCGTACCCCTGGTGGTACGCCAGGTGTTGCTAAGGTACGCAAAAAATTCAAACAAATTAAAATTTTCTATGAACGTATGGACTTATGTCCATCTTTCTTTGATTAGCTATTCTATGTCCACATGCGCTTCTCATTGACGTATATTGGCGCTTATTTTCTTTACATTTTCTATGAGTTTATGCCATCTTTCTTTGATTAACTATGATTTTTAACGTTGATACCGTTACAGTAGACTCTACAGTATCCAAAGCGGTGCAAGGGACTTCGTACTTGCATGTTGTTTTTGATCTCACCTTGCAGGTGGTACACCAACATTTGATTTTTTAGCTGGGGGTACAATAAAAATAAAGTTTGAAATCCGCTGGTATACAGCTCAGTACAATGCATTGTTACGTTTCATGAAATTTAAGAAGATGAAATCATCAAACCTCTTTCTTCGCGATGCTTTGCAGACTCATTGAAGAACTGAAGCATTTCTTCCGTTATTTCCATTTCAAACTCGGTACTTTCAGTTCCGTCGAAGAATATATCAAGCTGACTGCTGCCTGGATCATCATCACCTAGGTGAAGTTCGATGTGGCATGAAGAACGCCCCAAAGATTTTCGCTTGTTGCGTCGAGAACGATTCCGCTTTGATGATTTCCTAGTTCGACTTCGTTTTTTGGACTCGTGCCTAGGGGTGTTAGCACAACTGCCAACTGATGAATTCTGCACAGGTATTTCTAGTTTACTACCATCAGAGGCATCCCCCATCACATGTTTATCAGCAGATGACTGAGACCTGAGCCACTGAGAGTAGAAGAAGTTTGCCATGACTGCATGGTAAGACATCTGTGATCGACACCACTGTTCGTAGCGGCTGCCAGTCCTCTGTGCCTCCTGTAAAAAGTTACAGTGTTGATTCAACCATGCTGATGTGCGAATGTAGCTGTCCCAGTATGACTTTGAACTCTGAAATATTTTCCAGAATTGGTCATGACGTTCTGTGTTGTTTATTGCTTCTTCTTCTTCCATCTCTGTATCTTGGTGAGTGTGATCGTTCCCTGAGTGCTTAAGGCTATTTTCTGGATCAATATCACTAGCAACGTTTGAAGAAATTTGAGCCATGTTTTCTAAAATAGAAATAGCAGTAATACTTCAAAAGCAAATGGCATAAAGTGGTAGGCCCTAAATGAAAATAAATGGGTTCTCTATACTGTTTTTGTAGGATTTGTGGTATCATTGCTCAACGAAATCTTTTACACTTTCCCTCATGTACTAATAATTTGATGTGAACAAAAATCGATTTATGCCCTGTCTTCTATTCAAGCTTAGCCACTATGAACACAATCAATTTACATTAGTTACAGTCATTATGTGTCTTCCACCTCTTAATCCATGGCTACAATTGTAATTGTAATTACAAGTGGTTCAAGCAATGGGAAACTAGCTTATTGGAGGTAGTTACTAAATTAAGAAGCGGAAGACTTCAGAGGTTACTCGTCTCCAGGATAAACAGAACCAGGGCACACACTATCTATTCACTTTAATACGCCTGAACGACGTAGTAATATCGCTCCCATTACACTTCATAAACCATCAAACATCAACCATAAACCAATCAAAGTCGAACAATTATTGTAATTAAAAATATTTCACACAGTTCTGTTTCTGGCTTTTATAAAACAGAAAGTTATATTTATTTATACTTTTAAGTCGGGTGGATTCAAGGAAAGACTACAAATATTCAAGACGCAAATGGACAGTAAAAGTAATCATCTGGCGCCTTCTTTTTATTTCTTAATAAGTTTCGCGAAGACAAGTTTATAAATGGAGAGCTTTCAGTCCAACAGCTCAAACTGCTTCTGTCCCCGACAAGCAGATCCATAAACACTGAACCCATATAAGCTGTCTAAGGGTCCTGTATGAAAGAAAGTGTTCCGGCTTAACGACACTTTTTCATATCGAAGATGATTAGTGTCGGAGGCAGAAAGCAACCTCGTACTCCACATTGCGACCGAGCCAAGTAAAGATCCGAGAAATTAATCTCTGATAAACCGACCCGACCGGGAAGCGAACCCGGGGCGCCGGCGTGACGAGCGGGCACCAGTGCCACCAACCCACTCGGCCACTCAGGATCTCTGTCCTGTATGAGTCCCATAAGGGGCCTATAATAGGCCTAAGCATGCGGGCATGGTTCGTCGGCTCCTTTAATAATCATAATATTATATTCGTTTATTGTGTTAACAACAGACATAACGATGTAGACCTAGGTATAATAACTGGTCGAACGAGCAGTAATTTGACCATAATATTATTTCGCATTTCATGCGTGACGTAGGCGCTACTTCATTGACTGCTCATTTCCAAGCGTAGGCTATTGAATTCAAGATTTTGACTTGGGTTGGCGATACATTATTGGGTATGCCTGTGCTAGACTACGCGAGCCGTGCTGACCCATTTAAGGTTTGGTTGTCACTGTCAGTTGAAATCTTCATTCCAATCGTCGTTGTGAATATTATAGTTGTCCCTTTGCACAGGCATGCACCTTGACAGTGCAGTGTGGCTCTTTTTCAGTCTGGGCCATCCACCGAAATGACCTTTGGAACGGTCTTGTCTCTGATTCTGCAAATGAACTTGCTATAAACACTTGAAAATCGCCCATTTCGCAGACGTTGGGCCGACAGCGCTCCGAGTAGTTAGCCTATATCGGAGTGTTGCTATCGTATAGAGTAGGCGTATAGGCCCATCTTAATGAATGAACGAACGAATGAATGAATGAATGAAGGAAGGAAGGAAGGAATGAATGAATGCATAGCGCTTCAGCCGTCCGCGCTAGCCTGAGGGTCTCAGTCCACCTTGACACCAGGTCCTGTTACTGTTAGCACAACTTCAACAACAGTAGGCCTACAGTAACTGTTATCGAAGAGCCCAGACATTATAACCAAATCTGTCTGCCTCTGTGTCTATATATCTGTATCTGTCAAAGTAAATTTAAGCATTTATACATGTTATTAGGCTATTACCCGGCTACACACACGCACGCAAACACCATATAGGCCTATCCAGACATACCCACACACGTACATCAAAACAAACACACGCAAGCACACCAGGCCGGCCTTACTATAAATTGTGGAAACCGTGCTGTCGCGCAGGGCCTGCAACTTAGAGCGGCGGGAGGGGGGGTCGAAAATGTCACAGGAAATTGACATGAACAAGACATCCTATATAATATAAATAATATTATGGTTTCGAATAAATCTTTTCGTTTGTGAATAAAATAAAAGTGAAATGGTACCAACAGTTTACTAAAAAAATGATTGGCAATGAAAAACAATTTGACTTTGTGTTGTGGTGTCCGCAGATATAATCGGCACATGCAGGGCCCAAAAATATCCTTAGTAGGGATCAGCTGATAGGCATTTTTTGCCGATTTCCGATTAGTTGGCCTGCTTTTTCGCCGATTCCGATCCCATTAATGGGCAATATTCAATTTTAGTTGGTCCTATAGGCTGTTTGTCCGCCATTTTGATGATGCTTGAATCATGCTTTGACTCACAATTTTATTATTTTACACGGGCTTGCAGTATTAAGATTAAATGTTACCGTAGGAGGTCGTCAAAACAGGTTACTATTTTTATATTAATGGAAAAAGGAATCGTTTTTGGTCAAAAATATTACTTTTTTTTATTAAGATTTTAAGACCTCAGGTCACCGATTCCGATTAATACCGATTAGTGCAAAATCCAGCCCGAAACCGATTTCCGAACGGATAAATCCAGGCTCATCCCTAATCCTAAGGTCATAACTGAGAACACACACCTACGCACATACACACATGCACATCTACGCAGGTACACCTATGCACACACACACAGCTACACCTACACCAACACACACACAAGTGAGCGCACACACACACACACGCATGTTGTGCTAACATGTTATTACATTATGTATATTTCACGAGCCACCATATGTCCATCCAATCATGCTGCCAATTATTGCGCTGCATTCATCACATCCATCAGACCTTCCAATAACGAAATGCCGATAAAGACAATCAGAAAAATCTAGAAAATGTATGATAAACGTCACAAAATACACAATAAGTTAGTAACATGTCAATAATGCATCATACACGGCACTAATAACTTACTATTGTATTGTATTGTATTTAAAAATTTATAAAGTATGACAGCAGTGTCCTTGAATGATAATCTAACAAACACCCTGTTAGCTATTGAAGTGACTTACGGTAATTACTATGGTGATCATTGGGTCAATTTTAGTACAAAACTGTAAGTTGCACAGGAGACCCTGCTCCCTTTACCAGTGAAGAGACTGGCTCGGGCGGGAGCGCCTCTGTTTTGAGTGGCGCTATATAAATGATTACGATTACGCTCGGCATATATTGTTCATAATGTCACAGATATTCAATGAGCTCGTAAATAAGCTCAGCATTCGTGACTTAGCTCAGCACTTGTGAATAAGCTGGTGCCCTGTGCTTAGCTTTCAAGTGGCGCTTTAGATGTTTGGAGATTACGATTACGATGAGTGGCAAAAGATACAATATAAATTAAATGCTCTTTGAGAACAGGTAGCACCATACTAACACTGGTGGGGTGCGTTTAATGACATCTTATGGCTGCAAAGGCCTTTAACGTCATCCTCCTCCTTTATCCAGGCTTGGGACTGGCACTGCCAGAGTACGGGCAGTGGCAGACTTACATTACAATGATGAACTTTTGAAAAATTTCTATGAGCTCTGAAACGTCTTTTAGCAAAACAGCACATCTTACAAAAATAAAATTCTTATTATGCAAAGATAAAAAATGCATATAATCACAAAACAGTTTTTGGTAGGCACGAATAGGAACACGATTCCCCTATCAAAACGTAAGATGAAGATAAGCACACAAAGAAATGCAATAATATGCAAGACACCCAAGACCATTGCAACGTTATCAATCAAAAGTGAGAAGTTCAATCAAAGTGAAACTGACGCTGAAGATAATTAGTTGACAGTTTCATGATTTACAGAAGGAACACAGGTCTTGTTTAAAAACTTTCTGAATAATTGATCAGAATGAAACCATCAAATAAAATTTCAAAATGACAAAAATTGGTGAAAGCATATGGTTTCATCGGAAATAAAATACAGCCCGTAAAAACAAAGTTTTTTTACTATATCCATCTAGTATCCTATAATCGGAAGCAGTTACCTCTACAAATATATAGTCCGCGTTCATTTTACGACTGCGGCCAATCACAACGCTGGCCAATCACAACGCTCCGTATCGGAAAAGGGGATTCCCCGATTCCGATTCTATAAGCTAGCCTCTTTTGGGGGAGCTGAAATTTTGATAGAATGAAGTGTGTGCGAGGGCGAGTCTATATGCCAAGTTTCACGACGATTGAATGATTGTAAGTGATCGAACTAGTCGTCGCAAGATTTGACTTTTTAGCCTGTGGCTCAATCAAGCAAGCAAGATTCCCGCAAGTTAAACTAGATGGATAATAAAAGAACCAATGTAAAAACAAAGTTTTTTACTATATCCATCTAGTATCCTATAATGAGCAGTTACCTCTACAAATATATAGCATTTTACAACATAGCGTCCGCTTAATCAAGCACCGCACCCGTTTCTGTTGCAGCCAATGGCAACGCTGGCCAATCACAACGCTGCGTGTCGGAAAATAGGATCAACGAAAAGTTGACTTTTTAGCCTGTGGCTCAAGCAAGCAAGCAAGCAAGCAAGCAAGCAAGCAATCAATCAAGATTCCCGCAAGTTAAAGTAGATGGTAAAGAACCAATAGTAAAAACAAAGTTTTTACTATATCCATCTAGTATCCTATAATCCGTCATATTAAGCAGTTACCTCTTACAAATATATAGTCCGCGTTCATTTTACAACATAGCGTCCGTTTAATCAAGCACCGCACCCGTTTCTGTTGCAGCCAATGGCAACGCTGGCCAATCACAACGCTGCGTGTGGGAAAAGGGGATTCCCCGATTCGAAAAGTTGAGTCCCCGTAAGCTAGCCTTTTTGGGGAGGATAGAATGAAAGGGCGGTCCTGCCAAGTTTCACGACAAGTGATCGAACTAGTCGGACAAGATTTGACTTTTTAGCTGTGGCTCAATCAAGCAAACATTCAAGCAAGCAAACATTCAAGCAAGCAAGATTCCTCGCAAGTTAAACTAGATGGATAAAAATAGAGCAGTCCCTTTGCCTATCCCCAACGAGCAGCCATGAGTATGAAGTGTTAGCGACTTCATTTTAGCCTTGGCATATGAAGACAAGTGGTCCGTCCTCTCCCTCGTCAACTGATCTGCCCACTAACAGCGTACCGTCAGTGTATTCATTTTATAGCCGTGGTAAGGGTAAGGCCTCAGCTCAAGCGGGACAAGTCTCATGAGTGACACTCCTTACAGGTCTCGAGGTTGAAGAACCCCCTCCGCAAATGAAACAAGGCAAAAGCAATAAAACAATAGGGAAACCATTCTTTGCAGGTTACATGACTCAACAATGCATTATTTGTGCCAGAAGTGATACTTGATATATGAAAATATAAACCATAAACACTTATGGGAAAGGCCTAACAAACTCTTATAAATATCATTAAGGTTGGTGAAGATTCACATACTTTGAACCATTTAATAAAGGTAAACAATTCTTAAAAACACTATGCACATTAACTCATTTATAATTCAAGTCTTTTATTCATAACTTGACCCAAGAATTGAATCTTCATTCAAAATAAAGAACCAGGTGCCATTTGCAATGACAGAGATGTGCATTCATTCAGAAGAGTATCAAAGCAGTGAGTTGTTTTTGGTAAAGCAGCTACAAAGACGTACAAATCATGGCCACTTACTTACTAGATTAAAGCCTGCAGAAGGCAGGTTTTGAGCAGTTAAGTAGGTGGTCAAAAAGTAAGTGGCTCACTCTTACCTCAGAAGTGGTCCACTCTTACCTCAACGATTTTACTTCACCTCATACACCATAGACACACAACACGATTGACTTGTAGTCACGGTTCACAGAGGCCAAGAGTATTGATGGCTGCATCAACGTAACAATATGCTTCTCAGTAAATATTAGATTGCTATTGAACGAGTGTTTGCTTAAGGAACAAAAGACCTTTGTGTAACGTGTTAAACCAACCAAAACAACAGAAGAAATATTAATGACCAGCATGATTACGACAACAAATCTGATATCACTGTTTCGTGTAAAGACTTGAAATGTTTGTATCATAAGTCAGAAGTGAACACCTTATAAGTTTTACCGATAAACAGAAATTATAGTAAAATTACAATGTTGCTGGGCTACTTCACTTGGTAAAGTCAAGGTATAAGTCTTATTCAAGTTCACAATTTAAATAAATATCAATACTCACTATACTCAGTTACTTAGAAAAAGAAGAAGAGCAGTCTCTTAAACTAACCCTGAGAGGCAACTATAGGTATGCAGAATGATCAACCTCATCTTCTTATCTTAAGTATGTGAGGGCGAGTGGCCAGTCCTCTTGTCTCCTATCCTACGCTGTCTGATCTTCTGACAAACAATTAATTTCTCATTTCTTAGGCAAGTTCTCTGTCGGGCAAGCAGAGCAGAAGTCTCAGAACATCTTTCTGCCGTGTATTAAAACTTCAACCTCTCACCTCGAGTCGAACAGGCTAACTGCTAGACTATCATACACACTATGATAATAATTTGCATTTGCAGAGCAAAAATAACAGGTTCACAGAGAAAAAAGAATCCAGACAGTGAACCAGAGTAATGAATACCCAGTCCCAATTTCTAATCAACGATAATTCTTTCACGTGAAATTTTTTTAAGTGTCAGTGTGTGCAATAGACTAGTGGTGAGCATGCTGGACTTTCAGTTCAGAGGTCAGGGTTCAAATCCCCACCAGAGTAGAAATCTACTTTGAGAATGCTCCTCCACCTGTACCCACTATCCAGTATACACTCACCTATAACAAGAACACTGACCTCATAGTAAACTGTAAGTGGAAATATCAGACAGCGAGGGGAGGACTGGCCACCCGCCCTCATATGTAGGGCCAGAGAAAAACATAGTTATTAGCACTTCACAGCCATGGCTGCCTGTCGGGCTAATTACAGGAACTGCTCTTCTTTTTCTTCTGCTTGGAAATACTTATATTAGCAAAATTTCAAACATCACATTACTTTCATTTAGGTGTTATTTCTTCCTTACAAGAACAATAGCAATACTAAATATGCACTGAATAGTTTAATACTTTAAATTCAGTATAAAATATAGAAAGTGTTTCAACCCACAACTCATCACAGAGAAAAGAACAGATGTTTCAAACCAATGGTGATCTGGAAGCTTCATTTTACAACAGCAGGCTCCTAGATTGAAATCGGTACACGATCATATAAGAAACTCCTACATATATTAATTCAAGCATCATCCAGTTAGCAAAGAATCTATTTACACAATGACCATAAAAATATCTCAATGCTTGAACACGATTCAGCAAAAAGCAGATCTCTTGAAGGCAAAAGCTGCATAATATTTTAAAAGGATGTTTTCACTCCAATTATGAGCTCCAGCGCATCAATTAACTGGTAAACCAGAATTTCTCTACTTCCCGGCACAGAAGGTCGTGCACATTCATTTAGCAATCCTCGAATTGGATAGAAGTCCTCAACATCAGATGGTATGTCGTGCAAGAAACTACGCCGGTGTCCGTTAGCCTGGCATGCGTAGGATGAAAGCAAGTGACGGCAGACGACGTAATAGTTGTGGTCAGCTGTCCTTGCACTGCACAGTCCATCTGGCACAGTCACGGAACAGTGTTTACTGCAATCGTTCGAGCAATTCTGGAATTGGCTATAAATGGGTTCATCCCACCCAACTGGATGGTTCTCGTCAATTTCCAGTTTATCCACAACAATGATATCCTTTCCACTGGTCACATAAAGAATGTCATTTATTAAACAATACGTAAAACTATCAAAACTAATGTCTCTCCAATACAGAGCAAAGCGAGTTTCATTTTCTGTGAACATCGTCGCAGTTTTGAGTAAGTGAAGAGCTATTCTAAGTCGGACGAACCAGCTGGAGCTGTAATAAGAACGCAGCGGCTGACCCTGAACCCGTGTCACCATGTGACTACCGCATGCCCCGACGTAAAGTCTAAATGGAAATCTATCGTACTGTGAAAAAGTCTGAAAGACAATCGGTTCTGGGTTAACTAGAAGCGTTGCAAGGAGTTGAACCTGCTCCGCTGGTTCCAACTTGACTGGGTCGTATTTCTCTAAATACTTGTCGGCAATTCTTTCAATCAAACGTTTTGTTGGGCAAGTGGTCATTGTAGATATTCCGACAGTCAATTTCAACAGATTGTTCATCTCAGCATCTAGTTCCACCCTCGATGCAGCATCGGTTACATTACACTCGCTGGTACCTTCTCCGACCAGCGCACACAACGTCCGTTCCATTACTGCAATCCTTTCCACACTGCCCAGTTTTTCCAGTAGAACTCTCTCGTCATCATAGAAACCTAAATGAACCTCTACTGCGTCTGACGAAAACACGAATGCAAAGCAGTCTAATGAAAAACCTTTCACAACTGCCTTACAGAAACTGCGTCCCGCACATGCCGGACATTTGGAAGCACTCTGATGTGTTTCCGTAATCAGAGGCACACTTATGTGAAATCGACAGACTGTGTGCCACGCGCTGTTCATCAGAAACAAAGCGCATGCTGTGGCTAGTAGATGCTTTCGTTTGTTGATAATCAGGCGAAAATAAACTAACTTTAACAGTCTCAACATAACTCCGCCAAACCGTAGGACTGCACTAAAGGGTCTGTGCCAGCGATTACTAGCGTGTGTATACAACGGCGACATTCCGAACGCAAATCGGCGCTTTGCCAACGCAATGTTGATAACGATGTTAAAAATTTACTACTTTATTTAAACGCTGATCATCGACTTTTTCATCATTGGAAGAATCAAGCTGCCGCTCTGTGTGCATAGAATAACAGTCGACAGTCAAACCTTTGTTTACAATCATATTATGCACAGCCAATCTCATCTGTGAAGTTTTAATATACACACACGTGAGCAGACACGAGATATCAATCAGTTTATCAAGCACCCTCCTCAGTCAATCCCGACACCGATTCTTTTGTCGGTCTTTTGAGTAGGCTATAATCCGGAGGTCTTCACATTTCAAAACACTCGTCATACTTAGCAATACTTAACTTGCTCGTGACCTGTCAATTGTTTCTGTTCACCTGATTTACAACAAATGAAAACGGGTTTCGGTTTCACCTATGTAGCCTAGCGGGCAATATAATTTCGAACGTAGATGAAAGATACGCGCAAAAATAAACAAAATTATTTGGAATGTTAGTCAGTATTTTAGAACTTGTCCTGGGAAGGGCTGACTCGGCTGAGCAGTGTTAGGGTGGAAGAGGAACGGGTTGTTCATCTAGTCTCGCTTCAATTTTTATGCCTGATTTTGAATAAGTTTTACTCTCCACAGGCAATTTTTTTATTTGCAAATGTTCGTCGATTTTCTTTTGTAAGTTTAATTGAATGCATGATTGTTATGTTAGCAAGACCTAATATTTCCTGTCCGCCAGAGGACCGCCCGAACCTAGTCACTCGACGTCAAAGAAGGAGATTTCTAGTCCTGTCTGTTATTGGTCCTTGCAATCGGAGGCGCCAAAAACAATAAAATAATTTATACTGGGATTCTTATTATTTTGACGAATAGTGAAATATTTTGGATTAGTTTTAAATTTGTCTAGGTTTACACTGCTTCTGAGTGGGTATTTCTTGCGATGTCACAACAGTGAGTCGATCGGAGGTTCTGCAATTAATTGCTCTTAATACTCGCAATGACTACGGATCATAACGGTGACCTGGGCGAAGATAAGAACAAGGTGCGTGACTGTGTGTCCATCGTGTTGGAATATTTATTTGTGTTTTATTATTGTAAAGGCGGTCGTCACAAGTTGTCGTTTCTTAAGAATTACCGGCAATCCCTGGAACACGACGCTGCTGTTCAGATATCGGTAAAGGTTTACATCGGTCCGGTAGCGACAGATCTCCACAATAAACAATATGACTGCCACAGACTCGGATAGTATAGAGCGCTGCGACCTTCCAGTCCACTACTTCCACTGCTCAAATAATGAGTAACGGGTTCCACATGAGTGGAGGAGTTCCACACGTATGTTCAGGAATTCATTTGATGAACCACCTTTCAGGTGGTAAAACATGTTTTAGAATTGTGTAAACACTGTTTCAGACGTGTATACTTTATGGATAAATCTTCTGCGGCGGAATATACCGCCACAATATAAACGAAAATTTTACTTCTGCGGCGGTAGCCTTTTGCGCATGCGCCACGCATGCGCCGCACATGCAACTTGAAAACCTCTTAAAATGGCTGAATTGTGGATAGGACAAACCTTTCGCCGAGGATTTATCCTTTTTCAAAATGCGTTACTTCCTATAAATTGGCGTCGTGAGTGTCGGTTAGGGTCAGGTTAGGCGACGGTCGGTTAGGGTTAGGGTTAGAGTTGTTTTTAGATTAAATGTGAAAAAAATTTCCGCCGCAGAATAAGTTTTCGCGTGTTGCGTGGCGGCATTCTCCGCCGCAGAAGTAAGTTTCCGCGGGTTGCGTGGCGGCATTTTCAGCCGCAGAAGCACCACGCATACTTTATACTAGTTTTGTTGGACATTAAGTTTCTCTTTTTTGTAAATATTGTGTTCGTAAACCATTACTTATGTGAGCTGAAGTAGTGTCACAGCACTCTATTGTGTCCAATTCTGGGGTGGGCCATATTGGTTATTATGGTGTTTGGCACCACTGGACTGATGTGAACTTCTATCCAGATATTAAAGTAATCTGGCTTTACCAACTTATGAACACTCCCAGATCTACTCGATCGTCATCGTACCTTTCTATCTTGGTCTTCACTCATAGAAATACTGCAACACTTCTTAATATACGCTGCTCCAGCTCTTGGGATGACTTCTGGAAAGATCTCTTGAGTTTGCTTGCCCTCTGTCACCTGCAAATCTTAGCATTCCCTGCTTGCAATACTTGCCCTCTCTCCTGCTACGTTTATCTAAACTGAAACCGAACATTTCGTGGTTCCGCCCTTGCATCATCCCTGGTCAACCCTAAATGCAGAAACCCAATTTCCGCATGTGATGAAAATGCAAAATTTACCAAAGCCTGAAAGCGATTTTCTACCAAATGTTCGAAATTCCGAAAACAAGGTAAGATTTGTCGGTCAATCACCTGACTATTGTATTTGGAAATTGTTTATACTTTTGGGGAATGACTTGTGGTATTCTGTTGCAATGTATATGACCTAGAATCGACTGCTATTAACCCATTAGTGCCCAAAGTTGTAAAACTGGACAGATTAAGTTATAGTTTCAGTAATCTCAACAACTTAGTGCAGTAACATTGCTGACAACTTATTTATTGGTACCTACTTCAGTAAGAGTACTTTACATACTGTCCGTTATAACGGACGTCGGGCACTAGCCCAGTGATAAACATAACTTAGTTTACTGTTACAGAATCAGGGCTGCTAGGTCTTTCATACAATATTTCCGGAATTTTGTGATAGTTTGTCAATTTATATACTATAATATAATTATATGAGGTTGATTGTAATCATAAGCTTCACATTTCTAAAGTGCTAATCTATAGCTAAGTGCTAGGCACCTGTTATTCACGAACGTATTATGCAGTGTGATAGTACTTGTGACAAAGGCTAGCGACACATTTCTCAAGCCTTGCAAGGACGGTTTGTGTCTCGTGATTGTTACCATCATACCATACATCAGACAGTACTGCATATGCATGTGTACCTTGAATAGATGGTACACCATGGCACTTGAGGAGACTTACAGGCTGTGCCGGCGCCAGGATTTTAGGTTTGGGGGGGCTAAAGCTCCCTAAACCTTCGTTTTTGTCCCCTCCTCCCTGTAATTTGCAGTGATTTCCCACTTTGGGGGGCTGAGCCGCAGTTAGGGGGGCTTAGCCCCCTGACGCCGCCCCTGCTTACAGCCAGCTGTCGACTGAGGTCAAACACACTTTCGCCGCCTCCCTAAACTTTGCGAGAGATATGCCATGTGTTGACCACTGTTACGTCAAGTAGGTAGACAAAGATTGACCATCACCCATTGCCTGATCCGTAGTCTGTAAAAAGCAACCGGCTGATCTTACTTATCAACACCACCCAGACCTTGATTGTAGAGGTGGAAGAAGTGAGTTTGAGAAACAAAAGACACACACAAGAGACTTCTTCTGGCTCTACACACGACTTTTGTCTACCATCCCAAACTTTGATGCAGTGGAAACGACACTGTTGTCATGCCAGCAAACGATCTAAAGGCATATCATCTTCTTGGTTCTTTCTTACTGGCTGCCGTCTATTTCAGAGTAAATTCCCTCGTTCAGCTCCCCTGATTGTACCTTCTGCTTCGTACCCAAATGCATGGAAGTAGTGCAAGAGTCTGTAAACACATTGTCAAAATGAATGCTGAATGATTGTCACCTTGTTTCTCAGTTTCTTCATGTCAGCATGCAGGCCCTACATTGCCCATGCATGTGTGACTGGCATTTGGATCTGTTGGCATGATCTGTCTGCAGACTTCACATGAAGTTGATAACAATTTGCACCTCAAATGGCATAGACTGCTAGAAAGGTGTTCTTTCCTTGGGCTGTTTTGCTTTCTCTGCGAATAGTTTTCCTATGAAGCTCATTGTCCAGGGACTACCAAATAGTGAGTAGCTAGTCTAAAATTAATAGATTTCAAGCTAACGGTTACTTAATATTGCAAGTAATACAATAACAAGAGCAACTGCTGGGACACTGAGGCTTGGTGGGAACAATAATGTCTCAGGGCTAGTGCCCGACGTCCGTTAATAACGGACGCCAACGTCTTAGGGCTAGTGCCCGACGTCCGTTATAACGGACGCCAACATTTCAGTGGAAATTTCCATGGTAAAACAAGCAGTGATTGTCATAATATTCTGTCAACATATGGACACATATGTGTACTATAAACAACAATAACAGTTTCCTAAAATTATTTCTGGTTCATTACCAAATAAAAATATACTAACTACCTGTAACGATGTTTTTAGACATTTTGTAGTAGACGTTGAAACCAAAACTGTATATTTTTCTAACTGACATAATACGGCAATCTCAATAGTGGAATGTATAGTCATATGGTCCAGTATTAAAATGAAATAGAGAAGAGTCTTGTATACAGTTGCCTGGTTTTTTGCTAACGTGTTTTCTAAGCGTCCGTTATCACGGACGTCGGGCACTAATGGGTTAAATGCAACTGTATTTTTCTGAACTTGTTGAATGTATAATTTGTTTTATTTCAGTCTGATGCCTCTGTAAGCGAGCAAATGGATGAACATGTCCAAAGTCAAGCAGCTTTGAATTCTTCCCACATCTCAGAAACTACAAAAAGAGGTGAATTACTGCTGGACGGGGTGTAGCTTATTTGATATATAACCTGTTGAAGGTATATTAATAAAGTTTTCTTACCTACATGTCAGTGATGTAGCCTAATCCAGTGTGACCATGACTGAATTTTGTGAGATTAGTAAGTTTATCACTAAATAATCATTTACTATTATTTTTACCAAATAACATTTTAAGTCATCTTGTAAAGCATGTGTGTGGATTTGAAGCAGTAGAATGGAAAGCATTGGTTCAGAAGAAATTTGTTTATATAACTTGGACCACTGTAGACCAAAACCTAGTAAATTCCTGTAAAGTTGTGTTAAAAGAATATTAAATGTTTCTGAATGGGCTTTCTTAGGAAGCTGTATGTAGAATAAGTAATATATTGGAACATTGTTATAGTTCTGTAGTATTATATCAGATCAGAGAATTTTTAAAGCACCTCTTACAGTATGATTCAGAGGCTCTCACTGTGACAGCCCGGTGAAATAAGAATGCAAGCAGCGAAGGTATGAGGATGGGTCCCCGATCAAAATCTTACTATGGACAGTTGCTGTAGCATCTTTTAAATAACTCACAGAAGTGCTGCCTATGCCAAGCTAGCTGATGTTAAAGTCATTGGAAACAAAAAGTTAATCAAACTATGCTCAGGTAACCACAGAGTCACCACAGATGAGCTCCCTCAGACACTTAGAGCCCAACCGACTGATTCCGTCCCATCCAGAGCTGATAGTAGTCACGATCTTCGAAGGAGAGGAGCTGTCTTTGGACGAAGCATTAAGAACCGCTGTATAATAAGGTTTTGTTATGAGGAGGTCATTCTTAGAAGCTGAACTAATTTGAGAGCCATGCTTCTGCCATGTTATATTGAGACTTGCTATTGTTTTTCAGAATCTGATGAAGAGGATGGAGAAGAAGTAATTGTTTATCGACAGGTAAAATATACTTTAATGCAAATTAGTGCCTTGAGTTTGTGAGCGTTGCACACTATACACTTTCAGTGTAGCAGTGCGAATTCAGGTACCCGAGTTGGGTACCCGAGCCCCCGTGTGCCTGCTGTTAGGCCTAAACATAATTCACACTCACAACAGTACATTTCAAACACTGAATTATAGAACATCTGATTTTTAAAAGCTAATCTGAATTATTGTGATGTGCATATCTTCACAGGATGCACTTCGGCGCAGTTGCAGACGATTGATTTGCCTGATTGACTGACTGGCTGGCTGATTGGCTTGTTGATCTGTATTTCTCTGTAATAGGTGAAGATTGACGGACTGATGGATTGATTAAAGGATTGCTTGATTGGGGCATGTTATTCGAGTAGTATGAACTATGAATTATGGGTCTTTGAGAGCAATAGAAGTCATTTCTTATTCAAGCTTGACCCTATGAGCCAAAATGCAGCTTCTGGTGTCATGAGCATTCTGACATCACAAACTGAGCCGCCTGGCTATTTTGGACTTGATTTGATATAGCACTGGATAAGCTGGTCTCCATGACGCGGCTTTTGTGTGACTCTTGAGACATATTGGATATATACATTTACATTTGGTGTATGATGTGATCTCTGCAGTCCGTTGACTACTATTCGCTGTATTTTCTTATATATGAGAAGCTGCATGAAGAATTATTGCTTGACCATTTGATTGATTGATTGATTGATTGATTGATTGATTGATTGATTGATTGATTGATTGATTGATTGATCAGTTGTTAGGCTGTTCCTTTGTGTATCTCTGCAATATGATATATGTTAGCCAAGCATTTAAGTTTTCTTGTCATGTGTTCAATTGGTGCATGTTATGTTTTTTTTAGAAACATCGAAAAAGAGCAATTTTACAAGATTCTGATGAAGAGAGTTCATCACAGAATGCTCCCATTCAAAGCAGTTGCAACACTTTGCCGAAAAACTGTGATGTTGATATTCATGAGGATGAAATTGAAGGAGAGAAACTAACTGATGACGGGCCAGAGACTGATCAAAATACTAATCGTCATGGTGAGGGTTGTTTTACATCTGATTTATCTTAGCAGATGTTACAGTTTAAGAAATGCTTGGTAATAGAATGGAAATGAATTGTCATGGATGAAGATTAATCTGGTTCTCTTCTGCTAAGGTAAATTAAAGGTTGATGTGGAAGCCATAAAAGATTTCGTTGGACACGGGATACTGATTTGTTATTGGTGCTAGCATGAAACAGGTTGGAAAGAAGATTCATCTGTAAACATATTCATAATCCTAATTGTGATTTATATGACCCCCTACTAAGAAAAACTCTTGGCATCGGAATGTTGTGATCACAAGAGTGGTTTACAACTGCAAATGAGTAGAGGCTAAGAAAGTGAGTTTTTGGTAGGTTGTTGATGTTGCTGCTGTTAAATAAAAACACAGGTTGTCATAGACGAATTGCATCTTCCCCAGGTGGCTAACTATCCGCGCCTCAGATTTACATTTTAGTGTGACCTTGCACGGCATGCACGCGTTACAAAATTAATTATATAATAATACTGTGAACAGCTATTAATTAAAATCACAGTTTGTCATATGCAACGAAAGCGTCTTGTTGATCCACACAACCTCTACCTATAGCTTTTTAACTAAACATGGCTATTATCTGTACCAGAGTAAAAACTCCTAAGCCTGCTTTTGTTCTGAGGACTAATGTTGTTGATTGCGGATCATCTGGATCCTTTTGGTCATAGAGACGAGTTTTTTGTTTTCAGAGCCATCTCTCTCACATATTCCAACGGGTGACAAACCTTTGGAGCTCTCCACACTAAACGGCGATGTTTTTGACGCAGAAGAGGATTCGGATACAGATGTTGCAGGCAAGAAACTTTTGCAATATTCTGTGCTGGATTAATTGTAATCTGTTGAGATTTTACATGATGGATAAATATAAATTCTGTTACTATAGCATAAATTTGTGACTTTGGTAAATCTGCAGCGCTATAGGATAGTTATAGTAATAGTTTGCATTTGCAGGAAATAGGGAATGCTTCTTTCATGATGAATTGTTATGCATTAGACAGAATTAATGAATGATTTAGATATTTTCTTCAATGATTGACTTCGGTGTTGTTATCAGATGAAGGAAACAAATATTTTAATCTATTTTACCTGATTATTTCAACAGTAAAATTTTTTGGCGGTTAGCGTCGTTCTTTTAGAAACACTGCAACAAAATGCATTTCCATTTTAGCTGATGCTGCAAATTCTGGAGTGGAGGATGAGGAGGAGGAGGATGAATCGAATTCGGGCGAAATGAGTGCTGCTTTAAAGAGACGACTGGCAAAGGTTATTCTTTATCTCCTTTTTATGAAAAATGTCAAAACTTTAATAAATTGCTGCACAGCACATGACTCCTTTCAAATTCTCATTCGGTGGTGCAACAGTTGATAAATACATTATCAACTTCGATTATCAGCTTTGTTCATCATGAAGTTATGTACAAAAAAACTAGTACGGAATTCTGCAAACATTCATTTGCAGTTGCTGAGTCTGCTGGATGGAATGGTTTTCCAGAGAAGTCATGCTTTAGCAATCACTTGACATCTCAAATCATTTCTTTTGCTTGAAGCCTTAATTTTCTTCCTGTACCGTACCAGTTTTTTTTATCATGACTGTTTATAAACTATCTGATTATTGCTGTTATTATTAATTTTAAAACATGAGGTTCTGGGCACATTTGCTTGTGATGTAAAGAAACAGTCACTGACTGAATCTTGCATACAAAGGTTACAAGGTTATGATCTGCAGACTTAACTATGTCGCACCTAATAAAAACAAGTTTGAGTAAGAGAAATTAAAAATGCTGATTCCTGATTCGGGTATTTCGTTTTTCATGCAACAGCGTCATCGTAAAATCAGAATTTTTCTCAAATGTTTCTTTATTCTTCAGGGAGCATCTAAGAATGCAAAGCCCAGTAGAGCTGGTGGTCTTCCAAAACGTGATGATGTAAACGAAATTCACAGAGAAACTCAGAGAATAGTCAGAGGTTAGATGACATTGTGACAGACAGATTACACCTGTTTGATTTATATGAATGTCAGTTTGGAATTTTATATATCGTCCTTTATGTACTGCAATCTGAGGCACATGGCTTCTGACATCTAGAAGTTATTCTTCTCCAATGCTGTCAAGAAGTGGTACTCTGTATGAAATTTCTTATCACAGTTACAATTACTGTTGAAGAAGAAACGATTAAACTACAGTGCATATGCACTTACCTTGTAAACAATGATAATTGACCTTGAGATATGGGGTGAGAGTTCCAGGACATGTCTAGACATTTTCACTTAGTAACTTTGTGGTTACATCAGGTATTTTTATTTTCAGAGTCATCTTTGCGTCTTCCATATCACAAGCCACCCAAGTTGGATCTGTCGGTTTTCCTGTCTCGCACAGAACAGAAACGGAAGTTACTTGCGTCGATTTCAACAACGACAACAACACCTCGATTGAAACCATTACCAAAAGACATGGAGGCTTTTAACAGCATCATCTCAACAACACAGGCGCTGAATAACAAAAGAGTAGCGCCTTCAACTAACGAATTTAATAGTGTGCAAACCGACATTTGTTCTCAGTCGAGTGTTTTGCCGTCAGCCGAAGTTGAAAATTCTGAAACAGGGCGTGCTAAGTTCACAATGGAAACGCCTGCTCCGTCCCTAGAAACGGTTTCCGCAGGTCAGCCGTTTCTGGACGACGATGAACTTCCGGATTTGATTGTTGAAACGGAAGACAAGAACTCGAGGAATAAACAGTTGGAATCTGGGAGATTTCTGGATAGTGACAAAACCTTGAGGGATCGCTTAGGATTTGATGCTCGGATGGAAAATGTTGAAATTACGAAACTTTTTTCTGAGCAAATTGTTGATCCGAATGTAGCCTCTCAAATGACTGTTTGTACATCTGACGTGGGCCAATCTTTATTAAGCACCAACGCTTCCTTGGATGTTGACCCCACTGCTACAAAAAGTTACACTTCACTAATGAACGTTGGCACTTCTGAGGAAAATGTTAACACTCGTATGCAGGCAACTGGTGCACCAACAGTCAGCAACTTTACTACTACAATTTCAGAAACTGTAAACAATTCAGAGTGTGGGACTCCTTCTGGCACATCACAGTCTTCCGTGTTTAAGAAGTCATCTGTTTCAGGCAATGTTTTGCCGTGCCTTGTCAAACCGATGCTTAGTAGTGACTCATTCATAGACCTAGATGAAGATTTAGAAGGAGATCGCAAATTGAAAGTAGGAATAAGCGGTCTGATGGAGAGAATGTTCAAACATTCTCGTTCTGCAGTGGTCAAGAAACCAAAACATATCGAAATCACGTAAGGTTTCACTTAAATTGTTGTTAGTAATCTTATTATAATTACCATAAGTTATTATAATTATTATTTTGACTCAAGGTAGCAATAAATCCTGAAATGATGTTGGAGATTAAAGGAACCATATTCTGGTACAGCTAGAACTTGGCAAGATATGACTTATTATATTTTTGATCCCAGTAATCCATCAGAATTTTAGAAACCTTTTTGGGAATTTTTAGAAAGTTCTGAAATGGCTAAAACTTGCCAATATCTGGGAGTAATGACTAATAACACTTTTATTATTATCATTATTACTTTTGTTATCTTATTCGTTAAAGTATAAAACTTCAAAACGGCCAAAGTTGTGATTAAATGGTGAGTTAAATTACTTTCAACATGAAAAGAAGATAATGAACCAAAGAGATACTGGCAGGTTTTTTGTTTGGTTGGGATTAGAGAGTGACACAGTAACAGGGATAGTGGTAACCACGGTACAAATCCGTGGTAATTGTGTCTAAAGCAGCGTTAATACTGTGAGGATTGTAGTAAAGCCTGCGGTATTACTGTTGGTATGGAAATACAAGCACAGTATTTACTGCAGTAACGGTTTTAACTTTGTCCCCTGTAGCAAGGTGAGAATTGCCGGTGGGGTTGGGGGGTTCAACCCCCTAGTCTTTTTTCGATCCCTATAAAGTCTACATTTCACACCAAAACTGCACATAAATCAACGTTCACTATTCGGCATTTAAAAACTTGACAATTAACATAACTGCCCTGTAGTGATTAACTATTCTGTTAAACTAACTTCGTTGGCTTTGTCAATGATGGGAATGGGGATAAAAAAAGCCTGATTGGATGGGGATGGGGACAGACCTGATGGGATGGGATGGGAACAAACCCATGGAATGGGGTGGAGACAAATTTTGTCCCCGTCACTCTCTAGTTGTGATGTTGACCAAGTGGTTTTGAACTGTGTCATCTCGTTTGCATTTGAGACTGGTTTGAATTTTTTCTATTTTAAAGGACGGTATCTAAGGAAACGGGAGATGCTGGCAAGCAAGAGCTGAAGTTAGAAAAGTTGGTTTACTCAGTAGATTCTGGTGATGACGAACCTAATGATCCACATCTGAACACACCAGGTCAGGTCGTATTCAGAAAGTCATTTGTGATTAGACCTTGAAATAGATAATATTGTTCTATTTGTTTTTTTAATATTTGTTAATTCAATTCATACTGACAAACCACAGTATGTTTACATGAAATAGTAGGAACACATGATAAACGAGAGTCAATTTTATAACTGTATGGCAGCCTGTTAGGCGCCGATCTGTCCTACTGCTGCTCATGTTCACATTGTCCCCTAGGGAGTGGAAGGCTGAATCTACGGGGCTAGCGGGTATCGAACCTGCGTCCTTTTGTTCTTCATGCCTGTGTATTACAATTCAGCCATTGACGTCCATAGTGCCTGCATGCTTGTAGATACATATGCATTATGCATGTAACAAGGTATGTATCTATGTACGTAACTGAATGCTGTACCTTATGTAAACCTAAATGAATGCTCCCTGTGACCCTTTTCTGTTTTCGTGATGGATGAGCTGTTAATTAACCTTGTAAGTGAACAACTGAAGACAATCATCTTGTTCAGTGCTACGCTTATCTACAACGCTAGGCTAACCAATAGGTGACCATGTTCCACAGGAAAGGCGTGTAACAAATATATTATCTTATCCTTTTATCTTTATACAAATTATCTGCAAATTTCCTTGTTTAGCTGATGGACATATGGCTTATGAACAGATACGTTACTTGTTTACGTTTTTGGTCTTTCTGTCAAGGGGCCAAACTGACGCTGCTTCGAGAGAAACTTCGTGCAAGTATGAAAGTGAAGCGTGAGGAGTCAATGCAGAAACGTTATGAGATGTTTGAGCAAGAATATGGAGGATCGTACAAAGAGCAACGTATGGAGGAGGAGGCAAAGGAAGAGGCTGAACTGACAGATCAGACGGATACAGATGATGAGGAGGAGGAGGAAGAAGAGGAGGAGGAAATTGATGAGATGGAGGAAGATGAGGAAGAAAAGGCTGTTAAGCGAAATGTAAGTTTCTTACATTTGAAATGTTTTTATTATTTATTTAATAAAATCTGTCGTTTGTCTGAAATGACTGTTGTGTTTATTGTTACAAGCATTGTTTAACATTTAACGATGAGCTGCATTGTTTCCCAGTCACTTTAGTACACAAGTCATTAAAGTTAAAACTCGTGCAGCACATTTAACAACTGAAGTTTGACTGTGGTCGGATTTCAGATATAATTTGCTCTAGTATGGTCTCAGCTGATATCCTGTGGCTTATTAGTGAATTGGATTATTATTAATTTGAATTTTTATATACTGTAGGATTCTCAGCATAAAAAACAGGAGAATGTTTGAGAATATTATGGATTGATTTTGGGTTGTTTTCTAGATCAATCCCTTTGTTGATGAAGAAGCAGATGATGATGAAGAGGATGAAGATTATAACGGTAGTGATGAAGGCGATGATGAAGCTGATGATGTTAGTGATAAGGCAGATGATGAAGATGATGAAAGTGCAGATCGGTGTAACACAGAAGACTCGCTGAACCTCAATCTGGATACAGAGGATGTTGTTGATGAAGGAAGCACAACCGGTAATGTTATGAGTTTATCTTTGGGTAAATTTCTTTCACAGCATATCACCTTAATTTCCATGATATCTTTAAATGCAAGTGTCTTGATTATTGATGTTTACATATGCTATTATGTCTTATATATAATTTTATGGTATGGTATATAATTGCACACACATGTATATTTGTATGTATATATACCAGTATATGTGAATATGCTCATGTAGACATGCACACTTTCACTTGACTTCCAGTCTGTTTATGGTGCTCGATGTTTCCTGCTTCCTGAACTCTGTAAGGAGGGCATTATCAAATTATGGTTGTGTTGTATTGAATAAAAGGTGCACTACATGAGTGGAAGAGGACACACAGCACCCTTTCTTGATTAAAACTATCAACTGTGTTTTATAAAAGTGGTTTTATGAAATTTTTTGAAAAGATGGAAAAACCAGAGTCTCATCGTCTGGTCGATGCAGTCTTAAGAAGATGAAGACGATGGATCTCTTTGATGAAGATGCGAATACAGAGGCTGAAGGCATGTCCCAAAAGTCAAATGCTGCTGAAACTGGTAAGTTAATCGGTGTAAAACAATACAATACATAGTGTTCAATGGGAAGCGCATTCCAAACCATTGGGCCAGATGCACCGAATGTTCTATATCTGTATATATGTTGATGTATTTGAACATTTCAATAATAATAATAATAATTATAGCAATGAATTTCTACATGGCACTGTAACACAGCCATGCCATTACAAGGGTGCCTCACAAACAACTAGTAGTGCCTTTTGAGAATCTGAAAAACATGTTGAAACATGGCTATTTAACAGATGCGGCACTTACAGCTCGACAGAACAACCGTCCTAAGTAACATTATTTCTGATACTTTCAATGTTAAACAGAATTTGAGAAACGTGCATTTGAAGAAGTGAGTTCAACTTGTCTTTCAAAGACCAAAAATAATGAGAAGGACATTCTGGGATATCCGGGTGGAATCCGACTCTTGGATCCAATGGAGGCTGACCAAAAAGGTATTTACTACTGCTATTTATATTGGTACTATTTATAAATGTATTTACTAGTATTATTTATTTATATGAGACTATGAGTACTATTTAATATTTATAAATGTATTTACTATTACTATTTATATTAGTACTTATATTGTGCTTTTGGTTCTTGTTGTTTTTATCAGTGTTGTTCTTGTTGCAAAAGAAAACAAACCATTGCAAAATGTGTCTGGGAAAGTATGAAGGAAGGTGATTGTTCTGGCCTGAAATCTAGAAAATCGACACCAATAATATTGATAACCTGAAAACTTTGATAAAGTCATCTTAGTGTTGCAGTTCGAAAACGTTTGAAAGGAGCAAATAGGAAGTTTCCAAGGTTTAAGAGAGGTAGATACTCTACTTGTATTACCAATTACCGCTAGTACTGTTATTTTGTATTTATGAAATTTATATACTTTTACTTGGCAGACGACATAACAACGAGTAACATGTCGCAGTTGCGAGACAACAGTATGGCAAGCGCCGATTCCAGTTTCGACATGATGGGCTCACTCATACCTGCCGGGCAGAGGTCTACGCGTCAGCTGACAACCACTCAGACGTGCAGCGTGGTCAGGGCCACTCCTGAGCCCTACACTCCGACGAGTAGATCGGTTACCAGTGCTTCTGGTGACCAACTGGTGAGCTTCTCTTCTCAGGGACCTTCTGGCCGTGTCAATCATTTAATAGCCAGAATGAAAGCCTGTCAAATTAAATGGAATCTGTTATTGCTGTTATTATTATTGATAATAATAATAATTATTATTATTAATTATTATTAATATCCAATATTGTTGTATTATTAACAGAATCCAATGTTGTTAGTATTATGTTAGTATTAACAATATCCAATGTTATTATTGTTGTTGTTGCTGTTACTGAACATTGTTATGAAAATATGTAACATACACTTAGTCACAGAAATGCAAATCTTAGGTTTGGAGAAATGTGCATCTGAGGCACAGACTCTAGACAGAAAATAAGTACTAGGCAATGCCAAACTATTGTAAGAGCGCACAATTGGCTTTAAAGAAGTGGAATATGAGATAAAACGTGTCTTAGAAACTACTGAGCATGCAGTTGGACTGTACAGTTTGTTTCAGTTATGGGTGAGGCATCATGTAAAATAAAAGCTGAAATTTTCTTTCTGAATAGGGCTCGAGAGCACTGGCTTCACAGGCGGATATTCTAGTAACGAACAGTACTCCAGTGGCAGGAAAAGGTACATCTAGCCCAGATGAAGATATCTTTCTAGATGATGATTTTCATCTGCATCTTGAAGAAGATTCACAGATGCGCCACACAGAATCTGATGACAAATGGTTAGTATACGACTATACGGTCCATCTTGGTGTTTGAGTACTCGTTTTTGGTATGTTTCGTTAGCTTGACCCTCTCCTCTTTATGTACATTTTCCCAAGTTGTCCTGGGGAAACCAATGGTCTCATTTGCTTGCACTTTGAAAATGCATTGTCATGCAGGCTTCGTCTTTTGAATTCCCATTCTGTAGATCAGTAAGTAAGTAAATAAGAATATTCTCTGTTAGACTACTAGCAAACACACAGTAGCTTATGAAAGGAATAAATGATAATAACAGTTTAAGCAGTCCTATAACATTCGCATATTAAAACCTCTTTTGTGCATCGACATCAACTCTAGGTCTGGCCTGACATCAAGAGTTGTGTGGTTGCAATGAAAAATTCTTTTACATATTCGCAATCAAATTTCTTATGATTGTGATTATTGAAGATGTTTTGATTCTTTAGGCTTCTAGAAGGGAAGTCTTACCTAGGAGCGGTTGGAACACAGCCAAGGAGACATCTGGTGATGGGAGGTGGTAATCTGCCAGTTGATGGAGCAGGTTCTTTGGAGGGGATTTCCCAGGGTAACAACATGGACGAGCTGCTCGGACTTTGCTCAGGAAATTTCAGCAGCATCGGTATGTGACCCTTGTGATAATGACTGACTTGATTCTGAACTGGAATGGCTGATTAGGAGAAAGATAATGACTGCAATGGTTAATGATTACAAAATAGTATTGATAAGAGGAAGTGTACTGATGATGACAATGAGTTTGACGATGACGAGAATTAAAGCCATGATTATCACGTGCAGGACTTGGGATGAAAGTGTCACGTGGATATTATGTGCGCTTGTTGTGACAATGGTAATGAAGATTGCCATCACAATTGTGTGACTGGTGAAGATAATGCAGGTGATGTTGATGATGATGGTGATGGTGGTGATGATGACATTAGAACAATTATTCTACTTATTCTGTTCTAATTTTTCTGTGGTAGGCCAGGCAGTATGGAATGGCCTCCCTCTTGAGCTGTGCATTCCCTAGGTCACTCTCTGACATAAGCTCTTGAAAACTGTTCTTTTTGACCATGCTGGAGTCGGGAGCACCTCTGAGTAGTTTCCTTGAAGAGGTGCTATATTAATACTTTAATGAATGAATGAATGAATTATAACACTAACACTGTAATGACAAGCTGCATTGGTTCCCAGTCACTTTTCATACGCTCTCATCGTTAAAGTGTTAAGACAGATTGATTGTAATTGTGAACATGATGAAATTCTATTATAACCTGAACTCAGCTTCTTTAGGTCAATTAATTTGGCCGTTGATTTTCAGCTGCTTCCTGCGAAAGCAGTTCCATGTTTAACCCTGTTTCAACGGTGACGCAGTCTGACTCCAACATGGACGAGCTGCTTGGCCTCTGCTCTGGTCAGTTCACATCGCTGTCGTCGCCTCGTCACGCTGGCAATATGGACTCACAGGCCGTACCTTCGTCAATTGTGCTGAGTAACTTCGCTTCGAACAATATCTTCAAAGATGGAGCATTATCAAGCGATTTCACTTTTGATGAGAGGTAGACCATTAAATTGAATACTCAACTGCTTTGCTCTTGTTTCAGATTGTTAATGTTGGATATGTTAGTGTATTGCTTAATATTTTCCTTCAATTTCTGTGTCAGTTCATTTTTCCCCACAACAAACATGTAATCTATGTGCTGTAAATGAGATCTTTGCAATTGTTTTCCATTTGAGGGCTAGCACAGGCTACATATCTACTGCACAGGGTCAAGACACATTGCAGACATAGTTATGATGTAAATGATGGTAATATGTGATAGTCCCAAATGCTAACAATGCTTATTCTCATTATCTTTATTAGCTCTGTATCCTGAGCTTATGTTCCTGCTTGCAGTGTGCCAACCAGCTTTGCATAATAAACGAATATAATAATATAATAATAGCATGTAAAACAAAGTTTTCAAGACCTAACGGCAGAAAGACAATAAAGGTTAACAATGATTGTAATAGTCATTTCCAAGGGAATATTTCAACCTTGGGTAAGGCTGTTGCTTGAAATGCTTTAATACGTCTGAACCAAAAGTGCAGGATGGAGAGATTTCTGTACGCTGCTCTTTATTGCACTAGCAGTTTTGTTTTTTTCGTGCTATTTTAGTCCTATTAAGAAGAACCCTTCAAAGAAGAGAAAGGCCGCCATTTCCGATGACGAGGATGACGACGCAGTTGAAGACAAGAATAATGATTCATTTGAAGCTGCATCCTTGGGAGATGATGATGACAAAATGTCCGACGCTGTGAGTATCTTCAGTTGAAACAATGTCGCTATAGCATTTCTACATAGCATTTCTGTGTAACATTTTTAAAATTTCTAATTAACATTTCTAACATCTCGGTGTACATATTGCAGGCTGTGAATTTGTGGTTTGTCTTTTGATGTACCACCAATGGTGCGTTTAACCTTACTTAACTAAGCCGTTGCTGAAAGAGTTTAACTTGAGAAAAGCTTTTTTGTTCATTGCTTAACTGAGCCTTTGCTGTATCTCATTCTTGTTCATAAAGTTGTTAATTTAGAATTATTATTAAGTCAATTTGCAGAGTACATTTGCAGGCTTCTTTTGATAGTGTAGGTATGTGTACTGCATTGCAATGTTTTTATGAAACAGTCGTAACAGTTGAATAGTAATTGCTGGAACCTTCTGCTGGGATTTCATTATTCCAGTTTGTCTGATCTAAGTATGCTGCCATGTTTGGTTCATATCATTAGCTCATTGAGTGTAGCGGACATTTGTAATTATTTAGTTTAAATTTTTTGTTTATTTTTAAATATACTTTTTGTGTGTAATCAGGAAGCTTTCAGTGATGCTGATGATGACAGAGAATCCGAGAGTGAAACGCAAAAACAATTTAAGGGGTTCGTCGTCAAGGGCAAACATGGGTACGTTGTTTCATGGTTGGGTCTCTCTTTATTTTAGAATTTCTTCAGATATATGTTTTTTGTGTGAAATGGAACCAAATTTAATGGGATGATAGGAAAGTTATCGTAATTTCAATCATAATTTTTTCCCCATAAAATTAAGATAAATAGGCTTCTTGTAGTATTATTCTGAAACTTAATTTCAGTTGCTTGTTTGATTCTTTTTAGAAAAATTCGTAAAGAGTTTGTTGAAGATGAAGCAGAACTGTCTGGTGAGCTTGTTCACTTTATTTTTTGGTGTTCGCATTGTAGAGTTTTTATATTAAAGTCCCTTGTTTTTGGTTACCCTATGAATTTGATGTTTTAATATCGCCAATGGCTGAAGACAGTATGTTCGAAATGAAGGCAGTCAACTTTGGTCTCTGTATGAGTTATCTATGATCACTTGAAATAATATTTGGTCATGTAGCCCAAAGGACTTCACTTTATTCAGTATCATTTGGTTCTTGAAATTTTACGAACATCTGAAGGTTATCATACCTGTGCTTTCGTGGATTCCAGAGTTTTGCTGCTCATTGAACTAATGTGGCTATATTGTGTTGGTTTTAGGAAGTGAATTTGAGAGTGATGAAGATTTGGATCTGGATGAGAAGGATGATTTCTTGGAGCAAGAGGCTGGAGACCAAGATGACATCGGTACGGAAGAAGAATTACGGGACCAGGTCCATCGAGTTCATCTGTGAGTCATCCCGCTCCTTAAACTTTGCATCCTATAATAGTAAACTGATTCCGTTATTTCCTGTATTTTGGATACACTTTGGATGAAAAGGTTGACAAAGTAAGGATTCGCTATGGCTCTAATATTGGCAAATACAGCAAGCGTGACTGAATTGGTGATGAAATTTAGATAATTAAGACTACTACGGCTTTTGTGTGATGGATTATGCCCAATGCTGATGTTTGCATCTAAGTTTGGTATATGTGGTTATTTTGTATAGCCTGCACTTTAAACATCAACTTTAGTCAGACAGCAAATAGTCTGTACAACATTGAATTTAATTAAAGTCCCTTTGCTGTATGTAGCACTGCTAAAGTAACCGATTCTATACACAGTTAGCTCTGGAAGATCAGCAACAGAGCCTACTCTTGACCTTTGTACTCCTCTGGAGTGCAGACAATGGAGATGGGGAGGGTAATCCCCTTATCCACATTTGTAGTCAGATTGCGTTCAAGGTTTCATTTAGTCACGAGTACTGTTCACTGAGGTATTGGCCATAAAGGTCACTTTTGAGGATGTCCTGTACAGCCAGCTCCTAAAATGCAACCCGACATTTGCTTATTGTGGCAATTTGACAAAGCAATAGAACTGAAGCAAAGTTTTGCAAGGTGACCATGGTCCGGTTATAGAGTCTTTGGACAGCAACCTTATTATTTATTGATGATGATGTTTCTTTCAGTAAGACGATGATTGACCAGGATGCGCGGGAGATTCGGTTGCTGCAGGAGCAGTATCTACCAGATGGAGACTTACAGTCAGACGGAACCGGTCGCATGCGGAGATTTCGATGGAAGAACGAAGGTCACAATCTCCTCTTATTGCAATAGAAATTCAGAGCCTGTTTTATTCGGATTAGTGGTGGTGAATGAGCCAACCATTTGTATGTATGATGTTTGATTCCGAGGATGTACTGTGAAATGGACAAGATATTGTCTCACCGTGTTACAGGCATTCCTGTTGTGTGTTCACGGATTGCTGTTATCATGTTCTATGGAAAAATCAACCAACCCACACCAGTCAGTGTGCCCCTTATACATTTAATAGGTCCCAGTGGGTCTATGCCATGGCTTCTGGCAGGTTTGGGCCATATTCTGAATTTGTGTTAGTACTAGTTTTGCTAGAGGCTAATAGGTGAGTGATTACCTTGCTATATGATGTCAATAAATTTACTGTAATGTAAGATATTTTCTGGTTGATTGGCAGCAAAAAAGGCACATAATGAATGTATCATTAATATTAGTGACGTTTTCAAAACTTAGATGACGACAGTCAGAATGATGTTGGGAGAAACTTCGAAGATGAGCAAGCAGAAGAAGAAGGCGAGGTTGAGGCCAGATGGAGAACAGAGCGTCTGGAAAGGGAGAAGTTTCTGGAACAACACGAGGTAATTGAGTGCATTTATTGAGCTATATAAATTGAATACGTGACTTCCTTTATTGTAGTAAAATCTGGGGTTATTGTTTTTTTTAAAATTATTATTCAGTGCTTGTTCTGCTGCAAATAGCTGGATGATTTGTGAATTAGTGTTGGAAATGTTAAAAATTTTGATTCATGAGAAGTCTTGATATGTGTTTAGGAAATGGAGACATCTAGCAAGGCAAGTCGCCTACTGAAACTTGGGAGTGTGATATTCCACAGAAAGTCAGGTGAGCATTAGTCTTCAGATGCTTATGCTATGTGGATGCAAGCGTAGTTTAGATTGTCATTTTACATTACGCACTGAATAGTAACTGAAGATAATCTGGCCAAGAGCTTATTGAATACTTATACCAATACTTTGAGTAGGTTTTACTTAATCAGATTATACCTTACAAGTTGACAATATGATTGTGTATCTTCCATTTATTGCAAAATCATCATTTTACTTTATTCTTTAGTTTTCCTGCTGTAGCCTACCCAGGTATTGAAGGGCTGTTGTGTCTGTCAAGTGGAAAGGTTGCAAGTGTAGACAAAAACTCTATGTATATTCGGCTATATTTCGTGGCTAGGTACAGGTTGTGTTAACCCTTTAACGACGAGCTGCATAGGATTTACCATACATTTTAGTACATGCTCATCGTTAAAGGGTTAAAGATGCTTATTACAGAAAGATAGAGCAATGCTTAATTAACACTTTAATGATGAGCATTGGTTTTCCCAGTTGCTTTAGTACACTCTTGACCTCTGCACTTGTTTTTCCTTTGTTATTTTTTTTCCGGCACTAATTACAGAAATTTGTTTCAGATATATCGACACCAAGTCCTGTTTCACTGACACCCAAGACACCACTCTCTGGAGAAAATGTGCAAACCCCTGTGGGACTTTTCAAGGTTCCCGTAAGTGAAAATGAATCACTATATTAACCTGACAATCTTGTTGTTTATGTGATCTATGTAAATTTTATAGTGTTGGCTTTAAGGATTCAGATTGATATTTTTCATAGGAATCCTTAATGGTAAGCAAGTGTTGAAGTAATATGTAGTTTTTAGCATGCGATGATGAGCACTTGAAAGGCATAACTTTATGATCTGTCGATCCAAACGTGTATCAGCATGAAGTATTCTTTTGCTCTGTGCTTTGAAACTAATAGAGTGCTTTTTTCTTTGGCAGGGACAGGGTCATGGTTCATTCCTGAGTCGTAGCAAAACTGCTCTTGCCAAATTGGCTGAAACAACTAAAGTATCGTCTAAGGCTAATCCGACCCGAAACTCTCGCAATTTTGTATTTTCAACTATATCATCTCCAGAACACAAGGAAAAAATGGCTGTACAGGTTTGTTCATGTTCTTTGATAAGCTACAAAGCTCTTAGCAAATGTTTGGTTATGTTACATTACCTGATATGAATAATAATAATAATAAATGAATAATCTAAGAACTTCTGTAGCTGTGCTGTAATAATGCTCAGGACATCAGTCGTTGAATGTGATCTATTGCCATGAAAAGAAGCGTTGCTGTACTTGGTTTTCAATCCAGCTGTTACGGGTGAAATGTGACCAAAGATGTTACATTATCTTTTTCATCTTAGTGTGTTAACTTCAGTGCCGCTAGCTCTCCTCCTTGTGATCAGAAGCCCAGCACTCTTTGTCAATGATGACATGCCAGTTTAGACTGTTTAAACTGCATTTGATTCTCACTTCCTCCTTAATGTAATAACTCTGCTATTTTAGCATTTGCCTGGAAAGACATTTTTAAAAGGGCATAACCAGAATGACGTATGCTTAATTCAAATATCATTGAAAAGGGTTTATGAATTTTTTAAACCAGGCGAACCATGCCACTCCGACTTCCGCACGACCTCCACCGAAGAAGCGACCTTGTCCTGAAAAGAGAAACTCTCTGCCAGCGAACAGCATTTTCATGCTTTTTGACAAAGCCAACTAGAAGCCATCAAAGTGCTGCCTGCCATAAACCGTACAGAAGTGAACAGTTGACAATACTAGCTAGAAGCATAGTGGAGAAACTAGCTAGCCAGCAGTGAAGTCCTGCTAGCCAGCAGTTAAGCTAGTTATTCTTTGTCAACGGGAAAGTAAAAACTTGGCCTGCTGGAAGTGAACTTCTAACTGGCTACTACACCAGTAAATCCATGTTGAAACACGGAGCTTGGAAGTAAGTCAAGGTCCTCATTTTAACAAGGTTTGGTGGCTGTATAAGATATGAAAATAGAGACGATTTTAAACTGGAACACAAGACTTGCTACAGCCAGTTTCATGTTACAATATGGAGTGTTGCAAAAAGTTCTACTTTTATATTGTAAATTTGTATTAATAAATTGTCAACTGTTTCCTAATGTTTCACTCACTACTTTTACTTGTGAAGAATTAATAGTTTATTTACAAGTAGTGATTTGAAGTTAATAAATAAATTAACAAGCCTTAGAGAATCTGTTTAACTTTTTACATGGAGTGTTTGAATAAGTACATGTAGTAGCACTTTACAGCAATTTGTTGTAATTGGTATGTAATGTAATGTAATTAATTAGGTCAACAATGAACTGAAGATTCATATAACGTGAACAATAGCTACACAGTAAATACTTGATATTGCAATTGTTTTCTTACACAGCCTCGTTATGAATGGGTTTGTTTTCTTTACCTACTGCACTTTTTTTGATTTTATGGAAAAAAAGGCTGCCTGTATTTATGGGTTGTCATGGAGATTGATGCAAATGTGTGCTTGCATAAAGACGCTGTGACATTCATCATCTATTGTAAATATAAACACAGTAATTAAATATCCAGCAAAATTTTCATATCTAAATATTTATCAAAACAAGTTCATGTGCAGGTTAACAGTATGGAATTCATCATCTATTGTAAATATTACCAAGAATGTTCATTATCAGCTTTAAACACATTAATTAAATATCCAGCAAAATTTTCACATCTAAATATTTATCAAAACAAGTTAATGTGCAGGTAAACAGTGTGGAATTCATAATCTGTTGTAAATATTACCAAGAATGTTCATTATCAGCTTTAAACACCACAATTAAATATCCAGCAAAATTTTCACATCTAAATATTTATCAAAACAAGTTAATGTGCAGGTTAACAGTGTGGAAACAAAGCTTGACATTTGAAGTTTTTAACAAGTTGCTCTTGTAAAGTGAAAAATAATATATAGTTGATGTCATTGGTTCCTAATTGCTGAAGAGACCTTATGCTGGGCTGTTATCAAAGGTCTGAGACGGTTGGTCTTTTCGCGAACGTGGAATTAGTGGCTGTTGTGTTCCAAGTCGACAGTAACGGTAACGTCTTGCAAGCACTACAAATATGATGAAGTTTAGGAAAAGGATTCCTGCGAGGAGAAAGATGAACCGTTCGAGGTGGCCGTTGTTTATGTCGTTTGGCAACCAAGGCGTTGCACCTGCATGCAAAAACTCAACGGTTTAAATGAATCAAAATAAATTTAAATTACATCAAACAGATTTAAATTTATTGTTTTTTAATGTTTAATAGAATTGTAAGCTGCTGGTTTCTGAGCTTTTTCCTAACAATCATAATTGAGGGAAGAAGACAAGGGGAAGACTGAGAATGATGCTACTAGACTGGATGATGGAGGGATACAGCAAGTCGAAGGAGGAGCTGGGCAACGTGACAAATGGCGAGATTGGATGTACAAACCTGCCTAGCAAGGCAGAGAACCATGTTCACCACTCTCCTACAGAGACTTTCCTTTGCTGTGAACTGAAAATTACTTCTTGTTGTCTACTTATGGCTCTATATTTGCCTATCTTCAATACGCAAAAAATAATAATAATGACAGTATTCTGAATCAGACAGCAGGTCAACTTTTGCTCCTAGGTACATGTAGTTTAACGTAAAAGCAAAATGGCTATAACACATCTACAGCTATATAAATCAGATGTTTGTAGGTAAACTACTCACTATTTGCTGTAGTATCAGCAACGATATTGTAGATGGCACTTCCAAGAATACTACCAAGGCAGGTGGTCAGATGGTTAACACCCATCACCAGTCCCTGCATCACAACTGGCGACTCGGTATATGCGAATTCCAAAGCTGTAAGCATTGAAACAAAAGTGATGTTACGTCAAGTGATTCATCACTCAGCAAAACCATTAAATTAAAACAATATTGCACAGCATCAAATAAGTTATTATTATTTTATCAGTCTCACATAAGCATCGTACCAATAATTAATGAATTCACGTCAAAGCACAGATAGCTAAAATCCACGAATTTTGAGTGAAAGCAAATAAAAATGAAACACATGATTTTCAGGTGAATATATTACAAGGGTGTACAACTGATGAAGCATATGCATCAGGTCATCAAAGAATGATAGTTTAGAGAAAGGCCATCTGTCGCTGGACTGCAACTTAAACAGAAGAGAGAGCAGTCCCTATGCTAGCCCCATGAAGTGTTAGCAACGTGTATTTCTTTTGCATATGAAGGCAGTTTTCTCACTCACTATCTGATCTTGTCAACAACGCTGTACAATCGATGTACTCACTGTATATTCATTTGTTGTCAAGATAGAACTTTCATAGAAGAACATAATAGCAGTTCCTTAAGCTAGCCCTGAGGCAGACATGGGTATGAACTATGAAGTGTTAGCGGCTTCATTTTCTTAGCCTCGTTATATGAGGGCGAGTGGCAGTCCTCCTCCTCGCCATCTCATCTTCCCATCGACAGTGTACAATCAGTGTATTCATTATAGCTGCGTTGGCTAGGTGTGCAGGAGGAACAGAAATCGCAAACCAAATTTCTGCCCTGTCAGCGATTTGAACCCCTGACCTTTCGATTGACAGTTCAGCACGCTAACCCCTACACTATCAAGAACTTTCAAGTTAAATAGACCATTCATTATATTTCTCTTTGACGTTCACCAAAGATGTGGTTTCTTTTTGGCGAACACAACAACGGCAGTTGAGCAACTGGACCTTAAGTTAACAAACCAAGACTGAACAAGACCAGTTTTTACCAGTTATTGATGTAAATGTTTGTCCAATGCCACTGAGGACAAACTGTGGAACTTGCCACAGAATACTGATGTCGGACGCATTGTACATGAATATGCCAACCTTCTGCATCATTCCACCATTGGCTTCCAAATCCTTTTTACGCAGAATCTCCAGAACGCCCATGTACAACAGCGATCCAATGCCGAGAATCATGCCAAACCCTGAAATTCAATTTAAAGTAAAGCAGAAAAGCTAAGAAGCTCTCAATTTCTCTCAGTTCAATTTCATCAACAAGTCCTAGCAATTTGAATGGAAAATTCAGCTTCGATTACTCACAAAAACTAAACTGGAATTTATCAGAATTCATTTAAAAATTGTAACAGAAACAAATTCAGAAAATAATAAATAGACCTTACATTACTTTTGTTAACGTACTACATGTATAATTCAAATTACAAAAGATGTGAAAACTATTAGTACACAGAAAGTAATATAACTTAAACTGTATTTGTCTTTATTATGATAAAAAGTAACATAGCCGATGTACCTATACGTTGTAGCATTGATGGCTTCTTTCCATAGTAGTTCATCAGTGGATACACAACCAGGTCAAGAATGGGAATCAGAAATGCAATAATGATCATTTTGAAAAAGTTGAGTGATGCAACAGGAACAACATTCTCTCCTATGCGAGCATTCATCCTTACTCCTTGCAAAAGCATAGTTGTTGTGCTCTGAAAAATCAGTTTCAGCTTTAAGAAAATAATCCATTAAACTTTTACACTGAAAGGAACAAAAATAGAGACGGCTCAATTAAGAAAATAATCCATTAAACATCAACACTGAATAAAAAAATAAAGAGAAAGCTCAACTTAAGAAAATAATCCATTAAACTTCTACACTGAAAGTAAATGGAAAGATCAAATTGGCAACTCCATTTTTTCTTTTCAATCTTTCACTAATTATATTTTCCATTTCAATCTTTCACGGCTACATCACAGCTTACCTCTATCCATATCAAACCATGCAACCTGCAAAGAATCTTTTCCCTGCGTGAGAGATAGGTATCGCCAAAGTTTCCTTTAAGCTCCATGATGCTGTTGGAGTAATTATAACACCTCAATCAAAACTGTAATAATTGTAGAATTCTGTGGATTGATTTGAACGACTGACTGACTGACAGACACTGGACAGTCTAAAGAAAAGTTCCAAAAAGGTTTAAATAAAACTCGACTTACCTGAGATGTGAATGTTGAGAACATGATCAAAGTAAGGAAGACTGGAAAAGTCTTAATCACATATTTCAAGTGATCCACTTCTAGATCAAGAAACGTTCCTCCCTTAGAAATTTTTGCTCCGTCGAGGACGTTGACGATCCTTCTTCTCTTGGACGGTCGCTTGAAACATTTGTAGGAAAAGGCTTGCCAAAGAATACCAACAACCTCTCCGGCAACACTTCCTACAAGTGAAAAATGTAACACATCTTTCATCAGTTAGCGTAACTGCAGGCTTAAATATCTACCATGAAATTTTTCAGTCAGGTAAGAAGGAGAACAGTTCCTTAAACTAATCCCAGTAGGCAGCCATAGGTATGAAGTGTTAGTGATACTTTACATAGCCTCGGCATGAGGGTGGATGGCAAATCCTCTCCCTTGCCATCTGATCTTCCCACTGGCAGTGTATGATCAATGTACTCATTTTATACCAGCGTTCAATAGGGGACCGAAAGTGGAGCAGAAATTTCAAAACAACATCTTTCTGCCCTGGGTGGGGATTTGAACCCCTGACCTCTGAGTGGACAGTCCACCACACTAACCACTAAACTATTGTACACACCCAAACCAGCTAAACTAGTCTTCAAAGGCATTGTCCTGTTTTCGAAAGAATCTTTTAGCAAATCACAAACACAAAATCAGTTGTTTACACAAGTCATTGAATTTCAATTTCAAATTAAGTACTCAGTCTCAAACCTCACAACAATGATCACTAGCACATTTCCTCTGGCTTACTCATTATGTAAAAATCAATTGAAAGTAAACATCACCTTTGGAATGTTCCAAGTAGAAGTTTCTGGGGATGATGAAGAGGATTAATCCCAGTAGGAGTACAGCAGCAGTAATGACGTAACCAAAGAAGAAGTTTATCTCTTGCTGAACATAGACTATAGCCAAGCACGATATGCATCCACCAATATTATAAAACCAGTAATACCTAAAAAAGAATAATATTTATTTATTATTACATATTTATTAAGCACCATTGTCCAGTGACCAAGCATCAATAAATGGCACCTTCATTGAGACAATTGCTGCATAGGAAGCTTGTGGCGCATTGGATAACATCTGGCACAGAGACCGAGAGGTACCGAGTTCGAGCCCCCGTTGGGCGGATATGCTTTGTAGGCTGCTATTAGCACCGTTGTATTGCAGGCTGTCTGTTCTGTTAGTAGTTAAGATTTCAATTGCATACCATGTAAATGTACAGCGCAGTGCGTTTGTCAGGCGCGCTTATTAAAGAAAAGATATTATTACTATTATTATTTGAGCAAGTTCTTCATTCTTTATATGAAGAACTTGCTCAAGATTCCTATGCAGCAATCGTCTCAATGAAGGCTGGAATCCGTACTCTCCAAGTTACAAGATGAGCGCTCTAACCAGTTGGCCATCATGCCCCATGTAAAGGCAGCATCAGGGTGAGAATTGCCAGGGCTTGGGGTTCAACCCCCAGTCTTTCTTGGGATCCTACAGTAAAGTCTTTATTGCACACCCAAACTCTACATGCATCAAAGTCTGACCCCCAGTTATTTTTCTACAATTTTTCTACAATTCTCATACTGGGTAGCATCACAACGTAAAATCCATTCACACTAACAGCGTTCAAGGATGATGCAGTTTATATTATTCTTAACCCTCGGGCTACCAAGGGGGGTGGTTGCCACCCCCCTAGGTTTTTTTCATTTCAAACTTTTTCCGTATGGAATAAAAATTTGACCTTTTAGGTAGCTGTAGGGGGTTCATTTACACACGTTTTGAGGTAAAATGTGAGATGATATCTCACACCGTTCAAAAGTTATACCCAATATACCGAGGTACCAGGGTGGGTGGATACCACCCCCCCTAGATTTTTGACTATATCTTATCCGTCATTTAATATTAAGAGACACAAATTATACCATTCTATAGAGGGAATGTGGGGCTACATTTCTATGGTCACTGAGTTGACCTGAGACAACCGGAAGTGCTCAAAAAAATAATAATACGCGTAACATGCGTGAAAAATGGCTGAATGGAAGGACTCCCCTTTAGTTTTTTGTCTGTAGCGTATTCATTTGTCTTCCTGGAAGAGAAACAAAGATACCATTCTTTAGAGGGAATGAAGGGCTTCATTTGCATACCTACATCTTTGTCTTTTGAATACCGGAAGTGATCAAAATAAATAATAATACGCGTAATCTGTGTGAAAATGGCTGAATACAGCATTACAACGTAAACCGATATATATGTGTGGATATATATGTATGGATGTACATTTATACTATATAAACATGTGTAGGGATGATTTTGTGTATCTTTTATACATAGATTAGTTTCAAAACACACATAATCTTATATTTGTTTATCCAAAAAGTACAAAATGTACGCAATAATATACAATATTGCTAATTAATGGGTTCCGTTGTTAAAAGTGATGTAATTTCGAGGTGCATTCACATAATGTACAACTAAATATACCATTCTGTGCAGAAATGAATGCTGAATCCAATGCTATATTACAAGTTATGATATGTAAAACCAAACACGAAATCCAGGGGGGTGGTAACCACCCCCCCCCTTGGTAGCCAGTGTTACAAAAAAAGCTTGGTAGCCCTAGGGTTAAAGGCCTGATATGCCTTTCACTTTCAATGACTTAAATGTAAATAAGATTTTGGTTGGGTCTGTAATACTCTGTGTATGTGCAAAAGTCAACAAAACACAATAATAATAATAAATAATAATAATAGCAGTCTTAAACCAGAAAACCCTACCTATAAAATTAGGATGGTACAGAAGTGCTCACTCACCAGTTAAAAAACGAGTGTACGGCATTTTTTCCAAGTGGCTCCACCTGTTGAGCCCCAAGTGGACTTATGTTAACTTTTATGCTACCAACTCCAAAGGCAATGAGGAGGAGGCCAAACAGGAAGTAGCCTCGCTTATATTCCTTAAACAAATAAACCAAGAACAGGGAATAAACTCAGACAGACTAACAACATTATTCAAACAGCTTATTCAAGATATTTGCAGCATTACCACATTTGCCTGACTGCCTGACGACTTCACTGACATAACATTCAAATTAGTCATTTCTTTACAGTGACCTAACAGTGATAGTCATTGAAAATGAAAGCAAAATGGACATTAAGTTCTCCTTACCAAATACAAGATTTCAAGGCTGAAATCTAGTGTTTATATTATTATTACATTATTTTAGTACTTAATAAAACAATTTCCAACCATTAGACTTATAATATGGTTCCAACCATTAGACTTATAATATGTTGCTTATTATTCCAACCATTAGACTTATAATATGTTGCTTGTTCCAAGTGGATTATTATTATTATTATTACGGTCCGTGCGAGGACCTTAAATGGCGTGGCGCCCATTCAAACGGGCAAGTGCTTCTGAATCGTGGCTTCTAGTCATCGTACGAATTACGGCACTATAATCTCCACTATTTATTTATTTATTTATCTTGACCAGGGACGTAACTAGCGTTGGGCGCAAGGCCCCCTAAACGAAGCCGAAGTCCCCAAATGAATCAAGCCCCGGCTCCACTATTGGCTCGAGCTACCCCACTCGCCATGTTCATGCTCTCCCGCTCGTTGCACACGGCCTCAGACTGGAGGACGAGGCCGTAAGGGTGGCGGTTGGCCTGAGATTGGGTGTGGCCATTTGCGAGCCACACGTATGCGCATGCGGTACTTCCGTTTCGTCTAGAGGTACACATGGGTTGTCGTGCTCACTGGGGTTCGGCCGACATGCGAGACACAGCAACATCAATGATCTCATCCATCGTAGCCTCAACCGAGCCGGCATCCCGGCAGTCAAAGAGCCGTCCGGCCTGACCAGATCGGATGGCAAAAGACCGGACGGGCAGACCCTGATACCGTGGAGTGGTGGACGGACCTTACTATGGGATGCGACAGTGGTGGACACGGTGGCGGCCTCATACATTTCGGAGACAGCGGCCGCGGCTGGTGGGGCGGCAGAGATGGCCGCCGCAAGGAAGCACGTCAGGTACTCGGAGCTGGAAAGGAGATACACGTTCGTACCTGTCGCCATAGAAACCTTCGGTCCCTTCAACAGAGAGGGTCTCGACTTCTTATCGGAGACCGGAAGCCGACTATCGAAGACTACCGGTGACACTCGGGAAACAAGCTTCCTCTTCCAAAGCCTATCGGTCATGATCCAACGCTTCAACGCGGTGGCTTTCCAGGGCACCATGTCAAGGCTGCCGGGAGCCGACGAGCGGCGAACTCTGGACAGATCCAACAGAGGATATCGATATAATAATAATAATAATAATAATAATAATAATAATAATAATAATAATAATAATCAATCTGTACATAAGTTTGTTGGCTTTATGAAGAAATAAATTTGCCTATAATAATTATAATAATTTTTACCGGCTAAACAGAGGGCATGGGACAGGCCTTTGGTAGAGAGAGACAAGCTGTAAATTATTATTATTATTATTATTATTATTATTATTATTATTATTATTATTATTATTATTATTATTATTATTATTATTATTATTATTATTATTATTTATTGTCATTTCAGCAGAGTTCAGAGATCGGTGGCAGTGTCCCGGAGAGGCAGATGGCGTTCCCCCGTTGAAGAGCCACTGAGATCCGCTGGAAAAGATATGATGACTCCATTGGATCATGGGTTGCGTCACTTGTCCGTCTTCCCAACTCAGAAACGAACTGCAGTCCCTCTTTGCTCCAAGCGCCGGCAGTTTCTAAGGCGACCGCTACAAAATCGTGGGTGGTGGTGATGGTGGAATATTTGACCCTCTTGGAGACAACTGCACGTTCGGCGGCTTCCCCAGCTCCAGTAGATGTATGGCCAAGATGAGACGTGGCGTAGGTGTCGGGCACTGTCACATCCCATGCAAGACATCGTCCACGTGACCAAGGGATCAGCGTGACACCGTCTGGTCGTTTTCCATCTTCTCTTGACAGACCGAGAGGTTCTTTCTGTGACGGGATTTTTGCTCTGCCGAGTGCTCTCCAGATGATGTCGTTTAACATACTGTGTCGTTGATGTTTTCCGCCGCCTCCTCTGCAAACCAGCCCATGGAGTCCTCTTGCGTCGACTTTTTGTCGACAGTGGTGGCATTATTATTATTACTACTACTACTACCACTACCACCACCACCAACCACCACCACCACCACCACCACCACCACCACCACCACCACCACTACCACTACTATTACTATTACTATTACTATTATTATTATTATTATTATTATTACCATAATAAGCAGAAGATTTATACAGCACAAGTTATGTATTAATTGTTATAAGAAGATTATTAAAAGCAAGTTAACATAATTAGATACACCACAAATGTGCCACTAACTCAAGCCTGACTAAACAAAGGCCTGTCAAACGTACCAGTGGCAATCCATACATGAAGCCGTTCTTATCATGACCAAAAGCTGCACTGTAGTCAAAAGCAACAATCGGCAACAGAACAACACCTGAACAGCACAACAACAACAACAATCAATCAGAATTTATACAGCACCCCTTCAAGACTATTCTTTACTTTGTCAAGTATTGTATCCAATCTTGTGAAGTTTTCCAGTCATGTGATGCCAATTTTTTTTATAATTATGTTCATAACACTGCAAACACCTATCACAGACTATCAAAAAAGCAAAGTGTAGGCCTACAACAAGCAAAAACAAGTATCTATGTGCTTAAACAAGCATCTTGGAAAACTGAATGGAAGTGACACATACATACACACCAAAATTGCATCGGTCTTACTTACATAACCAGCATTATCTCTCCGTAGTCTTAAATCTTGTTTTTCTCTCAGGGTCCATTGCAATCGGAGCTGCTCTGATTGGTCTGTACTGAGAAAGATGCTTTAGAAATTATAAATACAATACTACCTCCATTTTCAGCACTACATATACCGTTGTCATCTAAACCAAATCATCTTACCAGTTGCATAAATGAGGAAGCTGGCGTAGATTGTATTGAAGCGTCCAGAAACTGTGTCAGCAATTCGTCCACCCAACAATGGAACAAAGTAAGCAACCGCTGTGACAATAGACAAACATCAAAATGACAGATATAGAACAGCAACAGTAAAAGTGCAGCAGCTGGCCAAAGTAGGAAGCAAGTTCACATTGTGCTCTACATACAAGGTCAGAAAAAAGATTTCATGTAAATTCAATTTGCATTCAATATTCCAAGACACACGGTCAGAAAAAACTCTTTCTGACCTTGCATGTTGGAATATCATGATTATCACTATAAATACTAGTTAATTTTCGCTGAAGAAATCTCGAACAGTGTCCTACTTCCTCCACCGGTCCACTCTGCCATTCTTCTGGTGTCTCTTCATCTTTTCTAAACTAAAAATCTAAAATCCTGCCTTTTCCCTCACGGTTGCTCGCATGGGAGCGCTTCTGAAAGGTTTTTGCTGAGAGAAGCACTTTATAAATGGTCAAATACAATACAATACAATGCAATACAATGTCCGTGAAAGTTCACCATCTGCTCATAATAGGCATTATTAACACTGTCAGCATCAGGGACTCAGAAAGTATTTTACAGAGCAAATGAAGACAATGGGAACACGAATTATTAGCATTGTTTGCATTGGGGTCTCAGAAAACATTGTTATAATGACTCTGGTGTATTTCCAAAGTCTTCTGTACCTGTGAAAACAAGGTTAATTGTGACAGCTGATGCACTGTTATATTCCAGATCATTCGTGCAGAACAAGACGAGATTGCCAAGGACGCCGTAATATGTCATGCGCTCACACATCACGGCAAACAGCAGCAGACAAGTCACTGAGAAGATTTTTCCACGATTTATTTCTTCCTCATTGTCGCTTTTAAACACCGAATTTTCCATCTCACTGTCCGAGTTGTTAAGAAATGGTGACTTTTCATGTGCAGTCATTTTGCTTCTGCGACTTTCGTGTACCATCTTTAACTGAATGGCCACCAGCCTTTCTGAAAAAACTACAATTAGCAACATAAGTTTTTTCACATAGAAATTAATAATTTGCCAACATATTAGCATTAACAGACCTGGCTATATATTCACGCAATACGCATGTATTATTGAAACGGAAATTCCACAATTTTTGCTCTAAAAGTACGCAGACTTGTAAATAAGTTCTGCAAAGATATGTTAAACGCTACCACAGCAATTATTCTTTAAATGACGAATACAATATAACTTTCCAGACTCATTTATAACTTAAAAGCTAACCTATGTGAAAATGACTTTCCAACAAACTTTAAAGGGCCTCTCTCAACTGCGTACGAAACGAATTTATAAACATCGAATCTGGCGGGAGTTATTAACCTGACCTATTTACTGTAACCACTGATCTGCAAATTTACATGAACATCTTGTTAGTACGCAGGGGTGTAGACGAGCCGGAGCGTTCGGGCTGCGTTCCGGTACTTACTTTATTTACGAGGAGCGCGCGCTCCGGTACTTATTCAGTCAAATCAGCCGGAACGCTTTGTACTTAGTCGTTCCGGCAGTTATTTCGAATGGGCGGAAATATTGATTAGGAATTTATAACAACAGCTAGGCCTAGAGTACTGTGCATGTCATAGGCCATGACGCCAGAAAAATGTCGATTCGTGCATTTGATAAAGAAGTTCATCCCTTCCCGCGGGCGGATCGAGGAGGGAAAATGACTTTTCGACAAACTTTTGTTACTACAACCGCGTACATCAACTTTCAAATGGCTGGAGCGCTCCGGTACTTCCAAATTTACGTCTACACCACTGTTAGTACGTAAGTAAAAGTAAGTATGTGCTTTATTGAACAGCCGGCAAACGCACTGCGGGAACATCGGATAAGAACAATTTAATAGTGTTAACTTTGTTAAGTCACGAAAATCAGAATTTGCAATTACAAAACATACATCTATGGAGCTGTGAGAGAGCAAGTAAGAAGAAAGATCACAATAGAATAACGTTCGCGTAGCCAAATAAAACCACGTTGGGTTAATGGTTAGTGGATCAGAACATAGGATCTCACGGTTGTGTGAACGAGGACGGAGTGAGTAGGTGACATTCTTTATGGAGGCAGTGGACAACCGACAGAGAACATGCCATGGCTAGTGTTGTGAAGCACGGAAGAGAAAGGTCATCGAATGTCTTGTCTTCTGGTCGGCATGCAGAAAGTTGAGCCGTACCATTTTCCGTATTATTATTATTTTAATAATGTTCAAATTAATGAATAATGTTTAGAGTAAAATAACTTTGCTATTAAAGTGTTTTTTCGGAGTTAGGATGTGGCAGCTGATATGAAGGCGTTATGCAGCACAGCAATGATCTGCTTCACGGTTTGTAAAAAACCTTAGGTTGCACAGCACTGTTTGCAAATCAATATACCGTATTATATATACGCGTATTTTTGGCATCTGACAGCTTGACCTAGATTCTTAAAACGCGTGACCTAAAAAGCACTGAGCGATAATAGCGGAGTTTAAGTTTTGTCAATAAATAGCACTACCAGACTATGAACCCCGGAAAGGAAAGAGTCTTAGTATATTACTAGTTTAGCGGATTTAGTTCAGATTTAGGAAAAAACTATTCTGTTAGCTTGGGGTAAGTTTATTGTGTGATCGGTTGTGTTACTAACAACACTGAGGAAATTTTAGGTTATGATACTGACGGAAAATAATGAAAGGGTCGGTGTTTTATTTGTGGACCCTCGACAAGACGATTGGTACTGCTTTGCATTTACGACAGACAGCATATTGATCAAAAATAAAAGAAGAATTGTTCAGTATATGTTACATAGTTGTGTTTTTATAATGCCTGTATTGCAGGTTGCTTTACCCTATCCACTGCCGATTGCTTTTTGTTCGTGAGTATGTCAGCATCACTGACATGGACGGCTGCCATTAGCGGCGCTGCATTGGCCGCTGTCTTCCTCTTTAGATGTTGGGTTAAGAAGAGGCGGCGACTTCTGGCTTCCAGGAAAGCACTTCATGGCAAGGTTGTGCTTATCACCGGGGCAAGCTCTGGACTCGGTGAAGGTAGCTGTAGTAATTATTTCACTTCATTTCCTGAACAATCACCATTTAATTTATTTGAGCAACTGACTTTGTGTCAATATTTCAGTTTTTAACAATCATGTATTGTCACAATCTGATGACTAGGCGAATGCACCTTGCTCAAGTTTCATATGCAATGATCAATTAATATTTCATTTTTTAACAATCATGTATTATCACATGATGATGGCACTGTGTGTGAAGAACTTCATAGGTCCTTACTCAGTGACCACCTTAGGTGAATCAATAGCTAGTCAACCACCTTGTCTCTTTACCTGTGATAAGCATTAATTTGATCATTTCTGTCACTGTGTAAGGAAATAATGTATTATATGAATATGTACACCAGGTAGCCTACCTTTTTAAAAGTTGTTTGGGCTTTCATTTTGTGTGATTTGCTACCTGGGTGTAATTATTGTCTCGTAACATAAAATTGAACAATTTAGTCTGTCCTAGCCTACATACACTCATGGCATCATGAACATATTCTGCATATTTTTCTTGGCTGGACTTTTAATAATGTTGATGATTGTTTTGGCATTGAAACTGGCCAAATGATGTAAATTGCAGATTTGATGGTGTTTGAAAATGGTCTTGATTATGCTGGTTTGCATGATAGAACTCTTGTCTAGCTCATGGTTCTGCGAGGTTTTAAGTTTGCATTTACTATAATGGACTTTATTTATTGTGAAGATCTTTCTGTTGTATTTTAGCATGTGCACATGCATTCTATGCTGCTGGGTGTCGAGTAATTCTTTGCGCCAGAAGAACTGCCGAGCTCGAACGAGTAAAGAAGGAACTTCAAATGCAATCACTTGTTCAGTTTAATCATTATCCTGTGACTTACAGCAGAAAAGCTTATGCATTAACCTGTGAGCTGCATTGGTTTTATATAGTACACGCTCATCATTAAAGGGTTAAATTGCTGCCTGGCAGATTTAGAATGGTGTGACACTGAGTTGAAAGAATAGCTGGATATCAAGTTATTATACAAAAACTTATTTGAACAATGGAATGGTTGTTAATATACCCAGATAGCAAGAAAGAACTGTTCAACACCATATGTTCCTAAATTTACATTGATGACACTTTATTAAATTACTATTATTATCATACATGTTATCATCTCATGCATTAAAATATTGTCATAATCTCATCTTTGTTGTCGAGTGCCATTCAAAGTTACTTTAACTCGACACAGTAATCACAATTTGGCTACATGATTTACCAGTTCTGTGAACTACGCATTTATTTATGTATGTACATTTATGCTTCTGCTGTTTCTTCTTACAGCCGACAACGACATTTGAGCCAAAGGTCTTGACCCTTGACCTCGCCAATTTATCAGCCATACCAGTAGCCATGGAAACTGCTGTTGGATTCCATGGGCATGTTGACATCTTAATCAACAATGGAGGAGTCAGCTCTCGAGGGGCAATCGAAGACACTAAGATGTCAGTCGATCAGGCTGTAATGAACGTCAACTACTTTGGACAAGTGGCTGTTACTAAGGGTACATAATGTTGAAATAAATTGCACATATCGTATTGATCATTAGTTGTTTATTTGATTATTATATTGATTCAATAAATTTAATGATTTCGGTAATGGTAGGTATTCGGATAGGTTGAATCTTTGAAACATTTTAGTTTAAGTAAGTAAGTACGTTGCACATTTGTTATTATGCTTATCAACTTAACAAGGAATTGTTTTTCATTGTGCTGCTTGTGTAGCATTTCCTTTTGTAACGTATTTGTCATTTAATAATCTGAAGGAATGTGGTTTGTTAGATTAAAAGTACAATCGGTTTCAAATTTACTTTGATGACGTTATTATTATTTGGCTATAAGAGAAACAGTTGTTTTTGTTATGCTAGTTGCCTTTGAATGGAGTTTTGACCAAAATGGAAGCAGAGTGCTCAGTGCATGATATTTTTCTTGTAGGGCTTCTTCGTCAAATGATTGAGAGGCACAGTGGCCATGTTGTTGCTGTCAGCAGCATTCAGGGCAAGCTGGCATTGCCATTCCGCTCTTCATGTAAGTTTCAGTCAGTGGTTATGGATGTAGCGCTCTAGAAATTTTGGTTTACGGTTACAATTACGCATGATTGGTTTCACTGCTGAGGAAGACTGACACTTGGAACCTGATGCTCCTCTTTGTCTTACTTGTTCAGATTTAGTTAGATCCTAACATCCCAATTTGTGCCATTATTTCTCTTCCATTCTGCACCAAACTTCCCATATTTTTGCCATTATTTTTTTCCAATCTGCTCTGTAACTTCCGAATTTGTGACTTTATTTCTTTCCACTGTATTGCTCTATTCCTGCTTTTTTGTAGTTTTTGACATCAGCATGACCTTATGACCTGGGTAAATAGGGTCTGTGAGTAGGTGCTATATAGTAATCCAGTTACACTACATCAGTTGTTACTGTTGTGTTTAGATAGTGCCTCAAAGCATGCCCTTCAGAGCTTCTTTGATAGTCTTCGAGCAGAAGTCGCCCAACACCAGATAGCTGTGACTGTCGTAAGTCCAGGCTATATTCAGACAAACCTGTCACTGGCTGCTATGAATGCAGATGGCACATCATATGGAGGTAACTTTTTAATAAGTTGTAATCTCGTGTAGGAATAAAGGTTTGTTGCGGATAATTTGTATAACCTGATCTTGATATCAGCCTGGTTAAATTCCTTTTCATGCTTGGACAATCCTGGATCTTGCAAAGCCCTTCTGTTCATTCTCATATACAGCCGCTTCCTGGAGTCTAGAGTAAGGCCAGTCTTTTGTAAGTTACATATGAGAACGTTTCAGCATCTGGCCTCAAAGTAAGTTGTAAGTTACATATGAGAACGTTTCAGCATCTGGCCTCAAAAACCTTGCTTCCATCAACAAGACTAAAGGAAGAGATTACAAATGATAGAGAAGATGACCAAGATTTTATCAAGTACGGAGGAAAGTTTGATTTTGGGAGAGTAGTCTAACCCAGCTGAACCTGGAAACGATAAAGCATTTGCTTATGGGTATTCCTAATTTAGCTTACTAAGTAATTTCAGGTGAAGCAAGACTTAACAGGCTTTTCATTGTTGGACTTCAAACTATTATCCTTTCAAGTTAAAGTTTGTGCCACTTATTGCGTATTGACTACACTTCCATGAACTCTGAAGATGGGTCTTTTTAGACATAACTACCAGTAATAGCCATATCAGACAGGCTGTACAAGGTGGTATATAAATGCAATTTCAGTTCAGTTTACAGTCTCTTTTTATGCAAGAAGACTTATATACATTTGTTGTAATTGCTTTGCAGTGATGGATGAGACACAGACCAGAGGGATGAGTGCAGAATATGTTGCTCAAAGGATCCTAAGCGCCATCGCCTGTCGAGAAAATGAGGTTCTTCTCGCACCACTTGTACATCGGATAGCAGTCTACCTACGAAACATTTTGCCCGACTTGTATTTTCGAATCATGCTGGCCCGTGCAAACAAGCAACATAAAGAAAACTCAAAGACACAGTGAAACACAATTGAAGATTATTTATTTGTCTCGACATTTCCTATGCAATAATTTACTGCAAGACGTGAGCAAAAAGAGCATTCTTACGACTCTTGTTTGCATGTATAAAATTGAGATATGTCAGTTATACATCATGAATATAATGCCAGAAACATTTCTGGTAGTATTTTTTCAAATAAACAGTTCAATACACATTGTGATTGTAACTGCTGAACCAGCAGAACTGTGAAAGTTGATGCTGAAAACAAGACTTGAATATAATTACTGATTTTTCAAGTGCAATAATAGAATAGCTCATTAGAGAATTAGTTCACATTGCTTGTACTGTAACAGTGACCCACATCAGAAATAAGCACATTCAATTATTTAATAAAATACAGCCCGTAAAAACAAATTTTTTACTATATCCATCTAGTATCCTATAATGCGCCCTCGCAGACAGTTACCTCTACAAATATATAGTCCAAAAAGGCTTCATTTTACGTCATAGACTCAACTTTTTTAATGAGGCAGCGCGCCCGTTTTGTTGCGGCCAATAACAACGCTGTGCGTATCGGAAAAGGGGATTCCCATTAAGCGGGTATGACCGCGATTCGAAAAGTTGAGTCCCCAATTCTATAAGCTAGCCTTTTAAGGGGGAGCTGAAATTTTATAGAATGAAGTGTCTGCGAGCTGTATTTTATTAAAAGCCAAGTTTCATAGCTCATTGAATGATTGTAAGTGATGGAATTGTCTGTAACAGATTTGACCCAGCCATGGCTCAAGCAAGCACAAGATCAATTAAGTTAAACTAGATGGATAAACATTTCACACACAGTAATTACCGGTACAGCATATAAAACAAATGATTTTTACAGATTGTCAGAATTTTAAAAGTTGAATGAAAACATCGTTAATCTGTGGGAAACAAAACATTTTATTTGCTTTGGCATTCCACAGCAGGCAATATCAACTGTGCCACACACAACTGGAAACGCGGGCCGCCATGGTTAAACATACCACTGATAAACTACCTTTGGTGATAGTTCACAAACTGGTGAAACCCCACACAGCATACATGATCCGAGGTTCAAATTCCAGGTAAATAAGAAATTAATAACCTTTGTCAGTTGTTGGACTACAGTGTCGTGTCTGGATTTCCACCAAATTGACAAACCTCACGACAATACATCCTAGCATCATTCATTCATTCATTCATGCTGAACTCTAGGCTGCATTACATAACTACTTTACCATACACATGTATTATTGATTTTATTTTCAACTTCTTATCTTTGTGGTATGTCACAATGGAATCAACTTTCAGGTTTGACTAGCATACATTAATGAGGATGCATTAACTTTAACAATGAGCTGTCAGTTTAAGTACACTCTAATCGCTAAAGTGTTAAACCTACATGTACTTGATTTGTACAATACACTGTAGCAAAACATCACAAGATTATTATTTTAGAGTATCTGGCAAGCGCTGGGCTGTGAAACAGATGAAAAACATACAAATCCCAAGAAGTGTATTCACTTATCAGAAAGCATAAAGAATGACTTGATCTTTAGATGGGCTACAAATTGTCTGTAAAAAATTAACCAGTACCATTACATCTACACGTCAACAAATCTTCAATGATTCAAAATAGAAGAGCTCTGCTTCAATAGTTTAGAATAAATTATGACAATACACCATCTCATCAAAATCAAGGGTTTTAAATTTAGCCAATATATACAATTACAAAGCACTGCTCCACATGTATGTCCTTACTTTGGTAACTCTATGCATACACTGTTCTTAAATGCTCTGCAGGTTGTTGCATTGTAAACTATTTGTACACCATTTGTTAAAGGAGCTGTATCAATGTATGGACAAAAACATACAACTGGAGCAACATACATGTTGCAGCATCTTACAATATAAAACTAAAAAAACGATACCAACACCCGAAAGGTGTACACACAATCCAAGAAACATTGTCAAACAATAGGCTTCATTTTTGGACCAACAAGATTTTTCTACACAATGCAGAAATTTTATAGTACATGTATAATGCCTTTTCAATGGACCTAAATCTTGCTTGCTCCTTCCAAATCTCATTAAGCAACTTTTGCTTTGGCAGGAAACTGTTGACGCATTATTTGGAAAACAAACGAAACGATCTTTTCGTACGTCAGGAACATGAGTGCTGCCATAGCAACCGTTTGTGTGAGCTTTGTTTCAAGGCCTTTGTACAGCGCAAACCATCCCTGATTTCTGAAAACATGCGATGCAACAGAAAAATTAGTGGTGCAGAGAACAAGCAGGAAGGTTGAATGGTAAATTGATGTCTGATGAAACAAATCTATGGCTTTGATCCAATTAAAATAGATCGACAGAGCCGAACTGCAGTTTGCTTTCACTTTGTCTCTCTGTCAAACAAGAGCACGTGTACCTACTGTACCCAGCACCTTTGCGAGTTATTTAAAATGCACTATCTTAAGTGTTCTCATACGTACATACACTATATTGTGCTATATCTTCTTTCAGGGGCCTTTCGCTGGAGAGTGTTCAGCCCAACTTAGTGTTGTTCTCAGCAGTTTTAATCGTACTTAATTAAACATGCATTCCCTTAGTAGCTACTATTCATTATTATACTGGTACTTTATTTTTAATAACATCACAGGAATCACAAGACTAGAATAGATCAGATACTAAAATATAGTAATAAAATAACAATAATAATAATATAATAATAGTAATATAGAATAAAATGCAAGAGAAAGTACACTTTTGTTCAAAGATTTCATATGAAGTGAGGAGTTCTTAAACAAATTTTTGATGTCATGTATTACTGTCTTTGGGCCAAGATTAGCAAATAAATTGCCAACAAGCTAGGTCAGCTTTGTACTCATAGATACGCTACTCTGTTTCCGTGATCATTCAATTATAAACAAGCTGGATGTTTTTTCTGTACTCAAAAATTGTGTAGTTCATGTACTGAGATCTTTTTTGAGGCTCTTCAAAAGCACTCCATAAAATGTAAATTATATAATGCGAAGCATTTAAAAGATTTCATGATACCATTCAGATAGGAAAATAAACTAATTACGACTCTACTTGAATTACAAATACACAGCACTCTGCACTTCAAATGACTCACTTAATTGTGGTCTTCAGCCAGTGAAACATACCATGCTGAAATTGCCCAGCCTGCAAGACAAATGTCACATTGTTAAAATCATACACATAACTTATGTCAGAACTTGTAAGCACAAGAAGTGCAAAGTATAAGCAATTATTACCTGCAATTACAGAAAAATCTACTTAAAGATTAAAATGCACCTGTATATATCTCTTCTAACATAAATAACAACTTATAAGCAGAACACAGAAAATATATTACAGATATATAAATGTGACAGAATAAAATACAGAGAAAAAACTACCTATTCAATAAAAGAACCGAGAGCAAAAGAAATAAACTACGCGAAAAATGTATTAAAAGTAAAACAAACCCTAAGTTTTGACTGGATGACTTGCAGAGGGTAGGTCACAATCGTTGCTATCATCTTTGCAAATGCACCCATCAAGAAGTAAACAAAGCCCGAGAGTTCCTGTCAGTCACAAAACAACCAAAGTTATAGAAGAATTCTACTGTTAAACAATACACATAAACACCCACAAAATGCCATTTTGTGCTAGGCACCACCATCCCACATCATAAAGCGGTGACACACAGTCTACATGTCTTCAACTATCTTCAGGTCAAGAGCTCACTGTACCAAACACAATTTCGTTCCATGTGCTTCTGTCCCTTGTTTCCTTCAACAATCAGTAGTTACAGTTCATCACCGGATGTTGTCCATCCATGTCAACTTAGGTGTTTCCTGTGCTCCAGAAGTTTTGCCTGAATCACGAGCACTGAGGATCCACAACTGCTCGATTACATTATACATTATATTAATCAGATGTCTGCATTGTGCTATTTACGAATTCACCCCATCAGCATGTCTGATATTGTTTGTTCCATAAGAAAAGAGAAATTCACAAAGATTTGGCTCAGAAAACAGCAGTCATGAATTCCATAGAAAAGGACTAGTGTGCTGAAAGGCATGGAAACTTTAACCTACTTTCTTCTATATAAGAGGAGCTTGCATCAGCCTAGTGTTCACTCAGATACATTTTATTGCACTTACGTCTTCGGTCGTTTGTTCCATTAGAAAAGAGAAATCTCACAAAGATTTGGCACAGAAAACAGCAGTCATGAGCTTCATAGAAAAGGACTAGTGTGCTGAACGGCATGGAAACATTAACCTACTTTCTTCTCCATAAAAGGAGCTTGCATCAAGCCTAGTGTTCACTCAGACACATTTTATTGCGCCTCAAGACCGTCCCTTTTAGCCGGGGATTGGGTCGGGAGCACTTCCGAGTAGTAACCTTGAAGGGGCCCTATATAAATCTGAATGAATGAATCCATGAATGAATGAACAGCTGTCAGCAAAAGCAAAAGATGAGTTTCATGATACATGATTGGTGCAGAGAAAAGCGTTCTTGCCTGGCTGTGAGAGTATTTCTGAAGCCTTCGCTTCAGGGCTTCATAGACCATGAACTGCACAGCAGGGTTGAGCGACAGAACGAAAGAGGGCATCGATCCGCTCCATAAGCCAAGTATACCTTCATCCCGTGCTATCTTGCATAGTGCATCTGAAACAAGGAAGGCAACGGCACAGTTGCAACATGTCTTTCACAGGCACAGTTTGCATTTACGGCTTTGACAAATGAGCAATATTAGCAATTCAATTATCAAATTCATTTGCAGCAGGTTGGCCCTAAAGAAACACACAGCCCAAAATCAAATATCGAATAGGTACTTAAGTCGCTGCAGAGATTTGGCTCCATCCAGACATATGCCCAGTGACCTGGAAGGTGAATGACTGAATAAAATCAGGCTTCCCTCAAGCTTAACTCTTCCCCTAGTGTTTGTCCAAATGCCCTCAAAACCTAACCACAGTTTAATCTGTTTGAAATAGTTTCTGGCTAGAAGTTAGACTGACCATATTAATCAAAACACCTTTTAAACATATTGTCTAAATGCCAACTACATGCACTCTGCTGCCACAAAACGTAGTGTAATATGATGCAATCATAATGTGGCACAAATGTGGCAACACTGAACCAGTACAAATGGCTTTTTATCATTATTATCTTTAATCTAGTAACTTCTGTTGCGCCGGTGTCTAATGTACAAGACATCAACTGATGGCACACCAAAACCAGGTTGTAATCAGGTGAACATCCAGATGATCAGTCAATTGGTTTATAAGACCTTCCACACACTTAAGAAATGGCACATTTAAACACTGACCAATCATTCCAGAATAGTGGGTTGCTTTCTTTTCCACACCACCCCGTTGGTCCTCTTGCTTTTCCTTTCTTAGCTTCACACCCTGGAGCTTTAGCCTTGTGTTAGCAACCCACAAAGGAGTCGTTAACACTACATTAACGACACCTGAAAAGCACAGAACAAGTCATGTTTAAAAGATCTTAAACTGTATCAAATGGCTTATGCAGTTAAATGGCTATCACACACTTCAGATGACTTATATTTGAAAATGATATCAGAATATTAACATTATTATTTTTTGCTCTGAGGTACTTCATTCCCCAGGGACTTAGAGCTTATATAGAGTGGTATTATTGTTATTATTATTACATATTTATTAAGCATCATTATCTAATAACCAAGAATCAATCAATGACATTCAGCAATTGTAATGTCAGGATTTGCGAGGTCCCTACACAGTAACTGTCTCGGAGAAGTATCAAACCTGTAGTCTTCACGTTACAAGGCAAGCGCTCAACCAATCACCTACAATGTCTCAATATCAAACACTGTCAAAGATTTACATAGAAAATAGCCATTCCTCATCACCAAAATTTCAATCCCCTACCATAGTCTACCTTCACTTCATAACTGAAAGTCACCATGAATAAATCTTACCAGCAACAAATCCTAGCATAAGATCTTTTGCAGGGTATGGCTTTGCTCCTCCTTTGTATGCTAGTGCCTTCAAACCATTGAATGTATAGAAGTAAACAAAGTTTGAACAGCAGACACTTGTAACAACTGGAAACCATCCACGATACAAACCAGCCCTAAAACACAAAGCAACTTCCACTAAACGTCTCAGAAAGCCCATTTCAATTATTTAAAACATGATTATACAGTCATAAGTTAGTCATCACAGAATCTATAGTATGCACATGTTTATTTTATTTTCGTGATTCTAGTTCTTTATTATATATCACCAATAGCAGGTAATGACAGAGAACCAATATAGTACAATACACCATCTGTAAAACAGCTGAATTTTTCCTGAAAGTCTGTAACCATTTAAGAGAAAGGTCAACTTGCCAACAGTACCACAAAGCACACATTCAACTAATCAATAATCATAATATACATAGGAACCCAGAACACTCACGTAGCACTTTTATAACGATCCCAAACAATTCTTTTGGGCATAGGCATAGACTCTGGGGGATAGACTCTGGGGGAGACCCGAGGCACGTGCCCCCCTAATAATTGAGGAGTGGCACTGCCCCGTAAAAACAATCCAGAGAGAATTTCTTGAAATATTGAAAACTACCCTAAAGATAAACTTCAGTAAATAATTCAATTCAAATAATATAAATGCAAAAATTAACTTACAGTCCTTCCTCATCCAGTATGTCTTTGATAACATTAAACGAGTATTTTGCTTCTCGGTGGTCTTCCACTGAAATAGCAGATGCACAAATTCATCGGAGAAAATAATCATATGAAAAATCTACGACTCTATAAACTATCATTGAAACTTACTTTTGCAGATGATCTTTTGCAGCAGCAAAATTACAATGCCTTCAAATGCACTTAAAACAACCTTATCTAAAAAAACTAATGGAACTGAATAGCCAAAGTTGACACATTCCTTACAAGTCATGAACTGCCTTGCTAGCATTAAATTAAACTGCATAGGAAACTTTATATAAAAAACTTATCCCACAGCGATATAAATTCTGATATCCAGTTAACTTCAGAAAATGGTCACATATTTAAACACTAATGGAAAATTCTAAAAACAGCCACAGAATGTAATAAAGCAGCAGGGAAAATAATTTTTCACTAACCCTGAAGCTTAGTCCTGGCGACATCTAGTGGATAAAATGCTGTGATAGCCACAGAGCTTCCCTGAAGAACAATGATAACAAGGCATCTAACAGTTACTTCCAACAATAACAGTCACAATTCCAAAGTATTACACCTCTGAAATTACACTAATTACCATTACAAGTTACAGTTGCAATAATTACTCATATTATGCACTCACATATTTCAGCTTAAGCCCCTCAAACGAAGCTGAAGCCCCCCGAAAAGTGAGTGAAGCCCCCGGCTCCACTATAGGCTCGGGCTATGTTCAAGGCTTAAAGCCCCCCAAACGAAAATTTCTAGTTACGTCACTGGTTACACATTCAACCAATCAGATTTCAAATTAAAATACTGGTAATGTATAACATTGGCAGATATAATCAATGTGACAGTCTACAATAAACTGCTGATTTCGCATCTTAATATCAAGTAACTTCAATGCACTGTATTATCAAACACGCAGTTTCATGGCAGCCAGCTTCGACAAGAACTGTTTGTCGCAAGTTCATCTTAGTTAGCTGATTGACGACTATGACTGCTTCTTGATATGCCATTCGTTCGGCAAGCTTATACTATCGGGGGCTGAAGGATATAGTGCGTAATTTTACTGGCGTCGTGAGTGTCGGTTAGGGTCAGGTTAGGTGTCGTGAGGATCGGTTAGGGTTACGGTTAGGGTTAGTGTCCACGTTAGAAAACCTGGTAGTACCGTCCGGCATCCGCAAGGCATGCCCAAAGATACTGCATAATCTTTCAGCCCCCGATACCATAAGCTTGTCATTCGTTCTTTTTATCTATAATACAAACCAGCGCTATATAAGCAAAATATCATACAAAGCTGAACTTACAGTTGCACCGGCCACAGCGTGTACGAGACTCTTATAGGAGAGTAGACTTCTGAGGGCCCCAGTCGCAGCTTTCGCGTTTTCAGTCATATTTGGAATGAAAGCAAACAATTACAAAGTAGCAGCAACTCTCTTCAAACAATTACCACTACGTGCCACACAAAACAGAAATATAAAATAACTAGAAACGATTCATCCTCTCAAAATTATAAAATAGTAACTTACTAAATGACCTACAACACAGATTACATAATTCACAGAAAGATTTTAGACTTTATGACAGTTTTAAAAGCGCCACCTTGTGACTGGCTGAATTGTATGCAACCGTTTAAACCACAGAATAGATAAAGCGTAGCTTAAACAGTAAGAATGTAGTTATGCATGCGTATACATTAGCACGCGCTTTTGCACGTTTTCTGTTGCAATCTTAAGCTTCAATCTAGCTTGTTACATACATATTACGACGCTAAGGACTAGAGTCTCATAGTGCGCTCTTTCATAAGGAATGAGGAAATGTTCACCAATACATCATACATGTCTAGATAACTCTCAAAATTGGGAAGTATGTATTTCTTCAATCACAAAATGGAAATTCCAGAAATGCACCTGATCGCAAGTCATTGTTTTCACCCATAATTGCTAAGCTTCATAAAGTCTGGTGGCTTCAAAAATATCTCAAAGAGCATGCTACGAACCACATCGTTCTCTGCATGCTGCTGAATCTGAATTCATCATGAATTAAATGATCACCCTATCTTAAAATCTGCCTTATCTTAAATATAATGTTCACTGGTTGTTTAATTATTTCCAATTGTTTCTAAAGGAAAAGGAAACTTTTGGAAAATGTTTAAGCCATAACGAAAGTTCGTTTATACCGTCAACCGTTAGATGACGGGCTACGTACGTCATTTAACAAATGTTGTATCCTATAAAATATGTTATCTGTGCCGAAAAGTTACACTTAAGTGTAACGCTGGTATCATGTCGTCATCGAAACTGACCTGATCTGGATTGTAAACTAACGAAATCATGCGTGGCTGCATACTCGATTTAATCATGCACAGGTTCAAAGGGTACGGCATCTGATAACCACAACGCAGACATATTTACTATGCACTTTGCCTAAGCCACTTATTAGGACGACCATAAATTATATTTATCGATATTTCCTGATAAACCACGTGGTATAGGGTGATAAATAATTGCATGCCTACAGGCTATACACACGTGTTGTGGTATAGTATGCCAATGACATCAGGAGAGGGGTTCCAGCAGCCCCATTTCCGGACTACAACGCCCCACCCAGCTGCACTAGACCTATATACTTTGCATGCATCTGTGTACATATCCTATGCAGCAGAACTGCGAGTTCCAGATCACGCTAGATCCAAGGGAGACCGCTCATAATTATAGCCTTGAGTCCTTGACAAGTGATTTTATAACTCGTGCGCCGAGGGAGTTACGTCACTGGCCTTGAACTCGGCAGCATGCAGTCGTTTCGAACAGCTCTGTGTTGTGTCACGATTAAAAACACTTTCCAAGTTTCCATGCATCATTCTCGAAATGCTTTGTCACCTCTCGCAGCTAGTTTCACACCAATGTTCTAAAAAGTACAGTTACACGTTTTCCTTCTTCTTTAGATTATGCGGAAAGTAGGCCCATATCGACGCAGTATGCCGTCTGTGGTCATTTGATGATTGATCATGCATAGCATATTTAGTTTGAATACATGCATAAGCCTAGATATAATCCCTGTATTGTACAGATCTTCCCCAGTTTGCTGAGCCTCCAATGCCGCCTGTTAACTTCACCTCTCCTACGCAGCTACGCTTGCAATATCCTCTACTGCTTTTCACTCACGATTGAAAACCGAACTCTATCCTGATTCTAGGACCTACTCCTGAGCCACCACACGACCACCATCATTACCGATTTCCACCGTAACACCATGCTGTCTCATCGGCGTTTAGTGTAAGACAATTTTATGCATTTATGTATCGCCACGAGGGCGAGCAACTGGAACGGTGTTATCACCATCGAAAGCGTTTGCTAAAGCAACAGGCATAACTGGCATATAGCACGTCTGGAAACAGTTAAAGACAACGTTTTTATCCATTGTAACTGTATGCCGTGGCATTTAAGTCTGCTTGACTTTCGGCTGCTATTCTTTGAAATAACAACAGCCGCCTAGTTCGTCGTATAACAGAGACCACACACAAACACACAAACACAAACAAACAGCTACCTACCTACCTACACACACACACACACACACACACACACACACACACACACACACACACGCCTACACACCTATACACCTACACACTACACACACACACACACACACACACACACATACGCACACGTATACACGCACGCATAGGCATATATATACGTACATGCCTACACACACACACACACACACACATATATATATATACTGTACAGACACACAAACCCATACATACACCTACACACACACACACACACACACACACACACACACACACACACACACACACACACACACAAAACAGATTGCGGACTGTAAAACAGACTACGCTTACATGCGTTTGCGCTTCGGTGTGTCAATTGACTCAATTTCGAGTTCTGTTATTTTTTAATGTTTCTCACCATTTTCGAGGCTTTGGAGGACGTCATTGATCTTACGGAATAGATGTCGAACGTGCTCTTACCATCTGCGATAGATTCGCGCTGTGCATACGCCGTTCGCTTACAACAGAAGCCGCCACAACCCTGATGCATGTATTCATATGAACCATGGTTGATTGTGGCAGTGCCATTTATGCAAGCTCGATTCTTCCCTACATTTCAGGGGCGTAGCCAGGAAAAAAGTTTTGGAGGGGTTTAAAGTTTTGGGAGGGGGTTTCCACTGTAAATTGTCGTAGTTTTCTGCATTTTTAGTTTTAAAGTCCGTAATGCATTTATTTGGGGGTTTGAACCCGTAAAACCACTCCCTAAATCGCCTATGCCTACATTAATTAGGTCCTAGCTATAATTTGCTTTAATGCTGTGGCTCGACTGATGAGCGGTATGCGTAGGTTTTGGCAAATATATTCAATTTCAAGTGGGTGGAACTGCGCTGGTTACCCATGCAAGGAGCATCTTGTTCCTCGATACATGGGCGTTATTGTCTTGCAGGCTGTGATTCATCGTGTCTCAAGGAGCTTCGCAATTCGGTGTCTTCCAACTCTGGTCGCAGATTTCGTATAGTCCTGCTGCGCAAGATGACTTGGTTACTCCACCGCCCAGAAGCCCCATGGTTCTTCTGGATTAAGGTGTGTCTTCCTTATTCACCGAAATCATCGGGTATTGCTGTCTCTGCCGCCCTCTGCGTTAAAATCCCCCGCAATGACGTAATTATGTCTATGAATTCCGTAATCGTAATGTAATCTCCAAACTTCTAAAGCGCCACTCGAAAGTCAAGCGCAGGGCACCAGCTTATTCCCGAGCGCTGCGTCTAGTCAGAGGGTTGAAAAGAGTAGTCCGAAGGGGTCCGAGTCCTGTTTCCAGAGGATCAGAGAGGGCACAGCAGATGTTAATTAATAAGGTGGGTGTCTTTTAGGTCGAGGATTGAATATTCTTTAATTGACCAATTGCTGTCCGAATTTTTATGTACAGACGAGGTAATAAACATCTCCTGAAGTTGCTAATAACAAATACTAATGTCTTCCTCCGTAGCTGCAGACGTTCTGTTACTCAATTACTCAATGACGAGTATACAAGTAGGCTAGGCGTACTTGGTTGAAAGTATAGGGTAAGTACCTCAGAATGGTAATCGAGTACTATTTCAGTAGAATCGTAATCGTAGCTCGACATTTCTACAGCACCCAAAAAAGAGAAGTCGCGGGAACCAGCTTATTCACAGGCGCTCAGTCAAAGCAACAAAATCGATAGGCAGGGGTCAAAATCCAGAGGCAGGCAGGCAGACAGACAGACAATCAGAAGGCTAAGGTAGATGGTGTTTAGAGTTGAGGGGGAATAGGAGGAATCTGGTCCTCTGGATAGGATTTGTGACGTAAACGACGTACGTACTACATTCCAGCATAGTCACGTGTCATAGAACGTCATCGTACGACGCAACCAGACAAAGTGACTACGCGTAGTGTCTGGTTGTCTTCCACGGCGGCTGGGTGCCTTCAAGTGACTGTTGACTGCGCTGACAGTGAGCACATAAGGAACCACCGAGTGAGGTCCAGCAGCCCCTACAGACCATCCAGTCCCTGCAGATAGAGTGTTCCGATGTTTCAGCAGCAGCTGCTTAGCCAATAGCCCCGATGCGTATAGCAACCGACAGACCCTCAGCATCCCCGCCGTTGTTGCAGCAGCAGCAGCAGCAGCAGCAACAACAGTTTATAAGCCCTACGACGCATAGCATTCAGATGCAAACGCGCGCGCGAAACTTCAGCTACTGCTGCTGCTTCTGAGCGATGTGGTTTAAGCATCTAATGCATCTATGCATGTTTCAGGCGCAGCGGCCGTAGGTAATCCTAGACGCGCTTCGGTAATCTACAGCGCGGTTTCTTTGACTCGACCACTGCGAGTAAATAGGTCTCAGGCGCGATCGCTTATTATATACACATGCACTGCATGGCAACAACAGTTGTGCATTGCGCTGCTTCGTTTGTAGGATATATAGGTCTAGATTTGCTGCTCATAATAAATCAGAGCCAATCGTTCAAACATCATATGAAGAACTGTTGTTGATGAGAGATTAAACGCGTGTCTCAATTATTGTGACTCTATGAATCTCGTTAGGACATCATTACGGACGAATAAAACGCATAGCGGGTATTAAGACTCAAGGATTGAACGTGTTTTGGAGAGGAGTGATCTTGTGGAGGACTATAGCGTTGAATCTGAACATCTACATCGGACCTTGCACCATAGACGGTGAGTTCAAACGACGGCTCTCCCTCTCTGTCTGTCTGTCTGTCTCTGTCTCTCTGTCTGTCTGTCTGTCTGTCTGTCTGTCTGTCTGTCTGTCTGCTCTCTGTCTGTCTGTCTGTCTGTCTGTCTGTCTGTCTGTCTCTCTCTCTCTCTCTCTCTCTCTCTCTCTCTCTCTCTCTCTCTCTCTCTCTCTCTGTCTGTCTATCTGTCTGTCTGTCACACACACACACACACACACAGGGTCTCTCTCTCTGTCTCTCTCTCTCTCTGTCTCTCTCTGTCTCTCTCTCTCTCTCTCTCTCTCTCTCTCTCTCTCTCTCTCGGGGCCGTCATCTCAAGTAACCAGTGCAGAGGCGATTTATGCCCCAAATAAATTCTCGGAAGGACAACAAATCTGGCAGCCTTGTGGCGGGGCAATGACCAGGAAAAGAGGCTTTTTTTTCAGGGCATTACCCTGGGTTGCCCTTCCGTAGCGCCTCCATTGTAGCCATTGCAAAACCGCAGAGTCCGTGATCAAAGTATCGGCATGCGACCTCTAGTGAGTATTATCATATGGTATTGTTTTATCGGCGCTTTTAGGTTCACTAATTAACACGAGGCCATTCATCATGAATATGGGTGTAACGTGATCTGATCTACACGATACTTTGAACTGAATGCTGGTCATTAATATTATTATTATAAACAGACCTTTAGCCTTCTGAATAAGTTGAGCACCTGGTGTTTCGAATTTAAATCTCAATTAGGTATATATATATATATATATATATATATATATATATATATATTATATATATATATATAAAGTATACATGATACGTATACGTGATAGTGTACAGAGGCGTATTTTGGAATGATGATGATGATGACGATGATGATGGTGGTGGTGGTGGTGGTGGGTGGTGGTGGGTGGCTGTGGTGGTGGTGATGGTGATGGTGATGGTGGCGATGATGATGATGATGATGATGATGATGATGATGATGATGATGATGATGATGATGATGATGATGATGATGATGATGATGATGATGAATCATTGATGATGATGATGATGATGATGATGATGATGATGATGATGATGATGATGATGATGATGATGATGATGATGATGATGATGATGAATCATGATGATGATGATGATGATGATGATGATGATGATGATGATGATGATGATGATGATGATGATGATGATGATGATGATGATGATGATGATGATGATGATGATGATGATGATGATGATGCTGGATGCAGCTGATGATGATGATACTCTATACGTAACTCATCAGCATCATATGTGCTTTCTAGCGAGAAGAAGCCTTCGTCTCATTAGCGCTCTATGGAATGATTCGATCAGCTAAAAGGCTTCTATAGTATCTGCAGCGAAGTATGCTGCAACAAGTAGCAATGCAGTTAGTAGCTATAATCACTCACTGAGAGCATTTTTATAGCGCTGCCTCTGAACATCTACCTATGAGCATTTCAAGGTCAGCACCGTCCAAAGGGAACCGAACTGTTCAAATGTTGGTAGTGAAAAGTAAAGAACTTGCTTCAAAGAGGCGCTAGATATATCGTCTGTTGATCACAATCGTCTATTTTTCTGCTGCGACGGTTTCACAGAAAACGTGAACAGGCGCAGAATGATGGGGCTGCGGAAACTGCAGATGGATGCGTTGCCTATGGCGCTCGAGTGATGCGGATTGCAGCAGATGCTCCTGCCTCCTGAAGGAGCAGCTGCAGCAGCCTCCGTAGGGACTCGCAAGAGGACTGTCATATCGATCTGTCTTATCGGCTTTTCCATTTGCCTTATCTCTCTGTGCGATTATTTCCATCATCTCTCTTGTGTATTACTTTTCTTATCGGGCTCTGGTGTCACGTGACAGAGTGGTTAGTGTATACATATGCATGCGACTGACTGACTGTTCCTTCCTCAGATGATCTACAATTCTACATGTATATAGGCGAAGAAAAACGCAACGATCCACACTGCGCTTGGAGTTCGAATCCTGTTGCTGTCCTTTCTGGCTTATCCAATGACTGACTATCTGTGCCTATAATGCATCTGTATATTTTTAACTGTTGTTACTTAGCTAACCGTTTGCATCTTATAAGGTATCAAGATTTTACTTTTTTTATTGTATTTATATAGCGCCGTCAGAGCTTCGTCCGACGACACTATAACAGTGGCATACGTTAGGATAGTATATTACGTTCAGATTTCCTGTGCATTGAGCGTCTTAGTCTAAGGTAAACTCCGCAACAAATTCCATGCCTCAATGCACACGTTCATTGTTGGTCTAATTGTCGTTCTCGTATTCAGGTATTCAAATCATCAAACGTAGCCTATTGTGTTACAAGCTTAACACAGTGCAGGACTCAGGACTGCCATGGCTACTGTAACATACAAGTACATGCCAAGAAAATAAACTATTCATACGATGAAAAAATCCTAATAAATATTCGTACCATAAAAAAATCATAATAAAATATTCTTACGATGAAAAAACCACAATAACATATTCGAAACGACACAGTGGGTTGTTGTTGGCTCACTCTGGTGGCAGCAAAGTTTTATGACATCCTGTGGAGCTTGCGTAGCAAATTATAGACCCCACAATAGTAAACTATTTTCAAAACATCGGACTTCCTGCCTGTAGGGCCTGTAAACAGTTCTCTGAATGATCAAATTAAACAAGTTGCATAATAATTCGATTTCCGTTACAACATTTTTTGCCAGCGGGATATGACTTGTCAACTTCTGCTGTGTGAGAAATCGCTTAAAGTTCAATGCTTTTTAGGACGCTGACCTGCAATTATAACAGAAGCTGATGCAGTTTTCCCTGCAGCGGTGACTGTTAGCACCTATACCTTGTGGGTCCCACCCGAGAAAACTCGGGGTTAAAATCTAAGTCCTCTCTTCTCTGTGGTCTCATCACTGACCCGGGTAACCCAAGCGCGTGTTACAGGAGTAATCATATCTCATTATAGGTCACTTCAAAGAGCACACAATACAATGTAATTATATCACACCACCACATGCACGTCAGCGACATCACGTCACATCTGCATCGCACTTGTTAGGTACCGAATAGGTGCTATAGTAATTATATATAGACTATGAACTTAAATGCACATATATATTCATACATATACACATACATACATACATGCATGCATCCTTGGATGCTTGCATACGCAATACATACATGTATACATACAGGCATACATACAGGCATACATACAGTCATACATACCCATACATACATACGCACGCATACATACATACATACATACATACATACATACATACATACATACATACATACATACATACATACATACATACATACATACATACATACATACAATGTCATACATACATACATACAGGTCTGCATGGCCCACATGCAAATTGACCCTAGGCGATAGATTACAAATGGCGGTGTGTCTGTGGCGCACAGGAGCTTCTCGTTAGGATGTATGCATCAATGGCCACATCGAAAGGGATATCGGCCTTTGACGCTACATGGTTCGGAGCCGTTCATTCGGCGGTTCGTTCCTAAGCTCGTTTTTCCTTTGGCCCTCTTTTCAAAACATTTGTGGCCCATGTGGTCTCTGCTGTGTCCATGGGTGGGTGATGGGTGGTGATGGTGGGTGATGGTTGAGCGATGGGTCGCATGGAACCGCGTTGCTTCGACGCTGCATGCGAGCATGCGATGATTCATCATGCGTAGCGATGCTCACGCTTGAATGAATGAGTCATTGACAGGTAGTCTACACGCCCACGCGCACACCCACACACGCGAGTCACAGCGACACAGGCACCGTGTCAGAATGACTAAAGAACGGCGACAAATTTAATGGTCTCACACAAAGATACGTGGTGATTAGAACAGAGTGACACAGTGTCATTACGACTTTTATTTTCTCAGACAGAAGCACACAGACATACATGTATTATTGATTGATAGATAGACTGAGTTATTTACTTACTTACATGCTTGCTTACTTAGTTAGTACTTAACGATTGACTTTCTAAATGTCGTAATTTGGTTGACTGGTTAACTGATTGACTTATTTATTTATCTGCTGACTTATTGGCTCAGCGAGTGAGTGAGTGACGGGGATGAGCGGGTGAGTGGTTGGGTATGGGTAGGTGTGTTTGGGTGGGTGAGGGGGTGGGTGGGATGGTGAGGTGGCTGGGTGCACATGAGTGGGTGGGTGATTGATTGATTGATTGACTGAATGAATGAACGAACGAATGAATGAATGAGTGAATAATTGACCGGTGGGCCAACCGTTTTACCCACTGACAAACAATACAGGTTCAGTATCCGCTGGCTGATGACGTAATGGTTCCACGGAAACAGACACTGAATCTTCTGCTTTCTGCAGACAACGCATTTAGCATGAATAAGCTATCGATCGAAAGCCTTCGTTTATAATGCCCGATACATGATTGGCCGAGTGCCCGAGTCTCTAACAATGTAATCGATCATAGACCGCTTTATATAATAACCCAATGCACGATTCCGTCCATGTGGCGGACGTCTGCAAAGCATCAGATGTATTATGAAGAGGTTCCTCTGAATTTCAATAATAAGGTTTTTATTGGGTTCAGTACGTGTTATAATGAATTATTGTCATCTCGTGTTAAGGAGTTGATGTTGACAGTTTAGATTTATAGCTTTTAATTTTTTAGCTCGCAGTCTGCGTCACAACTATGCTTTCTAATTTTTCCCACCGCGCACCTTTAGGCTACCGACGAGAAAAGAAAATCAAGGAACCGTGTATAGGGTTTAACGTTTGTGACTATACAGTATACATTTAATTTCCAGCTTCTATTGCGCCGACATCAAGGCATCAACTGATGGCGCAACAAAACCAGCCAGTAATCAGGGCAGCGTGAAGATGTATAACTATGCCTCTTGCGGTTGATAAGCAATTGGAAAAGGTAAGTCTTCCGTAGAAAATGAAATGACTCAAGTTAATGAGTAGAACGAACGAATAGGGCCTAGTGGAGGGGAATTCCAGGATCTAGGCTCAGCAGCCGCAAAAGCCCGTTCATCAAGAACTGGATATATCCTGATACGAGTGATTGGCTGAGTAACTAACTGACTGCCTTCAATGCGTCGCGAAAGAGCCTGAATTTTCTTTAACCCGGAGTACATATGAGAGAAAGATGGACAGCCTGTACACATGCGCCAGAGTCTGGAAGACAATGCGCCACCTATTGAACGCCATCGGAAGACATTATAACAAGACTAAGAAGTAGTTCTCGAAGTCGCTGTTTCATTCCATCTTCAAACGTCTGGAACATATTGCGGCTGGGTGGGGGGCAGCGCAAACAACATTCCACCAATCATTCAGCCATTATTACGGATTTCATCGCTGAAAACTGCAGGCTGATTTCTCAAGGTTGTAATGCCCGAGAAACGATTGGCGAAAGTCGCTCACAATGCATGCGATGATATATGCAGCTTCACAAATTAGTCTGATCCACGGTTCTGTTTATTCCGTGTCAGTCTGCAGTGCATCAGAGAACCCAGGTTCGAATACAAGATGCAGCAGTCCTTTTAAGTAGAGTCGCGATGGTCTTCAGGTCTTGTTTATCAAGCGCATATAAACCGTCCTCAGCGTGGCACGGTGGCCGACTGGTTAGAGCGGTTGACCTGTAACGCGAAGAGTACGGGTTCGATCCTCGTCCGGGGCGGTTACTGTGTAGGGACCGTGAGCAAGTCCTTTGTGCACAATTGCTCTGCAATATAGTTGAATCTGCGCCACCCAGGCGTGTGCACTTCTGAGCTTTGGGCCGTGCACCTTTGGAAGAAGGGCGATATCAAATGCAGTTGTATTGTCTCTAAAAATTTCTTTGAATTTTCTTTTAGAGGTGGAGTCGAACGAACAACGGAGTTTTGTAAAGTAGACTTTTTGCGACCAACGATGCTCCAGAACGAAAACGAAGCGATGTCACCCTGCAATTATAAAAGAACTCGATCGCTCAGGACACGATCACTATGGTAACAGGCGCTGGTTGCTGCACCTGCTTCTGTAGCAAACGGTAGATTATTACAATGGACATACCGTCTCGACCTCGACCCACCAGTACCACTTCGACCACGACGACCATCATCTGCCTTCTGATGATGACGGTGGTGCTGGTGGTGGTAGAGTCTGGGGCTGCGAACGACATCGCAGACAAGAAAGAAGAAGGAGGTGGGATAGCTGCCAAATCAGAGCAACGAAGACGGACAGGAGATGATGCGAAGGTGGTTGTTGATGATCGGCATCTGACAGGTGTGCCTAGATACCTGTCTGACACTCATTCCAAAGCCAATTACGCTGATGGACAGCTGAAGACCGGTAAGTGATCCAATGACGCCCTCGTTGGCTGTATACGTATGTTCATCTGTCTGTCACTCTATCAGCAGTGCAGAGGAAGATAGACAGGGAATTAGAGGCTCATCGAAAGAGGCAGAGGCAAGAAGAAGGACAAAGAGAGACAAAGTAGATGTATAAAAAGCAATAGACAAAGAAACAGATTGATAGACAAGCAGACGGCTACATTTAGAAGGACGTATGGGATAAGTTAGATAAATTAGGTAAAGAACCAGACAGAGAGAGACAGAAAGACAGATAAAGAGGAGCATAGAGAGAGAGAGAGACAGACAGAGAGACAGAAAGACAGATAAAGAGGGGCATGGAAAGAGACAGATAAAAAGGAGCATGGAGAGAGACAGACAGACATAGACGGAGGAGTAGACAAAGCGGCGTAACGAATGAGAGATCAGAGATGCGAAGTAAACAAAAGAAGAAACCAGAGGCTGCAGAAGAGCTTTCAATTATAGTCGCTCCACTGTTACTTCTTTGAAAAGTCTTTACTTCTCTCTGTTCTCTCTGTCTGTCTGTCTGTGTGACTGTGTCTCAGTGTCTGTCTGTCTGTATGTCTGTCTGTCTGTCTGTCTGTCTGTCTGACTGTCTATCTGTCTCTCTCTCTCTCTCTCGCCATGAGTCTATCTCTGCCTATGTCTTGGTCCATGGTCTCTCTTCATGTGTGACACTATACTATAATTATATTATGTATGTATATGTATATATTTATTTATATATATATATATATCTTAGTGTATGGGAGTAATAGTCCGCGTATATAATAGATCTGCTGACGTTGTTAAGTGTGGTTACAACGAGCGTCAGCATCAGAATCATCATGATCATCATCACCACCAGCATCAGTGTTGAGACAGGTGGTGCTTCAGAGACAGCAGCATGCAAGAGCAGATGCTCTCTGCAGATGATGAAAGGGCGTTGCCTCTTCCTCTTCCTCTTCCCTTATATACATTTCCTAAGCTCAAGCTGCTGCTGCTGGTCATTATCATCATCATCATCGTCGTCGTCGTCGTCGTCGGCTGGTTAAATGGTGAATGAGTGCGTAAGTAAGTACTTAACGTATTGACCGGCAGATGTGGGAATTGAGTGGATGAAGGATGAAAGCCGCCGGGCAGAGTAGTCCAGTGATTGATGCTTTCCAGTATGGCACCAACCATTAACACTCACGCTCACACACACACACACACACACACACACACACACACACACACACACACACACACACACACACACACACACACACACACACACACACACACACACACACACACACACACACACACACACACACACACACACACACACACACACAATTACCGTATATGCATGACATATACATACATCTACAATAAGCTTATAACGAGCATGCGTATGTATTCATGTATGTGTAATTCGTGCATGATATTAACCCAGTTTCACATTCTGCTCCCATCCAAACCAATATCTATATTTAGCAGCTATCCATTTATCTGTCTGTCTATATATGTCTGTCAGGGCCGTTTTATCCATTAGGCAGAGTATAGGCTAAGGCTAGGCACTGTGCTTAGGGTCTACGAACCTTTCAGGGACTTCGCAAGTCTGAAAATGAGAAATTGAAAAATAAGTTTATTGCTTGAATTTGACACGAAAATGAAAAAAATTGAATTTCGAATTCTCATTTAATAATTTTTGCAATTGTGCTGAAACAGTTTAACGTTAACATGTTATCGGAATATTAAATTTAAATAATCACAATGAGAAAAAGTAAATAAAAGTAAATTGAGCTTAAAATCAAACCTTGGCGTGTTCGTGAATTATGATTAAACCTGACTTCGAAAAACAATGTGAATGCGTTATTTTGCATTTAGCTCTAATGCAGAGCTGCAGGCAGTTGGGATCTATAAATTCTATATACGAATGCAACAGTTCCTATAGGGCCTACGACAACCTTAAACAGGCCCTGTTTAATGTTTAATGATTGAATTTCACATGAAAATAAAAAAATGAATTTCGAATTCTCATTTAATAATTTTTGCAATTGTGCTGAAACAAGTTTAACGTTAACATGTTATCGGAATATTAAATTTAAATAATCACAATGAGAAAAAGTAAATAAAAGTAAATTGAGCTTAAAATCAAACCTTGGCGTGTTCGTGAATTATGATTAAACCTGACTTCGAAAAACAATGTGAATGCGTTATTTTGCATTTAGCTCTAATGCAGAGCTGCAGGCAGTTGGGATCTATAAATTCTATGTACGAATGCAACAGTTCCTATAGGGCCTACGACAACCTTAAACAGGCCCTGGTGTCTGTCTGTCTGTCCGTCTGTCTGTCTGCCCGTCCGTCCGTCTGTCTGTCTGTCTGTCCGTCTGTCTGTCTGTCTGTCTGTCTGTCTGTCTGTCTGTCCAGCTTAACACAGAAGGACGGGACAATGGGCTTTATTCACACGGCTGATCGCCAGTCCCAGTTGATGTCCCACAAGATTCAGTTCTTGGTCCGCTAGGTCTACTATAGATACAGCGACCTGAGACAACGCAGCTTGGTCCAGAAACTTTGAACAGGTTGCTCTCAACTTTGGATGAATATCCATTGGCTATAGGCTTCACGGCTCCATGTGTGTGCGTGGGCCCTCCGCTGGTCACGGTTCTAGTTATTTTCTGCACATGTACAGTGTTGTTTACTGATAATAATCTGTTCTTATTGACAGTTAACAACAATTAGTATAACGCAGAAAGGCCTCTGCCTTTACAGTGGCGCCATATAAATTAATAAAAATAAATAAAAATATAGACTATACAAAGGGTGATCTGACCCAGCTCATCACAGCCACTGGAGCGAGGATGTGATGGCATTCAGCTGCATTCGACCTGCCTGTCATAAATTATATTCTTCGCCTCCCGATGGTGGCTCATTATATATATATTGTATAAATGTTCGTAAATAGTATACAACTATACATACACGCGCATAGGTCCTACATACACACAGGTGTGCTCATATATATATATATATTATATATATATATATCTCAGTTGTATATTATATATACAATGTATAAATGAGTTTGCATTTTCAGTGTTATGTCATAAAACCAGTTTGCCAAACGATTTGCAGCTGTCATTGGAATTCTATTCTGCCCTGTGTATACATCATCACAGTTATAGTCTGTATATACACGCACATCATTCGCACATATCATGCGATCTAAGCTCCACTTGTATGCATATACATATACATTCTACCTGTATATATATATATTTCATTTATTTACGTGTTATATATGTCTATATCAGGGCTTATTCTAAGGAATTTTCTCAACTGCACAGGAAGGTCGAATTAGGGAGTCTCGGGCTGTGCCCCAGTGGGATCTAGGAAAAGCCCTTGGTCAGAGGTTTGGCCCCAAGCTGAAACTTCATTGATTTCAAGCAGTGAATTTGCCTCAGTTGTTTGGCAATGTTATAGTGCATATTCATATTTCAGTTTTATGGCTACGGTGCGTGTAGTGCATAGTTTAACGTATTTGCGACTACTGGGACAAAGTCCGCAATGACTAGGGGCTCTGAGGAGCGTCGTAAGCCACCAAGCGGGGTCTGGGGCCCAGCCGACAACGAATCTTAGAGTATTTGCTGCCAAATGGAGCCAGCTTAAGCCACATTATTTTACCAACTTTGCCTTTTTTATCCCTATTTATTTCCTACATAGACCTGTGAAAATGACATAATTTGTTCAACTATACCACCAAAATAATTGATATAAATAAGACAGTGACAGACTGAATGACTGAGACTCAGTCTTGGATGAGCTGTAGCTACAGCACGCAATGATACATGTAGCTTTAACTTCGGAAAACACCACCAACTTCATTTTCCAATATGATTTTGATACGCCAAACCAAAAATCAAACAACGATTCACGTAGCCGTTTATTCGGCGGTCCATTAATCGATTTCATGTCAGTTGAACAAAAATGGTAAAAATAAGGTCACCTGCATTGCAAGAAAGGGCAGTGTAGGCTAATGAATCTGAGTTTGATACTGATTTCACAGAATCACTGACAATGTAAGTGCAGAATATACAAAAGAAATCCAAGTCGTTAGCCTACATTGTCCTATCATGCTATGCATGTTACATTATCTTACAAGACACTAATCTAGCATCTAGACTAGAATCGATGGATGTCTTCAATAAGTTCAATTTCAGACTGCTAGACTACTATAATGGAAGAATTAGAAAGTTAATAATTTAACAATAATTGTAAGCTAACATTCAAAATAGAACATTACCTGGCTGGGACGAATCACCCAAACAACTGGGACAAATCCTAAAACCACTGGGACATTAATTTTGTCCCAGTAGTTGGACAGTTAAAATACACACACCAAAAGCATTAAACCAAAGTTGGTTTAATGTAGGGGTGTCAAACCTTTTTTAATGGTGAGCCAATGGCAATTTTTTGCAGCAAGTGGCGGGCCAGGGTGCCGAAGACACCTTAGCAAATTGGGTTAGGGATCTGGGAGGGGCTCAAGAAGCCAGTCTCCAGAAATTTTTTTAAAACTAAATCTTAAAGTGTGCATTTTCAGCATAGTCTAATTAGGCCTATAAACTCTTAATTTTCATCGTCACTGGGGTACATCAGTCACGGACATCACATAAAACTCTAATGGGATATTTTAAGTTCCTGGAAGCGAACAGCAGAATGCAACGACTCCGTCAAGAGAACACCGCCTCTGTTGCAGAACCAAAAGCATTTTGATCTCTAAAGTTAATTATGCCCGCCTAAGTATGGAATATTTTGGGAAGTTGGGAGACGCTATATGCGTTTGCGATTTTTCTTGTAGGCCTATATGTCTGTCCAAGTTGTAGTCACAAAAGCTAGTAAGCAAACCCTATGGTCCGACTTACTGTTTCGTTTCAAACATTTTTAATGTTACAAACTGGCAACTGCAATTACTTTTTGCGTTTGATCTCGTTTCACTAATCGTTATTTTGCTTATTTCGGACTCGCGAACCAGCAGCTTGGTTTAAATATTTGTCATCTCTCGCCTCGACTACTGCAACGCTATCCTATCGGGTCTCCCTTCATCCACACTGCAATCCCATCCTCAGTTCTGCACTCCTAATAAATCGTTTTGGTCCTAGAGATCGCATCACACCAACACTGCAACAACGTCACTGGTTCCCATCAGCGCCAGTAGGCCTATCGCCTTCTAAATCTTCCTCCTCATGCATCACATCCACTCTGAAACCTCTCTCTCTCTCTCTCTCTCTGGCATCCATGGTAACGTCATGTTCTGTTTTCAAAAGAGCCTACTAGAGGACTCTGATCGTCCACACGAAAGGCTTTTTTACCGTACTTCGCACAAACCGAAAGTTTGGAAATCGTGCTTTCTCTGTCTCAGGACCCTTAGAATGGAACAGTCTTCCAACTTCAGTTCGACAGTGCACATCTCTTGCTCAATTCAAAACAAAATTTAAAACAGATTGCACCGTAACTAGGAATGTAACGAAACACACTCTAGTGCAATGAAAGTTTATAGCGCACTTTAAGAAGACTTGTAAAAGTGCGCTATAAACTTTAATTTGTATTGTATTGTCTCTGTCTGTATTTGTGTATCTGATGCCAGTTGCGCAGTCAATAGAAGTTTAAAACTTAATTCACTGCCCTTCACCTTTTCTTATACTTTTACCACAAGCTTAATTAGCCTATTAGCTACATTTGTTGGTTTATACAATTAGGTCTAAAAAAGTAACTGCACTAAATCTGATTTTTAACTGCACACATTTCTTTCCCAACTACACACTTTGTGTCCAGCTGTACGTTAGAATAAGCCCTGGTCTATATGCATACTTGCGTGTATATATATAGGCCTATACAAGTATAATAGATATGTACATGCTTATAAAGTAAATTTAAGAAGCCTTGGCGCCGGGTAGGTCTATAGACGATGTGAGGTGCTGAGATGCTTTGCTGCTTGTATAAATCGCAGCCTAATTCAACGCAGATCTCGTTGGGTGCGGAGGCAAAAGCCAACAAGTATGTGTGTTAAACGATCTTACTGACGATGACGATGGTGAGATTGAGACTAGACAGAGGAAGGACAGAATGGTACAGAGGGAGATAGAGGAGGGAGAGGCAGGAGGATGATAAAGAGGACAGAGAAGCTGAAGGACAGATGGACGTATGGATTGAGGGATGGAGAGAAGGACGGACGATGGACGGACAGGCAGAAGGACGGACAAAAGGACAGAGGGACGAAGAGCACATGCAGAAATTGCGTCGGTTTGTTTGTGCGTGTGTGTGTGTGTGTAAGAAAGACACAGAGACAGAGACAGATACAGATACAGAGAGATACAGAGAGAGACAGAGAGAGACAGAGACAGAGACAGAAAGAGACTGAGGGAGAGAGAATGAGTGAGAGAATGAGTGAGAGAAACACAGAGCGAGACAGACAGAGAGAGAGAATGAGAGAGAGAATGAGTGAGAGACAGAGAGAGAGACACACGCAGAGAGACAGAGAGACATGTAGAGAATGAGAGACAGACAGAGACAGAGACAGAGAGAGACAGAGAGAGAGAGAGAGACAGAAAGAGACAGACAGACAGACAGACAGAGGCAGACAGACAGAGATAGACAGAGAGAGGAGTGAGACCTTGCATTGTTAACTGATGAATGTTTCGAGAAAACATTAAGAGCGAAAGAGAACAAAAACCTTAAGACAACAACTGAACAGCAGTCTATAATAACTTGAAGAATGCTGTTCCTGTGACCTTTATATGCAGTCATGTAGGTCTGGCTGGTGTCGTGTAATGCTAGAGCAGTCATGCACCCTTGGAGGCGGAATTAATGTACAAGAATTTGAGGAATATTATGCTGTGTCTATATACGATAGCACACGCACAGCATCGCTCACACGACAATGCGAGTTTAGAGCGCATCCCATCTTAACACATGCAGTTGGAAGTTCTCCTTAAAGACTCCTCTCTCTGTCTCTATCTCTGTCTTTGTATCTGTCTCTATCTCTCTGTCTCTCGTTCTCGTTTTCTCGTTTTCTTTTGTAAAGCGCCACTTAAAGAGTCTCACAGAAGCGTTCAATCTCACTCACAAACAGAAGCAATTTTCTCTCTCACAGTTACAGTATCTCTATCAATGTCCATAATATGGATTATGCTTTGATATACTCCGCTTTTTTAAACGTGAAGGCCATAATGCAGTTATATATATATACGTTCGAACAATCTGCCTGAATACGTATATACACATAGAAACTCCTATCAATTACTTAGCCTAAATATATCCTAGAGTAGTTTCGCTGTTCGGTTGGAGTGTCGATGTGTTCGATGTGTATTTCTTGACTAATGACTTTCCTCCGGAGACCTCGATGTCTGAAGAGCTGAGAAAGTCTGGGTGGCCTTTCAGCCTTCCATGGTGGCGAATGATGATGCTCTTGCTGCTGCTGCTGCTGCTACGTTCGCTTCGTGTGTTTCTGAACAGAAGTGTATCTATAAGTGTTTCTGCGAGTGTGTCTGTTATACTCTGTATATGTCCGGTTGTCCCTCTGACGTGTCTATTTCCATATTTTTGGTCGCAATCTATCTCTCCGCTTTTTTTGTCCGTCCTTGTCTCTGCCTCTCTTTGTCCCTCTCAGTGTCACTGTGTTGCTCTCTCGTACCGTCATCCACACCCGACTCTTTCATTAGCCACTCAGACCGTAGCCCGTGTCTTTCCTAATTTAATCGTCCTTGAGATTTCATTCGACGACTTGGTTAAACGTTTCTAGGAAAACGTGAAACACTGAGCAAAAATACTTTCTGAATTTCTCGTCGATTTGCATGTATGTATGTATGTATGTATGTATGTATGTATGTATGTATGTATGTATGTATGTATGTATGTATGTATGTATGTATGTATGTATGTATGTATGTATGTATGTATGTATGTATGTATGTATGTATGTATGTATGTATGTATGTATGTATGTATGTATGTATGTATGTATGTATGTATGTATGTATGTATGTATGTATATATGTATGTATGTATGTATATGTCTATGTATGTATGTAATGAACGAAAGCGCTAAATGACAGTATACGGTCAAAAATCCTTGACATATAAGTTGATTATTTGTTTAAAAATCATCTGGAGGAATATACTGAGCATGTGAAGGTCGCTCATGGATAATGCAAAGCTTGAGATCCTTCTAAAGCCAATTTCGGAATAATGATATAGTTCAAACATTACATCGTAGACTGGAGGCCATCCTGATGGCATGCATGAATGTCTGGACAGTGCAGAGTCTGCAGGAGTTATTTATATTTCCTTTGAACAGGTCCTTCCACCTGGAAATCATTGAATCCGTTCAATTATGCATTGGCCATCTGAAGTCTTCACAGCATTTACAGGAAAGCCTAAAGGCCTCAGTGAGAGACTTATATATATATAATATATATATATATATATACGAATTGGTCAATAGGGCAAAAGTTAACTCTCTTAAGTGAACTATAATTATATTATCACTTCCGATATGTCGTGCTATATATATTGACGTTAAGTTTATACTAAATATGAATTCATAATTTAATATCCTTGGCCGTATACTCCGCATATAATGCGGAAGTGCTTGGAAACCATTCCGTTCGTTGTATATTGTCAGGACTGGAGCGCTATATAAATTTCCGATTACACTTACTGTTACAATTAAAACCTAGTTCTTAAGGGGCCCATATTAAAACCTAGTCATTATAATGGTACCTATATATTTGGTTCTAATACGACCTATATATAATACGTCCATTCTAACAGAAAGATTCGTATATGAATTTAACATAACATAGGGAAACTTTCAAACTTATAAAACGCAACTTCAAGACAAAATTTATCAGCAGGGTTCCCGACCAAGCAGGGTGGTCCCATGATCAAACGGAACAGACTTCAAGCAGTTGCGGAACAGGGTATACGATGACAGACTGATTAGCTCACTTCCGATTTTAAAGGAAGTCTATTTCAAGACACAAGGTCAGCAATGGCAACACTTCTGTGCTGGGTACTGGATGACCTATAGCATGAGGGAAGACAAGGATACTACCATGTGCAGCCGATCGGAGGGTCCTGCGACCAGGAACAGATGAGGCAAAGATACACATGGACCTCAGATAGGATGGGGCAGTTCCCACTGGTCAATTTCACATGAGAGTTAGACTCTGCGTATTAAAATTAACAGACTCCAATCAGTCAAGACAAGCAGGCCCGTAGCCATAGTCAAATTCAAGACGAGGCAAATCCGAATGTAGCCTGTCCCATGGGAATTATTACCTCAGTGCCTATTGAGTCTGAATAGGTTACAGATGCCGCCGGACAGATATAGGCTGATGTCTTCTTTGCAACACACATGATATTTGAAATGTCTGATAGACGAGGCAGCTGGCCTCGTCTTGAGAACTACGCCTGGCACTTGCCTCGTCTTGCCTCTTACTGGCTACGGGCCTGCTGAGGACAAGGATCCTCTTTGAGATCCGAATGTAGCTCGTGATGGGAATTATTAATGGCCTATTGAGTATGAATAGGTTACAGATGTGTACGGGACAGATATGGGTTGATGTCTTCATCGCAACACAGAGATGTAGATCTGCCGAGAGGGAGGAAGATGGCGGTTACTGCCTGGAGATGGATGCTGTGATAATGCACTTGTTCACTTGCTTACCATCCTCCCACTGGATGATGCTGATGCTGATGTTGTTATTGTTGCCCATAACTGTTCTTGATGCCCTTTGTGTTGACGGTGACGTCATAGTGCCCATTTGGAAACAGTCTCGGTATTTTCCCAAATGGCTCGGTGCGCGTTTCCAGTTGTGAAATTGAATGTAGGCCTAAGGGAGGCATAGTGGAATGGGAGGAAGAGTGGGATGGGAGGAGAGGTGGAATGGGAGGCAGAGTGGGATGGGAAACTTGTTGTACCAGGGAACCACGAATTTGCACCAGAAAAATGTGCAGAATCGCATTTTAATTCGAGATATCTTTCGTGCTGTTTATATATGAGGAAACGTGACAGTGAAACCACTTTCTAAAGTGTATACAATGAAGAAGTATCCTTCCTCCGAGGCCTGCATAGTATACATGCATGCATGCATAGATACGTTGAAATTGGCTTATATATATATATATATATATATATATATATATATATATATATATATATATATATAGTTAGTGCATCAGCCTGTATGAGATGGATATAGTGCGTGAACCTGAGTTTTCTAATATACTCAGCAGAGCAGCTGTTGGAAATAAAGACATCTATAGTGCAGCCAACTGTCGATCAAACGGAACTCTTAATAAGACTGAACAGAGAAGCAGGAAGATTCCGTGAGATAGACAGACTCAGAGAAGGATGGAGACAGGAGAGAGGATAGAGAAATAAGAGCAGAGAAGAGCGAGGGAGCGAGGGAGGAGGGAGGGAGGGAGAGAGAAAGAGAGAGAGAGAGAGAGGTTGACCTATATCCCATGCTGTTAATGAATGCAGGGAAATCGCATAAAAACTATGAAGAGTAGAGATTCGGAAGATTTTGAATGGTTTCCTCATCTGCTGCTATACACTACTTCCCTAGGATACTTCCCGTGAATATAACCTGGGTGTGTATGTGTGTGTGTTTGTTTATATCTATTATTTATATGTATTTTTATATACATGTAGATTTCAAATCTTAATGTTCAAATGAAGTCTGTCTCTCTGTTTGTCTGGCTCTCTCTCTGTGTATGTTCAAATGCCTCTGTCTGTCTCTCTCCCTGTCTGCCTCCTTGGTCCTCTATCTCTCTCTATCTCTTTCTCTCTCTATCTCTCTCTCTCTCTCTCTATCTCTCTATCCTCTATCTCCCTCTCTCTCTCTCTCTCTCCTCTCTCTCTCTCTATCTCTCTCTCTATCTCTATCTCTCTCTCTGTCTCTGTATGTCTCTGCCTCCTCTGCCTATTCTTCATCCCCTGCCTCTGCCCCATCCCTATCCCTATCTCTATCCCTATCTCTGTCCCTGTTGTCCCTGTTGTCCCTGTTGTCCCTGTCCCTGTCCCTATTGTCCCTGTTGTCCCTGTTGTCCCTGTTGTCCCTGTCCCTATCCCTATCCCTATCCCTGTCCCTGTCTGTCTGTCTGTCTGTCTGTTTGTCTATCTGTCGTATCTCTGTATCTGTCTGGTTGTCTTAACCCGCGTTGCAACCTTCCGCTAAGACACGAGATTAAGGCGTCTGCGGTTTATCGAGAGTTTTCTTGTTTGCCCAAAATACCCAACCCACCCCCGTCTTTTCCTGTGTCTCCAGGTTCCTGTCGGACTCCCCTCGGAATCGCAAGACAATGCCAGTTCCAGGTTATAAGCCACTCCAGAATCGCAGACAGAACCATAGAACAATTTCGCCTTTAAATTCAATCCCTTGCTATCTACGACAACAGACGTTTGGTCCACATTTAGAACTATACATCCACTGCATTCAGCACATATATTCATGCATAGGCTACACTTGTATACATACATACATAAATACATATATGCATACCTGTGTATATATATATACAAGTATAGATATGTACATGCTTATAAAGTAAATTTAAGAAGCCTTATACATATATATATATATACACACAATGTCCTATGTATATACACACGATATTCTATGTATCTGCAGGACATAGTGTATATATAAATTGCATTTATATAGCGGCTATATGAGGGTATTTAACTTAATGCTTATATAATGCAATTTACTGTATTCATGCATAAGCACCGGAAACAAGGAAAGGAGCAACAACTTGTCGATTGGCTGAATCTATCCTTCTTGTAAGCGACACGCTTTCTGCTGTCCTACCCTCTATCCCTCCTTTCTCTCCTTCCCTCTGCGTCTCCGTGTCTCTCTGTGTCTCTCCAACCGCCCTCGCAATAGACGGTGCTGTTTCCGAATCCGGGCATTTAAAGACCCGCGGCCGTTTACTTTATATGCTCGATCTCGTTGGTGATACATACATACATACATACATACATACATACATACATACATACATACATACATACATACATACATACATACATACATACATACATACATACATACATACATACATACATACATACATACATACATACATACATACATACATACATACATAGGCCTATAATTATGTCTACCACTAAGTGTCTAAGTGGGTGTGATTTAATTAAGAGGTGAGACATGCATACATAGATACAATTGTTTACATTGATACTGTGATAAGCATACATTTCTACATTATACTACTACTATACATACAAGCATACGTACATACATACGTAATACTGTGCATTACTTACGTACATGCCTAGGACAGGAGTGGGTGTAATACCTCACTAAGTGTCTAAGTGGGTGTGATTTAATTAAGAGGTGAGACATTTAGATGGAATTGTTTACTTGAAACTGTGAAAGCTTTCTTTCTTTATCTATCCTACTTAAAGAGGCAAACTGTGCATTCTTCGTCTGTCCAAAACAGGAGTGGGTGTAAACCTCGTTGCTTTAATTTATGCTCGAATTGCAATCACGTTGAAGTTTAGTACAGAAAGCTATACCAACCGATATATGCGCTTACATGCGCATACATGCATAGAAAGAAAACAATATTAAAAATAGAGAGCATTCACACATAAACTTCAGTGAGTTATGTTGAAGTTTAGGACGATCCGCAGACTGGATTATCGCCGTTTTCAATTTAACTTCGACGATAAGAATTAAAGAAGTAGCGCTGCATGCATTCATGTCACTATAAAAGCAGATCAATGCTTTCACTTGGCGCTATATAAATAGGCTTGTCCACGCATAACATCAAGCCCTTTCCATGTCCCATGCTTAGCGCAAAGTCATTTATAATTTTCTATGTCCTTTATGTGACACCAAGTCATTTCATTTTATGTCTCATGCATAACACAAGTGCTTTCGATGTCAAACAAAGGACATCAAGTCCTTTATTATGTCTTTTGCATCATACAAGTCCTTTCTATGTCAATTATAAGACACCAAGTCCTTTCTTTTTATGTTTCTTACATTATACAAGTCCTTTCATGTCAATTTTATGACACTAAGTCCTTTTTATGTCTCTTGCATGCATAACACAAGTCCCTTTTATGTCAAATTATATACATCAAGTCTGTTCTTTTTATGACTCTCTTGCATGACACAAGTTGTTCCCAATTACTGGCTCGCATAAAAACAAGATCTTTCCATGTCACTTCCATCAAAACAGAAGTCAATGTTTTCGATCTGTATCCCAGAGAGGCAAGTGAAGTCTCGCAGCACATCTTCTTCTCAGCATCATCAACCGTCAGTCGATGTAATCTGACTCTGGTTGCTGTGGACCGTCCTCAGCAACTGATGCGGCAGGGTCGTAGAGTCAGCATCCGCAAAAGATAAGCACCGAATGCATCTGTCTCTCATGCAGACACACGCAGGCAGACACAGGCAGACAAGCAGACAGGCAGACAAGCAGACAGGCAGACAGACATGCTGGCAGGCAGACAAGCAGGCAGGCAGGCAGGCAGACATGCAGACATACATACATACAGGCAGGCATACATACATGCAGGCAGGCAGGCAGACAGGCAGGCAGACAGACAGGCAGACAGGCAAGCAGACAGGCAGGCAGGCAGGCAGACAGGCAAGCAGGCAGACAGGCAGGCAGGCAGGCAGACAGGCAGACAGGCAGGCAGACAGACAGGCAGGCAGACATACAGACAGACAGCAGACAGACAGACAGACAGACAGACAGACATACAAGCAGTCTGGTGTCCGTCCGTCCGTCCGTCCATCTGTCCTTCTGTCCTGTTGTCTGACAAGGCACATCGCTAACAGTTGCGCATACTTGATCTCATTCCGATGGGTCTATAACTCTATATAATGTGGGTGGAGCTGTATTACTGACACCAGCGTCCCTTGCACAACACCAGAACACCACAACACCAGAACATATATACAAAAGCTTCCGAATCGATGCAATCCTTATAACGTATGCCTCTATACATATACATATACATATACATATACATATACATATACATATACATATACATATACGTATACATATGCCTACGCATATATATATATATATATATATATATCCACAAATCCACAATCTATTGTTGCACATGTTATACGTGCATATAGTGTATAATGTATGTATAATATAGAATATGCATGAAACTTAATATAGATCATTTCAAGTATACCTCCCAAATGCGCCGTGCAATAGGTCTACCTGTGGTAGGTATACGGCGGCGTGTGCTTCTGTGATGTGTCAACAAAGAGATACAGAACACATGTTGTAGTCTAACATAAGCGTATAACGACGTAATAAAAGATGATTTTTGCCGCTAGCTCTGTTCTAGACACACATGCAATAGATAACATTTAACCCTATTCGTGCGCTAGACGTTTGCCCTCTAGCCTGATACTTTTATGTTGCTCTATTTACGCAGTTGCGTATTATAAAGGTATTTCTGTGGTCAAAAAGAACATGGTAGCACAGAGGAGGTCGTTGAATGCCACATAAGCGTCTCCAAAACCAAGCAAATAATTTGCAGGCGGACCGGTATCAAACGTCCATTAGACCAATGTCTGCCTCTAACAGAGGTATTGAGCAGCTGGAGAGTGTCAAGCTGCTTGGAATCATCCTACAGCCTAACCTTTCTTTATCAAGCCATGTTAGCTACATTCTTCTAATAAACCAACGATACTTTCTCCTCCACCAGTTGAGACAACAGGGTCTACATATTTCGAAGCTTGACGTCATTTTTCAAGCGATTGTTATTTCAAGAATCTTGTATGTATACGCACTACCTTCCTTTGCCGGATTTCTCACGTCACATGATATTGCCAGAAGGACGTTTTAGACATTTAGCGTATTGACGTAGGCTATACCTGTCACAAAGTGCTCGCAGCCAGACTTTTAACCTTTATATTGCGAGAAAAAATACAAGAATACAATTGAAGTAGTAATTAACGTTCTTTGAGATGGAAAACGTCAGCTACCGACATAGAAAAAAAATTGCTATTACCGACTACAGAGCTATTCTTACCAACAGCAACGCCAAGTGTAGGACATGGATAAATTAGCGTTGTGATATTTTTATTATTTTTGGTTTGTTTCTAAATTTCCTATGTATAAAGTGAAGTGCTGCTGTTGGGGATCATCACAATGTTAGAGGACAGACAGACAGACAGACAGACAGACAGACAGACAGACAGACAGACAGACAGACAGACAGACAGACAGATGAGATAAAGGCATGTAGAGAATCGACAAAAAAGTGTAGCAAATGCAGAATACAATGCCATAAAATAGCGTGTCGAGTTTTTATCGAGACTCGAGCACACTATTTGTAAGTCTGATGGGCAAGAAGCTTAATTATGTGGATATGCTGTAGGAGTGTAGGTCATCAGATAAACATGCATATGCAGCAAGTATATTTTATAAATGGTTGAATTAAGGCAGATTAGGATCGATACCTTTGCTCAATAAGAAGTGGATATTGATCGCTGTATACAGGATTAAACTTATGTGTTGATAGTTTCAGTTTTAATATATATATATAGATAAATATATATATATATATATATATATATGCATGTAGAAAGACCAGGTTGAAGCCTTTGAGGTCTGACTTCGCGAATACCTTGCTGCACATTATATATATACAACTGATTGATATGCCTATAGCTTGCTTATACGCGTATACCTTGAGCGTGAGAAGAACACAGTACAAATCTCTTCGTCGATTATTACGTACTCACTCAAAGCAATTGACTACACAGTAAACCAAAATACAGCATCTGCTGACCTTACACGATAACAAACAGGAATTCAGCGTGTCATCAAGACGCAGTCTATTGTTATTGCATGTCCTAAAACACAATCATCCTGTCACCACTTGTAAAGAGGGCGTATGCACGTCACTGCCAAAGGAAATTAATGACTGTTTTCATCAGCGCATCAACAGCGAAGAAATGTTAGAGACCAACAGTAAGAGATGATCGACAGCAGCCACTGATTGGAGCAGTGTAAACAGACTGAACGGTATGCACAGGTATACAGGGTGGGCAAGGTACAGAGCCTGTGGCATGCATGCCGCAGCTCAGAATAACAGGTGTCCGAGTAGATATGATTGATGAGCACTGTAGGCGTCATCCGAACGAAGTGGAGGCGGACAAGAACTCAAAATGAATTGTTGTTGAAGGCTGTTTTCGTGATCAACTGGGCCAACGCAGAATTAGAAGAGGTACGACGGACATGTGGCAGATGGCAAATGAGTTTGTCTTTCGTCAATGAGTCAAGGATTCAAATCCCGATTGTTATTATTACATTTTAACGCGCGCAAGGTGACACAGAAATGCGAATAATGTCTAATATGCATGTAGGTATTATGTAGGTATGTTTATGTGTTTGCGTGTAAGTAGGTATGTATGTATGTAGGTAAGTATGTAAGCGTGTATATGTGTATGTATGTATGTATGCATGTGACACGTGTGTGTAAGTAAGTAAGTACGTGCTTTATTGATCCGCCTGCAAACGCACTGCGGGAACATCGGATAAGAACAATCTAACAGTGCGAGAGAGAGAGAGACAGACAGACAGACACACACACAGAGAGACAGACAGAGACAGAGACAGAGACAGAGACAGAGTGTGTGTCTGTGTGTGTGTCTGTGTGTGGCCGCTTAATGTAGCGGCTTCTATCTGCCTCAAAGAGTTTTACCTGCGTTAGCCAAGTGGTGTTAAAAACTTCACAAAGAACAGAGACTTCACCAGTAAACAAAAGAGCCAGGTTAGCTGTATTGATTAAAGCACACGTCAAGGCGCCTCTGAGCTGGTGTTCGGAAGCCGGTTAGCATCTGATATGGTGGCTTGTTTCACAGGTTGGAATATCGGACACGGGAACTTAATGGATTTGCACCCATTCAAACGAGCAACGGTGGTGAAGGATCTCACCCGATCAATTCATTGAAAAAACGAGAAGGGTCGAGGCCACACAGTCGCTATGGAAAAACGCGAACATACACTTTCTTTTCAGGAGTACTGCTAGAAGATTTGCCATTTGCTAGTTCAGTATAATATTCAGAGCACATGTGATATAATGCTAATGCTTGTGGGGCGCGGTGGTGTAGGGGTATGTTCGGTGCCTTGCAGCCGGAGGGTTGCAGGTTCGAATCCACCTCAAGCCATCCGCGTAGGGACCTTGAGCAAGTCCTTCGCACACAATTGCTCTGTAATATAATTGCTTCTGCGCCGCCGAGGCGTGTAGCACTTCTGAGCTTGGAACAACCTTAGTTAGAAGGGCGATATCAAAGATCAGTTGTATTGTGTATATTGTAGGTAATTTCGTTGCATTACATTTCATGACATTGCATTAAACACGTCAAATCACATTCAAGTGCCTCTTCGTTGTCTCAAGACCACTTTCTTTTCTCTGCATGGGTCTCTTGCACTGGAAGCGCCTCTGATTGGTGTGCACTGCGAGAGGCGCTATATAAATTCATAGATACAATACAATAGAATGCAATACAAATTACATTGCTACTTGTTACGTTATAGCAACTCCACTAACATTCAGCACTCTGGTTGATCTAGTTTAACTATTCTCTTGTAATCGTAATCGTTATAAACGCCAAACTTCTAAAGCGTCAATTGAAAGCTACACTCAGGGCACCTGCTTATTCACGAGCGCTTGTGTATGTTGTTGATAGCGCGCCTTCTCGACGGTCTTCAGAACTACGAGATATCTATTCCGTCGCTAGTCGACCGTGTCGGCGACTTCATCAGCTACGACGTTACGCATCGACGATTCCTGATGCGAAGGAGACATCGGCGGAAAAGGTCAGGCTCTCCTGGAGCAGCAGCGGCGGCTGGGTCCTCCTCCTTCTCCTCCGGGGGCGGGGGTGAGACGGACGATGACCAGCGGTGGCTGTTCTACCGGGTCTCGGCCTTCGGAAGGGAGTTCCGGCTGAACGTCAGTCGCAACACGGATCTACTGGCACCGTCCTTTGTCGTCGAGGTCTGGAATGAGGAGGGAAGAGTGGAGGAGAGAAGACGAGGTGGACTAAGGACGGATTGCCTCTACACAGGACATATAGTGGATGAGGAAAAGACGTCGAGAGTGGCTCTCAGCAACTGCGATGGACTGGTAATCTATCCGTCCTTCGTATTGCATTCTATTCTACCCGCTTCTATTCTATTCTATTCCTTTCTGTTATGTTTTGTTCTATTCCATTCCACTCTGTTTTGTTCTATTCAGTTCTGACTATTATCTTCTATTCTATTCTCCTCTATTCCGTTCTATTCTATCATGTTCTATTCTATTCCACTCTGTTTTGCTCTATATAGTTCTGTTCTATTATCTTCTTTTCCATTCTATTCATTTATCTAATGTTTGTATTATTCCATTTCATCCCACTTATGTCCTTTTCTATTCTCTTCTGTTCTATGCCTTTAAATTCTATTCTGTACTCTTCTGTTCTATTATGTTGCGATGCGTTTAGATCAGTTCCTCTCTGTTCTAATCTATTCGGTTCTATTCTAGTCGAGTTTCAAGTCCTCTATCGATTATATCAAACGAAGCCCATCTCGAAACTTAGGCAGACGTGGAATAAATACCCTTCTGTGCCGATCCGTTGATTTAAAAAGTCAAAGTCTAACATGTCGAAACAAACGACTTTAAGACTCAGTGCTCAAGTCTATTACAGCCACTGATTTCAGTACGCCGTCTTGCAACAAAGGAAAGAACTGAGCTTTAAAACTTCGTTAATCGAAGTTTGGCGTTGTTTGCCTTGCGCAACATAAGTTACAGTATACGTAATCAAACTCTGGTTTGCACAAAAGCATTTCAGTGCTATGCTCTACCAGCCAAATGATTCTCCTTCCCTAGACATTCCTCTCAGCTAAAACCCTTCACCAATCTGTCTGCAGCTCTTGTTTTGAAAACATTTCCCTCTGAAACAATTTGCACGGATGGCCTTTAAGTTGTTTTGCTCCATTGAAACATTCCGATAATCAGTCTCCTCCTTCATCACAGGCATCAATATCTTTGAAGACTTTTCACTTTGTGTATATGCTATTTCTGTCGTCCTTATTTGTCTCAGACTTCTTCAAATTCTTTCCATCCCGAACATTTTTCTGATTCACCCTTAGCTTTATCAGCTGCTTCTACGTGTCTTGTTTCTGACATTTTGTGCACATACTTTTAACTAGTGAGTTTAAACATCCCATTTATCGTTTTGGCTGCTTTAGTACCACACACTTGAAGGGTTTAAACTGTTCATGCATAAATAATAAACGACAGTCTAGTGGTTACTTAGTAGTATGCTGCACTGTCAACAAAATATCTGGAGAGAAAATTCCCACCCTGAAAAAAAGACATTTTTGTTCAACTTGCACCTCGTAACGAACTGAGTTGCAAAATGAGTACACTGACCGCACACTGTCGTTGAGAAGCTCAGACGATGAGGAAGAGGATCACCATTCACCAACCGCCCTCATAATATGTGGAGAATTAGAAAATGATGATGATGATGATGATGATGATGACGATGACGATGATGATGAACGTCAAATCCTGGGTATACGCCCTGATATAGGTCTATTAGGCATATAGTTATGATATTATTTACTACCTACACATAAACTAGACAAGACATTTAGTCCGGTGTCAGCCCCCATTTAGTCGTTATATATGGTCGAAGCAACCGCGGAGACTCCATTGGAGAGTAATCATCGTCTTTGATGTCGTCGCGCCATCTTGTGTCGACGAGCAGAAAACATCTGGAGGCAGTTGGTTCCTGATTCAGACGATCGATGGAAGGAGGAGTAGTCATGGCAGCAGCAGCAGCAGCAGCAGCAGCAGCAGCAGTGGTGCCATATTTAACGCCGATTCTGCCACTAACGATGCCAAAAACAACTCCTCTAAAACAGCTGCTCGTCGTTCAAATCGAACCCATATAATAGGTGCCTGGGGTAGACATAGACTATACAGATGTACATATGGCTTTATATACGATTATTGTGTATGTAATGCCAGAGCTTGGAAAGTTGTTGGTTCTCATTATCGAGGCGTGACAGTTTTGATTAAAATTGACTTTTAAAGAAGATTGATCGCTTCATTATACGCCCTTTCTCTGTCTCTCTATCTCTGTCTGTCTCTGTCTGTCTCTGTCTGTGTGTCTGTCTCTCTGTCTCTGTCTCTCTGTCTTTCTCTCTCATTCTCTCTCACACTGTCTGTCTCTCTCTCCCCCTTTCTCTATCTGTCTGTTTGTCTGTCTGTCTCTCTTTCTCTGTGTGTCTGTCTCTCGTCCTTCTCCTGTATTTCTCCTCTCTCTTCCATCTCCGTAATAGTGGTGCCATCGTCTTTGTGTTCGCCCTCTCAGCATCATCAACAGCTTGAGTCTTCTTCATCAGTTGACACAGCTCAAAACAAAACTTTAAAGTGTGGCATTAACTTCAAGAGCGGCACGTAGGCGATGGTGCCAGGCTGTGCAGAATACACACTCTAAGTCCAAAGTCAACCCCTACCATGCTCACCTAAGTCTGCCATGGAGCCGTACTTCATTCCGTCTCCCACAGTACACCCACCTGCCGGATTTTTACACGCATGCCGATTCACTCCAGCCAACCCTTGCAACCACTTGCTGCAGTAAGGATACAGTCGCTGTTAACGTGGAACAATATACCAGTGTGATTCAGTCCGGCCGACTGTAGGTTTCACATCACATCCAGTGTCATCCACCTCTTCTAATGTTTTCATGTAAATTCGCTTCAAGGAATAACATTGCACTTTTAGATGACAAGACAGAACGGAGAATATTTATTTCCTCTAATCGTCAAATAATATTGGCGTCAGGAGCTGATAATGATGATGATGATGATGTTGGTGGTGGTGGTGGTGGGGTGGTGATGATGTTAGTGATGGGGTGGTGATGGTGGTAATGATAATGACAATGACAATGATTGATGATGATGATTATTATTATTATTTTATGACGATAGTGGTGATGATGATGGTAGTGGTGACTTTAATGGTTGTGATGATGATGAGGATGATATGACAGTGGTTATGTGTTGTTTTTGTTGTGGTGGTGGTGGTGATGGTGGTGATGGTGATGGTGGTATTGGTGGCTGGTGGCTGTGGTAGTGGTAATTACGTTGGTGATGTGGTGGTGATAGTGATGATCTGATGATGATGATGATGTTGATGATGATGATGATGATGATGATGATGATGATGATGATGATGACCACCACCACCATGGTGGTGGTGGTGGTGGTGGTGGTGGTGATGGTGATGATGATGATGATGATGGTGATGATGGTAATGATTATGAGTGTGTTTATCAGTTTGTTTGTATTATGCAAGCACTTATGTAAGTATGTAAGTTGGACTATACAGTCAGAACGGAATGAAATGGCTGTCCTGCTAAGTTGCTGTTATACTATACTGCCTATAGATAAAGTCGAAAGATCCTGTGCTGTGTAGAGGACGACGCCCCTTAGCATTGGTTTAAGACTTTAAGTGGTTCAGAAGACATTCCGTTCGTGTTGTAATGTCTTTCAACGCTGTTACTTAAACAGGCGTTTAATTAATGGACGCTTGCAGGCCTACATCTACACAGCGATTTAAATCTCGTACACGAGGAACTTAAATGGCGTGGCGCCCATGCAGATGGGCAGCGGTGGTGAAGGATCTCACCTGATCAATTCATTGACAAATGAGCAAGGTCGAGGCCATATATGGTCGCTATAAGCTCACCTGAGCGCCTCTGATTGGTGTGCACTGCGAGAGGCGCTATATATATTGATTGATACAATACAATACAATACAATACAATACAATACCCGATCAATTCTTTGGAAAATAAGCAGGGTCAAGGCCACACGTTCGCTATGGCTCACCTACTCAATTCTCTTGGAAAAATGAGCAAGGTCGAGGTCGCTATAGAAAAATATGCGCATGTGCAGCTATAGTATAGCTAAACATGTTCATTTACATTTGCCTCCTAGGATTGATGTCTGTAGACTATGACTGGGTCCTAGCAATTCGATCAGACTGTACTTCTGAGAATGACTGAATCACCGTTTGCCAGAAGGCTTTGCAAGCGATTGTATAACACAGATGCGTAACTGCTTTTCGTTAATAGAACAGTCTTACTACGTTTCCTGTTTGTTCAACAGTTTAGAGCCAGAGGCAGTCATCATGGTACAGCAGAAAAACTCAGTCATATTTTATGGAGGTCGTGATATCGTTACGACGTAACATTAAGCACACTTCTGAATCTCGTGTTTCACCAGAGCACCCGGCAAATGCATCAGTGATATGTACGCCTACATGCGTATATATACATACATACATATATATATATACATACATACATATATATACATACATACATATATACCTACATACAAACATACATACATACGTACATACATATATATATACATACATCGTTATGCCGTGGTATAGTATGGGGATACATATACATAATTATGGATTTATGTTCTAAGCCTCGGCATATGACGGCGGGTGGCCGGCCAGTCCCTCGCCATCTAATCTTCCCACCGACAGTGTACAGTCAGTGTACTCATTATAGCTGAGTTGGTTAGGGGTGCAAGTGGAGCCGAGATCTCAAATCAAATTTCTGCCCTGGCGGGGAATTTGAACCCCGGCCTTTCCTGGCTAAAAGGGTCGTTAGAATTTCTCACAATTCCCCAGTGCACCCTCTCGACTCTGAAACAAGTGCCGACGCTCTTGCTATGAATAGACCAGTGAAGACAGTTAACCCAACAGCTCCATGAGTTCTCGGTTTTCTTTTTGTTTTTTAACCGTAATAATTCCCCATTTTGGCTTGACCATCGACTTGAGCATTGCATTGAGCATTATAAAAGTGGCTTTACAACAAAATTAATTAACGATTAATCGATTAATTAATCGTTCACTTCAGCGGCCCTAATTCATAGCATTCTCATTACTTATAAATAACCAAATATAATTTATTCGTACCCATCGCCGCCAAATAGCTGGTGCTATGCGCCAATGATGATGAAGTTGACTTTGATGATAATAATGACGATGACGGTGAATATATATATATAGTAAGCATGCGCTGTGTTGTGTTTGGGTGAATAGTTTGGAGTCTTTACAACGGAGTCGGAGGAGTTCTTTATGGAACCGTTGTGGAACGACTCGACCGCAGACAGAGGCGATGCATCGGTCAACAGCTTGACCAGTGGTCAGCGCCACGTCATCTATCGACGAACTGCCATCAGAGACATACACCTGGACGACGTCCAGAGATACACCTGTGCCACGCCACCTGCAGGTAATAAATGGAGCCAAACAATTGAAACCAAACAATTGTCAATTAACCCTATAGCAATTAGAGACTTAGACAACCCGATAGAACAATGTGGCCGTAGCAACTTCCGATCCTCGCTTTCTGCATCACTGCGCACTCTTCCGAATCTTGCCCTATGTAAAAAAGAGGTCAGAGCCGACCTCCTTGACAATAGTCAATGCGTTATCTAAATATGGTTATTCATTGTTATACCATAATTAGTTAACCCTCATGCGACCAACTGGGGTCCTTGGGTACCCCAGCATAGCATCGGCTTGTGCTACTTTTTTACTATCCAATATTTTTTCACGGTATTTTATGACTTTGTCACTTGGACATCGCTCACTGTTTTGGTCTACTGAAAGCCGGTTTTGCTTTTAAGGTTATCTTTTAAATATAAAATATCCAGGGGACCCCAGCTTCAGTAGTTGCACAGGCAATTTAGCTCAAATATGCCTTGAACCTGGGCAAAATTGCTTCAGAAGCTTTCTAAACGGTTTCTTGCTCCATTTTCATTGCTTAATAACATATCCAAAATCCAAAAAAATTCGACCACGGGATCACCACCAAAAATGCATTTAAACTAAGATGGCGGTCAATATGGCCGCCAACACAGGAAACAAGTATATATCAGGTCATAGGCATGCTAGAATAATAAATGAAGTGTCGAATTTAATACTATCAAGGTCAAAGAATCGATTTATAGTAGTGACAATAGTGTTGGAATGTCACTATCAAGATGGCGTCCAATATGGCCGCCAAAAAAGACAAATTTATATATCTGGTCAGAGGTAAGCTGTAATAACAAATGAAGTGCCAAATTTAATATTTTCAAGGTCAAGGAATCGATTTCTCATAGTGGCAATAATGTCGGAATGTTACTATCCAAGATGGCGTCCAATATGGCCGCCAAAAAAGAAAAATGTATATACCAGGTAAGAGGTAAGCTGTAATAGCAAATGAAGTGTCGAATTTAATACTATCAAGGTCAAGGAATCGATTTCTCATAGTGGCAATAGTGTGGGTATGTTACTATTCAAGATGTCGTCCAATATGGCCGCCAAAAACAATAAAATATGCATGCATCGGGTCAGAGGTAAGATATAATAACAAATGAATTGCTTCTGAAGCAATTGCCCAGGTCTTACCCTAAATTGCCTGGACTGTTGTGCTTTTGCATGAGATTCGACAAGTCAACTCATGATGAAAAGCTAAACCATGACAAACTTGCGGCTTTCCGTTACTAATATATATATATATTCGTTTTAATATATATATACAATTATATATGTATATATGTCAGTGAAAGCCTTATTACTCATACAATCCAAGCAGCAATCGAATCATATGAGCATTTATAGGTGGAGTGAAAAAAATGAAAATTGAAATTCAAAAAGTAATAGCAACCAAAAGTGGCCTAATGGCATGGGGTCAAAAACTGTTCAGAAATATTTTTAAACATTAATGTCTTCTGCCCCACCAGAGGGCCAAAGTTACGAAAAATAGTGTTTTTCGAAAAATTGCAGGTTTTCTTGTAAAATATTCTAATTGAAAACTTATTAACTGTGATTCAATATACCGTTGGAAAGAGCTATTCAAACTGAATAAAATGATATATTAATTTTTAGAATATGCCCATTTTTGTAGAAGTTATCAACTTTTTACCATTTCCTCTGCATGGTTCGCGACAAGTCGCAAAGCTGAAAATGGTTAAACACTTCTAACTTTTTTTATCCTTCGAGATATTCCAACCCATAGTATGTCATTCTCTTCAGCTCTGGACCGCCTTTCTAACGGTATATTGTGATGCGGGAATTGTGTAATAGTACACATTTGTTTTATTTTTTACCGCGCCTCTGATTGACGTACACTGCGAGACTCAGCAAGAGGCGCTATATAAATGTATAGATACAATACAATACAATACACAGGTAAACGATGAACATTGCCACTTCAACTTGTAGCAAGATAAAAGTAACATTTCAGCAAGAGCAGAAAGCACTGAACGCGCCATGGCTATTGGGGTACCAAAGGACCCCAGTTGGTCATATTAAGCAGTGAAATATGTTGGTCGCATGAGGGTTAAGTGAATAGAAGTGTTATTGTTAAGCCAATTATTCTCAATTTTTTCTGACAATGCTATTTGTGTAGACTGTAGACTATCAACTGTCATCCTTCTGCTAACATGGTACACGGGTATCCCTAACTTAGCGGGACTTCAGTCCCTTCTGGGAACCCGATTGTTTCCCTCAAACGTTAATAAGGTAATCATGTGATCTGTCTGTTTTAATTTCCAAACTTATGATCGTTGATTATGATTATTCTGGATCACTACTTGTAAACTATTCTGTGGAGACAATAAAAGGATTGATTGATTGATTGATTATAGTGTTAGGTTCCACCATCAGCTCTGGATGGGTATCAATCAATTAGCCTCTATGTGTCTGCGGGAGCTCGCCTGTATTATCTTAGCACTTATTGCTTATTAATTAACTGGTGTTCTTGATGACTTTAATCCGGAGGGTTGCATTAGGGGAGCAGCTTGAGCTTGGCATGCCTCAGTATCGTGCAACTGGGGAGCTTCTTCAGAGGTCTATAGTTTAAAAAACGAGCAGATTACCCCTTTGCCGAGGTTGCTATTTAATGACGCTGTGTCAAAACGCAGATGATTAGCGTCGCCCTCCTTCTTTATCCAGGCTTTGGACTGGCACCGCCGAACGCGGCAATCGCGGAGTTTTACCCTTTACCATTATATACCTTAACCGTTATGAAGCCTACACAATGCAAGTGGAGGCATTCGTGTTTGTTATGCTTTCTCGTATGACATGTGACCTGTTTCCTGCGCGACCTCTCCGACCTGGTCCAATTCCCACGCGGATTATTGCATCCGTCTGCGGTATACCGAGGCTATAGGGACAGCTGCTCCGATCTGCCTGTATTCGGTAACCTCGCTCTCTTGCTCGCAGCGAGGCAGCGCTGACCTTCGACTCGAGGTCCGCGGTCCGCCCTACGCGATGAGGAACGCAAGGTCGAAGTCTCCCTTTGACGGGTTCGGCGGTATCAAGTACCCCGCAGATGGAAACGTTAATCAGCAGCTCTCACAGGTTGCCCTACAATGTTGACGTTTCCGAGTACTGCCTAGGCAGCTATCGTCGTCGTCTTTTTAAGCTATGTGCCAGCCGACTCCCTGAGACCGCAGACCGCCTGGCTCTCCCTCCCATCATCTACACCGTACAAGTCTGGCTTTCACGGGTATCTTGTTCTGTGTTGCGTTCACGTCACCGCCGCCCCCCCCCCCCCTCCACGCAAACGATCAATTTACCCCACGGGCATCCGACAATCTGGTCTCGTTTTTACTGCCACCGCTGATATCGTTTTTATTTTTATGAGCAACCACTGCTGTGGACGGAGCATACGAGGGTTGGATATGGGGCTACGTGTATGTTTTTGGGTGTGGACGGGTGCATTTCAGTAGGACAGTTGTTTACTAGTTAAATTTTATGATGTTACAAACTTCAGAGTTTTAATTGTTGGAAAATACAAATATGCAAATGCCCCTACATAGATATATACATCATCGTCGTCGTCGTTGTCGTCATCATCATCAGCATCATCATCGTTATCACTGTGTCATCGTTATCACTGTGTCATCATCATCATCGTTATCATCATCGTTATTATCATCATCATCATCATCGTCATCACTGTGTCATCATCATCATCATCATCATCATCATCATCGTCGTCGTCGTCATCATCATCATCATCATAATCATCATCATCAGTTGACGCCAGCCATTTGGCGGGAGGGGTGCGAATAAATTATCTCCAATATCCTCGGTAATTTGTCCAGTCCATTGCTCCCCTCAGTACGTGGTAGTCCAAGTGATGTTATGTCCTGAATTTATGTTGTCTATCCAGCGTAGTCTTGGTCTGCCTTTGTGTCTTTTTCCTTAGAATCTTGCATGTAGTGCATTGTGTGGGATTCTGTCAACTGGCATGCTCTCTACATGTCGAAACCATAGGAGTCTTCGTTGAACGACGCTTGTAGCAGAGTTGTTTGCAGAGCTGTTTGCTTGTCTCATGTCATCGTTTCTTAATTTCTTTAGTCTTGAAATCCCTGCGATCTTCCGCAGCCAACTCATTTCTGCTGTAAGAATTCTGTTCTCATCTTACTTTTGTATTGTCCAACAGTCCGATCCGTGTAGAAAAATCGGTTGGCTGTGTCAATGTCATCGTATCATACACAGGCCTATACGCAGAAAAAGCAAGAAGCGAGAGGATTCCATAAACAATGACAGAAGGAGAAGTAGATCTATGGGGAAGAACGACCTATTCCCGGGGGGGTCTTTTGGGAGTTCGTCCAGGGCATAATAATATAGTTGTTGCAGCGAGATCTAACGGTTGAGTTGCAGAATCTGAAAGTAGCCGAGCGACTGCGAAAACTCCATCACTCATTCTTAAACTTGACAGTCTTTTTACGGTATTCCATAATTACTTTGGTGCTTACTCTTGGGTTGATTAACCGGCCATTCATTAAAAACGAAAACAATGCTTTCAAGATATCCCGACTCCTCTTCCTCTAATTTGCTCCAATTTCAAATACCATCCACCCTAGCCTTCTGCCGACATTTGACCTCTCTGACCTTTTGGATCTGTAGCTTGAATCTGACCATATATATACCTACACAGCCGATTTTCATTTTGACTGAACGTCTCTCAATAAAATGGGTGCCACGACTTAAACCTTTCTGGGTGCTGAAAAGACATGCAAACATACAGATAGACAAACTGCCAGACATAAACTAGGATAAAGAAAGACGATGATAGGGAGGAAGTGCATTTTGATAGAAAACGTCCGTAGTAGGCTATAGAACGCAAATTTTTGTCTTCACAGCCAAGACGTTGCTTCCCTTTAAATTTTATCCAATTTACAATGTGCGAACTTTATCGCTGTTGTTGAACTCCGAAGTTGTTTTTACAGCATTAATTGAATGCAGGCCACGCAGAGTGCAAACGGAATCAATAGTGCCTATTAAATTCTGGTCCACATGCTGCAGGCCGTCCTTCAAAGTCCAATGCCGAGGGGATGAAATCAAAGAAACACCTCGAGATAAGAATAATTACGTTCGATGTAGGCCTGATACGGATGTTTTCAACTTTAAAGCCTTTCCTCCGTATCGTCCGCCCTTCCTGTCTGGTATGTCTAGCAGTTTGTCTGTGTGTGTGTATGTCTGTGTGTTTGTATGTCTGTATCTGTGTCTGATAGTCTGTCTTTCGGTCCACAGATAGACATACATACAGACAGTCATACAGACATAGGACATAAAGACAGACATACATACATACATACATACATACATACATACATACATACATACATACATACATACATACATACATACATACATACATACATACATACATACAGACAGACAGACAGACAGACAGACAGACACTTCTATGTCTGTATCTCTGTGTCTGTCGTCCTTGCCTTGCCGTGCATGTCGGAGTCTGTGTCTGTATACTATTTGCTGTCTGTCGACCTGTGATCTAAATCCAAATTGCATAATAGCGTGGAATGTTATCAACATTTGACGGTTCGAGGTCAAACGGTGCACCGTTCGTCGCGATGACAGCTCCACTGTAACAGTCGTAGCCACCAGAGTCTTCAGTCGTCGTCCGGTTATGAGCGACGAGATTGATGAACGTCTTGAACGATTCACGACTGATGAGCGAATACCTCTGCCTATAAAGCCACGAAAGCAGCATTCGATTATTGGCTTCGATACACGCGCTTGCAAGATTGCAGACAACGTACCCGTATGAGCCTAATATGGATGCCACATGGGCGCCATGGGCAGTCCATACCCATACACCTACTTAAGTATACAGTACACAGAACCAATATTAGATTATATGACTATGTATGTATGTATATAGGCCTATGCCTATGTATGTATGTATGTATGTATGTATGCATGTATGTATGTATATATGTATGTATGTATGTATGTATGTATGTATGTATGTATGTATGTATGTATGTATGTATGTATGTATGTATGTATGTATGTATGTATGTATGTATGTATGTATGTATGTATGTATGTATGTATGTATGTATGTATGTATGTATGCATGCATGCATGTATGTATTTATGTATGTATGTATGCATGCATGTATGTATTTATGTATGTATGTATGCATGTATGTATGTATGTATGCATGCATGCATGCATATGGACACAGTATGATCACTGATGAGCTTGTAACGTGGAGAGTACGGGCTCCAACCTTCAGTCAGGCGGTCACTTGTGTAAAAAATGACCTTGAGCAAATCCTTCACACATAGTTGCTCAGCGCCATCGATGTTCTCTCGCGTGGTATAGGGTGAGCACTTCTGAACTTCAGAAGTTGTACTGCAATATTTATACGGACAGCTCATGCCATTGGCATATTTAGGGGTAGTTTTACGGGTTCAACCCAGTGGAGGCGCCAGGATTTCAGGTTTGGGGGGGGGCTAAAGCTCCAAGCCCTTCCCTTTTGTCCCCTTCATCCCTGTGATTTGCTGTGATTTCCCACTTTTGGGGGGCTGAGCCGCAGTTAGGGGGGCTAAGCCCCTTATCCACCCTCTGGCCCCACCACTGGTTCAACCCCAAACCAAATAAATGCATTAGGCCTACTGTTATAAAAATGTTTTTAGAAAAATACGACAATTTCCAATGGAACCCCGAAAACTTAAAACCCCTCCGAAATTTTTTCCTCGCTACGCTCCTGGATCCTCAAGCACACGACTCACACGACGTTTCCTCTCCATTAAAGGACTTGATTCCGATAATATGTTGGTGTCAATTAACCTCTTACCTTGTGCTAATATTTTTGGCAAACATGTATATTTTTAGATCCCATGCTTTCACATCCATTTCAAATGCACAGATGTCAAATAAACGTTATGACATTGACTCCAAGTAGACTACTGACTTATAGCCCATGTGGGTCCTTAATCATGGCCATGTTTGCTGTGAAAGGCCTAGTTACAGCTGTCTTTTACGCTAACCTTGGAGGACGTCTGAAGCTTTTGGGAAGCACTCCATGTTAATGGGCGTGTGTATACAAGCGATCGTTATCTCTTGCAAGATAAAAGAACCTGCCTGGAATGCCCACAGGCTCACACCTGGAAAAGTTTCAAGGTCACGATCTCAAGGATCCAATGCCTTTTAGCTACAGACACTAAGTCGTTGCTTTGGTCTATTTTGGTGCTTTTTATGGCGACTGAGCTATTCGGTTTGAATTAATCACAAGAGGGCAACAACGATTGGCTTTAGGCTAACGAAAATCGTATGTATGTATGTATGTATGTATGTATGTATGTATGTATGTATGTATGTATGTATGTATGTATGTATGTATGTATGTATGTATGTATGTATGTATGTATGTATGTATGTAGCCTATGTACGAGTAATAGTATGTATGTGACAGTATGTCGTATATATATATATACATAACTTATATATGCGTAAGTAATTATTTTTTACATAGGCTACTCAATGCATGATGACGACCGGCTCGTTTCCGGAGTAAACAATAATGGCAAACAGTGATAATGAAGGCCTATTATAATAATATTCTTTATTATTTCAAACTGACAAGTATGCGGTATGATTAGCCTTCAATTCATAGTATGAACGGGTGATCACGAATTTAACTGTATGGCAGCCATGCAAGGCGTCCATCAGGTCCTACTACTGATTTTACCATCTCCATCTAGCGAATGACAGGCTGAGTGGACTTTGGGATGGTTGCGGATATAGATCCCGCTTCCTTCTCTTCACGCCAGCGTTGTTACCATTAGCCTACATAGTTCTATCTATGTTCTGTCGTATGTATTATGGGGGGGGGAATCTTCGGTAAGTCATGGATCTTTGGTTGCGCGGCGGTAAAATGGGTGCTTTATTTTTGCGCTTGCGATAGTATAATGCAGCTGTTTAGGCCTAATTATTGTAATTGTTTAATTCACAGTAGAACATGACGTTTAATTATTGTAATTGTTTAATTCACTGTAGAACATGACGAGAAGTTACGATGGCAGAGGCACAACAATGCGTTGGGTTTTCGTAATAACGACAGATCCGTTGAAAAGGAGAAGAAATGGCGCAGCAGAAAGAAGAGCAGACGTCGAAAGAAGAGATCCTTCAGTCAGGAGAATTACGTCGAGACGCTCGTCGTCGTCGACAAGCAGATGGTCAAGTACCACGGACTGGACGCCATCGAACCCTACGTACTGACCATCATGAATATTGTAAGGATTTTAATTGCTTGATAATTATATTCGTCTTAATTATCTACCGGTTAACGTTTTAATTAGTGTATGCATTGGGACTAATATTAGCCATTTGTCGCTAGTATTATTTTTCCCGTTCGAGTGGCTTACAGGAACTCGAATCTGTGGACAATATTAATAAATTGCTTTTTAATATTATTCATTTCATATCATAACATTTTCCCTGCAAATACTTTTGGAAAACTGAGTTTAGCCTATTACACCTGTGAAAGAGAACAGTTTCCATGTGTTGGTGAATGTCAGATTAGGCCTACAATCAGTATGGGAATTGTAAAAAAATAACTGGGGGGTTAGACGTTGATTTATGTGCAGTTTGGGTGTGAAAATTTAATGTAGACTTTACTATGGGAGCCTAAGAAAGACTAGGGGGGTTGAACCCCCCAACCCCACCGGCAATTCTCACCCTGATTACAATTACAGTTACAATTACAAATTTTACAATTACAATTAGGCCCACCTGGTGCAAAGGTTATGTAATGTTCTTGACCAGAATAACTCATAGTTTCAGAGGGGCACCTTGCATTCTGGTAGATGGTTCAACCGCTGAGAAAGCACAACATTGCAAACCGAACGAATAACAAAACAAGTGTGTAAGTGAAGAAGAGTGTTAGTGAATTAGCCTGTGAGTCAGTGAATGAGCAACTGAGTGAAGGAAGAGAAAGACAGACAAACACACAGAGGAAGAAGGGCACAGAGCAATATTTGGACTAAAGATACAGTACATGAATGAACAAATGACTGGTTCTGTTGATCAGTAGATCATTTTTAATCTAATCGAGTTTGCAAACGGAGGGACCAAAGGTGGCTCAATGCTTGGTACATCTGGTCAATATCTAGATAGTCATTGCTTTAAGAAATCAATGTATTTCTGTAAATCTTGTGAAAGAAGTCATCTATATACACGGAAATTGACAAGTTAGTTTATTGAATGACTGACAGATGATTTAATTAAAAAGAAACTGTTTTGACTTACAAATGCCTCAAGTGCCACTAAGTTATAGAAGTCGTTAGATTAGATTATATTAGACAAAATGTGCCTGCCCCTACTAATACCTTTTCTAGAGTTCTTCAAGAGAAATGTAACACTTAAAGGATTTGATTTTTCAGGCAGCCACGTAAGCTTTGTAGTTTATGCAAGTTAGTGATTATTTAAAAATCTTAAAAACTATGGCCGTATACGCTTAAAGAAGGTTTACAGTATGTAAATCTGCCATGTACTGCGGTGATCTGCGAGAACTGATTTGTCAGAGGTCATGAGAATTAGGCCTAGTTAAACTATCCTTATCTAACCTTTGGTAGAACCAGTATCCACGTTGGAGATTAACCACGAATTTCAGCCACTTACAACTCGTGCTGCTTGGGCTGCAGAACTGTTCCCAAGAATACAGGAACTGTTCCAAGAAGGGAATGACGTGTTGTTTATTTACAACTGGTCCCTATCAGGAACCCATGTTCCTGTAATTGATATCTAACAGTGACCGCCGTTTCTCTTGCAGCTTTGAAGAGATTAAGAGAAATGAGTTCCTCGGGTATCTTAAGCGATGTTCGCCTCTGCAGTGACCACGCACGGTCTTACATATTTTACGTCTTTTGCATGCGCGCGTGTGTGTTAGTAGACTGTACTTCCTTCTGGCTAAGGTCAATGCACCACATGTTTATTCTCTTGCAGCAGATGTACATTGTCCCAGAGCAGGAACTATATAACTGAACTTGAAATGTGGACCATTGATTCGTTTGTTTCCTATCACTTTTCTTATCTTCATTGTATTTGTATTTTTCTTGTGTATGCTGACTTGCCAGATTTGAGGTTCCTTGGTTCTTTTATCTCAAACGTTATCTTGTTTAAGATTTTAAACGTTTGTGCATTTTGAAGGTGCTCTGACTTTTGCTATCAGAGTCGATTAATTCTAGTAATTATAGTACTTCCTGTATTGTGTCACATCTGGAGAACTTCAGTTTTTAATCAGTAAGGCTTCTCAGTATCTGGACTTTTGAAGTTTTCTAAATGCCAAAAATCATACCATGTTGCAATTTCTGTCCTTGGTATCAAGGTCACGTCTGGCAGCATCTGTGTCCTAATGTCTGGCCTTGGCTAGATGGCTTGTGGCCTTTTCCGTATAATTTTGTCTGCATGCCTCGAGGCTGACCTACTGGAGTTGCACGACTGTTATGTTTATTATACAGAGCATTGTCTGTGAACAAGAGCAGGTTGCTTAAACAGCAGGTGCAGTGCCTTGTACCAGAGATGTCTCTCCAGTGGGTTCTGACCATTACCGTAGATACTCGAATATAACGCCACCCGAATATCCCCGCAGAGGTTTTTCCCCATCCCCGCCCCATCCCCGCAGGGTTTGCTCCCCATCCCCACCCCATCCCCGCAGGTTTGCTCCCCATCCCCACCCCATCCCCGCAGGACGACATCACATTCCCCGCAAAAAGTTTACACAAATTCAAATTAAAAAATAACAGTTTTTAGCTTACAAAACTATTTGTATTGTTGACTGCATTAGTCTGTTATTATCTTATGGACAGTTTGCATTAACCAAGTCCTGACTATTTCTGACTAGTAGGCTTCAGAAACTAATAAACTCTCCTTATCAGTTCTCAAGTTCTCAACATCACCAGGGTTTATTGCCGGCTCATTCCCCATTACCGCGGTATTACCGCGAGAGTAAACCCCATTACCGCGGTATTGCCGCAATTTTGTCCCCATTACCGCGGTATTACCGCAATTGTTGTCCCCATTACCGCGGGATTTACCGCGGTTACCGCGGTTCCCCGCGGGGAAATTCCCCATGTCACTCTCTACTCTCCAGTGGGTTCTGACCATTACCGTAGATACTCGAATATAACGCCACCCGAATATACCGCGAGGTTTACAAATTTGGTAGCTGAATGAGTAAAAAGTGCAAGACGCGAATATAACGCGAGGTATAAAATTGCCGAAATTCTCAAGAAATTAGATCGTCAAACTTTGGTTTTGGTGTGTGCTGATTCTAGTTATTTATTAAATCTTGTCCAAAATGCGCCCATAACCATGTCAAAATGCTGTAATTTCGATCCCTAACTACCGCAATGCGTTTGCAGACAGTTAAATAAAACGCATATTTTACTTACTTTTACTTACATACTACTAAATGTTTTTGTTTTTAATGTTATAAATAAAATCTAAAGAATTTGACATCAGTTTGATTTATTTGTTTGTTTAATTTCTGTATCACAACATGTGAGTGATAATGTAGTTAGTCAAGGTACCAAAGACATTAAATAGGATATCCGAAAGTAAGTACTAAGCGGACCATGCGCGATTTACTTAGCTGTTTCAATAATGTTCAAAACGGTTCAAAATTGGAGAGTTAGTTTTGAAGGTTAAGCTTCCAAAAGTTATAAGTAATGTACTTTACTAAAATCCGTCAGAATAATTATCACTAGCTAACAGTTAATTAATTTCTTCAGCTACTGCTGGTTCCACCTTGTTATAGATAACTTTTATAATAAATTACCAGAAGCCATGTGGGATAATCACAATTTTATTTATGACATGAATGATTTAGGTTCTACCATAATTATAATATAAATTGAAGACATTCACAAATTCTAATAGGACAAATTTGATTGGGCAATTCAGTTGATGGCATAAAATATGTGCACGAGGCTCTTGTCCACATGATCTGTATGGCCATCCTAGAATGTACATGTAGCTGGAAACATCATTCTACTACATGCATACCATAACTAAATTGCAACATATCATAAGTGACCCTGTAAATACCTATGCATATTTCAGCAATTTAATTAGAATTCCCGTATTATTGGTCGATTATCAGATTTATTATAGGCCTGATGCTCAAATTACTAGCTGAGGATTTGCTAGTGCTTCTCAATAGACTACTTACTTACTTTCAATAAGAACTGCGGGGAAACAGCCTACCGGAACTATGAGAAACAGCCTTCCCGCCATGTGTTTACTTTTCAAGCTACAATAGTGGTCGATGATCGCGAATAAATATAGTTGTGAAACCTTCAAATAATGACTTCATATTTTGTGTAATAAAAGTAAAATTTACAGTTGTCTCAAATATACCGCGAATACCCCACTTGCTGCTCCGAAATTTGGAGTAAAAACCTCGCGGTATACTCGCGTATCTACGGTACATTACACTCCCTAAAGAATAGACTTTAGACCTTCTCTCCAGTGAAAGGTGGATAGATATACAGGCTGCCTAACCAGTAGTAAATGACTGTTGTTGCTTTGGCTGCTGCAGCTTTTGTCATTACTATTATGTTAGTCTTATTAATGGCCAGTTTGTTTAGATGATAAAATTTGACAATGACTTTGTGAGTCTTTTGTTTTGGCCTCAACAGTTTTGCCTCATGAGTTCTGATGTCAGGCATTACCTTGTAGTTATCGGCCTCACTAAAGTCACTGATACAATGTGCAATAAAATAAACTGTACTTTAATAATGCCCTCCTTACAAAGTTCAGAAGTGCACTGATACACCTACCTACTTGGCTACCTACCTAAATACATGCATGCTTATGTGTTTTATGTCCATCCATCCATCCATCCATCATCCTCGATGATACACTTACCTACTTAGCTACCTACCTAAATGCATGCATGCTTATAGATGTTATACATCCATCCATCCATCTATCCACCGATATGTATACATTGTACTACAGTGACAAGATCCTGAGGCTCATGTACTGTGCCTGCCAGTTGTATAATTATTCACGTGGAGCTTCACCGTACCTAGCTTTAGGTTACATTACATTACTAATTGCTTGTAGTAACATTAAGCAACTAAGACAGCATATGTCTGTTTTCATGAGGTCAGGTTGCCAAACTGTATCGTGACGCCAGCATTGGCAACGACATCAACATCGTCGTCACAAGGATCATCGTCCTTTCCGAATCTCAGGTAAGCACGACGGTGTAGTTTTCTTTTTAAACTGATCTTGTCGAAAGTGTGCTGAAAGTTGGACACCAGAACAACTTTGTTTGTTTGTTATCCTTCATAAGGATTTCCCTTAGTGAACCCTAATTGAAGGCAGCAGCTGAAATAATCAGTTATGGCAGCTGCTCCACTTCTGTTATCCCGTTGCTTTGGTGTGATCTTAAATCTTTTCCTTTTTCCATTACCTTGGTTCTTTCCGCAATCTCTTTAGGATTTATGCAGTTCTTCCTCTTTTATTGTCATATTTCATGAAATAATAATAATAATAATAATAATAATAACAGCTATTTGAGTGCCGTAGTTCATAAGCAGTCGATGACTCGAAGCAACAATTCAGAAGCATTTTTATTCCCTTTGCAATTACTGCCAATCACAAAATAGCCCAAGGGTTTCTATCAGTGCGGTACTTGGCTGTAAGTATTATTTTAGTGCGCTCTTGATCGACAGTTAAGAGTTTGTAGCCTAAATGATTTTTGACCATAGGCTGAAAACTGGCAACTTAATGTGTTGGTGTGTGTCTCCATGGTGATGTGGTTGCATTTTAGTTTTCATTCTATTCCAGTTATTAAGATTAAAATGCATTTTGTAGTCTTTTCATCCTATTTCTTCTGAGGTTTGGTTAATTTGGGTTTCGCTGATTTATAACTCAAAGAACCAGCCACGTGTCTCGATGTGTTCTGTGTCTTATCTCAAACACTTGGCTGGTTTGTTCTGCATGTTATTCTACCAGTTGGTTGCATTAGATAGCAAAATCACTTGTTTCTGATACGGAGCTGAAATTTCGTACAATTCGTTGTGCAGTTTATCAGGCCACGTGGCATTCCAGAATGTAGGAATGGCTTGAGAAAAATTGATGACGCTAAGTCATAACTGTTTTCATTACCTCTGCCCCGCAGTCAGCATCGTATAACGTAGTCATGAAAGGATTTTTGCAAAAAAGGTGTTTTTTGCCAACAGTTATTTTTACGTCTGTCGTAAAAGAAGAGACCTGTTGTTCTAGTTTAGGGATGAGATGCTGATTTATATTTCGTGGCTGCTCGATGTTTTTTTATGGAACTTGTTCAGAATGATTTGCTGTTTGGGATCGAGGCTCTTGACCCAGACTTTCCAGATTGTGTTTTCCTCGAAAGCCGATTTTTTATCTAGGGATTGCCTTACTGTTGGCTGTTTTACTCATGGAGTATGCATGTATAATATAAATATTTCAAGGCAGTTAACCAACTGAGCTATCTGTGGATGATCAGACTGTGAGGGAAAGGGCTGGCCACCCACCATCATATACCAAAGGCTAGGAAAAATTAAGTCGCTAACTCTTCATACCCGTAGCTGCCTCAGGGCTAGTGTACTGTTCTTCTTCTAACTAGTGTCTTTTAGGAATGTCACAAAAGCGCTGACTTACACGTCTACCTGACTGATCTAAACAGATGGATCTTTAGATAGGCAGAGGATTATGTTCAGCCTAATCACGTGAAACACTTTGTATATTATTTAATGGATCAGTTTCCAAGAGGAATATTCCCAGTGTATGAGAAAGGTCGATGAACTTGTGTTGATGTGTGGCAACAGGGAACATCATGTAAACACTATCTGTGTCTGTTTATTCTGCTCTGTCAGTTGCTTGTGTCCTTGGATCTCAATTTCTAACTTAACTTTTCAAAATTGTTTATCCACTGTACGCTGCCTCTTCGTCTTAGTGTCTGACCTTCTGGATATCGACTCGATTGCGGTTTGGATTGGTGCACCATCGGTTGATGCATGTGCATTGTATACCACGCTAATGAAGATACTAATTAATATTATTAATAATAATAAATTCCAAATTAATTGCTCTGTACTAGATCAATCACCTCAGTGTAGACTGTATGGAATGTCCATATTTGAAACATGAAAGGCTGGGTCTTTGTGGTGGATGTTTTTTCGGTTTTGCTGTGTTTTTGCTGTTTTTCATCACTTGATGTAGGGTCTTTGAAGTCCAGATGTATGCCTACCTAATGTAATCTCATCTAATTGAATAACTTCTATAGCACGGTTATTAGGCCTGTCATCTTAAATCAAGCTGGGATTTATTATAGGGAGTCCCAATTACACACCAAAAAGGGTAGCACCTGGGCCATAAATCGTACACCCAAAACCAGGATAAAGGGGCATAATGATTAGTTTAGGCAGTTTGATATATTGGTCACATTTCACAGCTTAATGATGCACATTGTTTGTGGCGTGTGAAGTCATGTTGTGGGGGTTACCATCTTACAGTCGACGGTTATCAATCTACAGGGTCCAAAGTTAGCTACTAAATCGCAGGTTATTCACAGGGGCTCAGTCAAAACAGAATCAATAGGCAGGACGTTCCAGGTTTGGCTCTGGATGCTTGACTGTGATCCAAAACATGCAGCCATCTGAACTTGTCTTTTTTGCCTTGGTTGCATGATTGTATACATACGAATTTGTGCTGTCTTTGTTTAGAAAGATCTTGAAATAACAAACCATGCAGACAAGTCCCTGGAGAGTTTCTGTAAATGGCAACATCGAATCAATCACAGTGGAAAAGGCAATGGCAGCGATGCACTTCAGCATGACACAGCTATTCTAATTACCAGGTAAACACAAGAGTGTTGAAAGAGCAGGTTGTGCGGACAGAGGATTCTGTGTAATAGTTTTATTAACTGAATGACCAATATTAATACGAATTAATTATTTTTATGTGATTTAGTCAATAGCTAGAGCACAGCCCTGGATGTTTTACTGTAATAGGAATTGCACTCTACAACTTTCAGTGAAGTTACCCCGCAAGATTTTGGCCAGTTTCATAAGAAGAGTGTTTTTAGGGAAGGCCGTTGTCTTTGGGTTTTGTCACCTTTTCACAGAGATTTAACCTAAATAGGATTTATAACAATAAAGTTTCATCTACCCTTGTTTCTGAGTTTAGTCTGTTGCTGAGTTCATACTGTATTGAAATAATTTCAGTGCACTGGAAAATTTGAGAGTTAATTTTTCATTTGAACTTAGTTAAAAGATTTAGATTTTGAAAGAGAAATTCAATTTAAATTTAATTTTTACTTAATTCATTCATAATTTCATTCATAATTGAATTAAATTTATTTTTTCTGTAAGATTCGACATCTGTACATACAAGAACATGCCATGTGGGACTCTTGGTGAGTTTTGACTGAAAAACTGTTAGCTCATTTCCTTGCATATAAAGTGAGTTCTCTCTGTTTGCATTTATGGAAATAATTAGTTAATCAAATAATCCAATGAATTTCCAAATGCTTGCAATGAAAATGAGACTAAGAAATTACTAAGTCTGGATTCTTTTTTTGCTTTATACATCTGAACATTGTCTTCATAATGACATTATTATTTTAATTGCCCTCAAATACATGATTGTCATCCATGTCTTAAAGACATGTGTAATAGTCAAGTTATAATTGTTGTTAATTGTTATATGCATTGTGCTTCTGTAAATAAAAAGTTGTCAGTTGTCAGTTGGCAGATATGTCCAGTCAACATTATTTTGGTTTGAAATAATTTCAATCAACGACATTTAACAGCAGTGTATTCTTGCATACATGACTATCAGTGGCTGCACAAGGGTTGGTGTCACCCGGTGCGGTAACTCATGGAGTCATGGTGTCGCCCCATGGACGGTAGACAATACAGAATCCTTAGTAATGTAGTTGTACTAATATTACTCGTAAATCGTAATTCCTGTATAATATAACAGAATGTAATGGTAAGAGTATATAGTGACATAAACAACTAGCAGAATTTAATTACAAATGCATATTTTTTTAAATTTTAATCATACACCATCAGTCATTTTGGTGTCACCTGTCTGAATGTGTCACCCGGTGTGGCCCGCACCTCTTGCATCCCCTCCCCCCATTGACGCCGCTGATGACTACTGCACTGCTGATAGATGCCTTCACATTAGCTGACTTACTTGTTGTTTTATGTTGTATAAATTGGTGCAACCATCCATCTTGTTGAAGTTGACACAGAATGTAAACATGTTATCTGCAAGTGACCTTAAATTGGGGAACAAAGCATACTGAATTCGTATATAGGGGAAGTGAAGGATTGGAGAGGGGAGGAGAAGAAGGAAGAGGAGGAAGAAGAGGATTGGTTGCCACCATTTTGTGGGGAAAAGTTAGGTCCTTGCTTAAAGATAGTAATGTTTGTAGGCCTAATCATTTTCTTCTTGAGGCCTACTCATCCTTTTAATCATCTTAATCAACGTCCTCCTTATCATCTTTGTCTTTCTCAGCAACTTGGTCATCACAGTCTTTCTGTTATCATCACTGTCTTGTCATCATCATCTGCACCATCATCTTCGCCATCATTTTCATCATCATCATCGTAATTTTTTTCTATATCATCCCTGTCAGCATGAATGGAATGGAATCGACTGCCACTCTCTCTTCGTAGTTCAAATTCACTTCCTTCCTTCAAAAAGCGGCTAAAAACTCACTATTTCTCCTTGGCTTTCAAGCACTTGGATATCTAACTGCATCTTCTCCTGGCGGCTAACTATCCGTTCCTCTGATTCACATTTCGGTGTGACCATGCGCGCATTACAAATTTATTTATAATAAAATATTTATAATAATAATAATAATGATCATCATCATGATCATTATCACCTCCTTCATCAACTTCATCGTTACGACAATCATCTTCATCATCCTCATCATTGTCATGATGTTCACAGTAGTAATGAGGTATTTGTCCCTCGTTCTAGGTTTGGCTCCTGTCGCTGGAATGTGTGATCCTGGCAGAAGCTGCAGCATCATCGAAGACATCGGAATTGCAACTGCATTTACAATTGCTCATGAACTGGGTCACAAGTAGGCACCTTTCCTTTTTCATCAATGCAGTTGTAGTACAAAGTAGTTTAATATTTAATTTATCAGCATTTGTTGGACATTTCATTGTCATATAATCCATAATGGCAACTTTATGAAATTGTTAGAGTTAATTATTGGTCATTTTGATCACGCTACAAAGAGCTGTTAAAGGATCCTATATGCATATCTAGATAATTTATGCATAGCCTACATATTTTGTATTTAGCTAATTTTTCGTAATCCTGAGACATGCTCAAATTGAAGTCAAATTGTATACTAGTTTTAATGATGAGTAGTTTTGAAGTATATGTGCGATTGTTTTTCTTAGTTTTGGCATGCAACATGATGGCACTGGTAATGTGTGTGGTTTACCGGGTCATGAACCGGCTAAACTGATGGCTTCACAGCTGGCTAAAAACACAGAGCCATTCTCGTGGTCGAGCTGCAGCCGCAACTACATCACTGCATTCCTGGAGTAAGTGCCCTGATCATAACCTTTAAATCACAGCTCAAGACCGATCTTTTTAAACAATTATATGACTGCCGTTGACTTTTTGAACTCATGTACATCGCCGTTTTCTTTGGCCTCGGCTGTGCTACAAATTACAAATCGTCATCTTATTATTATTATTATTATTATTATTATTATTATTATTATTATTATTATTATTATTATTATTATTATTATTATTATTATTATTATTATTATTATTATTATTATGATCATCATCATCATCATCATCATCATCAGCCTTACAGTGACAGAGCGCGTGTCTTTTGTATCTTATTTCAGTTCAGGCAAGGGTAATTGCCTGCGAAATCCTCCTCGCCAGTTGAAGCCTTTGGCATCACAACCTCTTCCAGGCCAAATCCATTCAGGTGATGCTCAGTGCAAGTACCAATTTGGACCAAAATCTACACAGTGCCACCAGGAACTGGTAGGTTGCATAGATCTCTATCAACAGTGAATCTATCATGGGCCACAATTCTGCTGGTACTTGTGAATTAGTAGCTGGTTTCTAAGTTTCCACTAATTGAGCACAAAATAATTAGAGTGTATGAATATGTAGTTGTAACTAGAAATTTATGTACTACTCTTTCAAGGGCAAGTATTCAGAGCATTCTCTACACTGCACTAAACAACATTAATTGTCATGAAGAATAGAAAGTTAATCAGTTAGCAATGACCACATAACTAGAAATCCTTTTACCCGGGGTGAGTAAGTGGTTCCAAACTAAACAGCCACGTTTATTAAACCACTGGTGGGCTGCTACAGGTCCAGTGTGAGCCCAAGAACTGTGGCTGTCGAGGCAACCCAGCCTAGAGATTTTCATCCACAGATGACACATAATTCAAAGTTTCTGGACGGCTGCATCAAGGATGAGGAATGATGATAATGTTCATGTTAGCATTTCCACACTGCATTCTATCCATCAACCTTTTCAGATTTAACTGTCAACATAATCCTTCAGGCCAAAGAACATGCATCTAAGGATGAAACCTGCTAATCAAGACATACAAAAAGAAATTTATCCTATCCTCAGGTGTGCATGAGCTGCTTTTCTGATGGTCCTAGTTTCTTTGTAAATAAAAATTGACAAGATTTTTCGTATTGCTATTTACAGGATATGTGTCGGGAACTGTGGTGCTACAACCCGAGCAATCAGTGTGTGACCAACAGCATACCAGCCGCAGAGGGTACACCGTGCTCAAGTCCAAAAGTTAAGTTAGGGGTAGGTACCAATTTTAGCATCTGAGCCTGATGGAATTTAATTTTTAAGGTTGATAAAAAGTAAACTGTTCATCAAATTTGGTTAATATTATTTCTATGAAACCCTGCCATTTTGTTGGATTTATGGTTGAGCAGAGATACAGCAGAAGTGTAGCAATTTATATGGGTTTGAATCTCAGTTGAATGTAAATTTAGAATTTCTTTTCAAGTTGTGCAATACATGTGTTTATTGTCCAGCCTCTGAGGGTAATTGCATACTGTGTTTGCACTTACGCTGAAAGATCCTGCAATCAAAGGACTGGTGCTAAGAAGTATTTTTCTGTGAGGCATGTTTGATAAACACAACAGTTAATATACATTTGTGCCTCCGATTGATCTCACTTTGAATGGTGCTACATTGGTGCTATTTCTGTGACCGGTAACCAATGGGGAAGACTGGATAAGCTGTCCCAGCTTCATCTCCCCATGAATCATTTGCAACTTGACTCGCATACTCACATTCTTTTGGTCCACATACTGTTAATCTATAACATGCTGTTAGTTAATTTAGTTTTTTTTAAAATGTGATTGCTGTTTATGTACTGTAATTTTGAATGCAAAATGGTTCAATAAAACTCAACTCAAAAAAAAATAAAAATAAAAAAAATAAATAAATAAATAAATTCTTAATTACAATTGCTATTTGGTTTTATGTGACTTTGCATTACTTTTCCACTTATTGCCAAGTTCCTTCTGTTCATTAAACCTAATTTATATGTAGCAGCGCTTGTAATTTTATGCAACTTTAAATGCTGTGTAACTCGTTAGTAACATAGACTAACAGTGAGAAATGAAAAAATTTATTTTCAGCATCAACAGGCTTTGATGCCCTAAGATGTCATTAAACTTTTGAAATCCATCTAAAAGTTGTATCATTTTTGTGGGTTATTCACCATGGATGAACATAGTACTTAATAGAACAATTGAAAACAAATTACAAACTTTAAACATTACGAGATATGTCAGAAAATAAGTGTGCAATATAGGGTCAATTTTAATGTAATTTTATAACTGAACTTTAATGTAATTGTATAAGGTAAAATAATTTTGAAGATATTTCTGCATACTTGACTATATTTCACACTGTGCGTTTGGTCTGCTAGTGGTGTTACCATGGCGGATGCATGAAGGTTGGCTGGCGGCCAAAGGTCATCAATGGTCAGTGGAATGCATGGTCTCCTTGGTCCAGATGCTCAAGGTCATGTGGCGGAGGAGTTGAAACCAGCGAACGCTTCTGCACCAATCCCAGGTTACAATTTTTTAAATTCTAAGAAGTCAATAATTCCATCCCAGACAGCCATGTTTACTGGACCACTGGCAGCTGCTACTGCTGCTGCTGCTGTTGCTGGTCCAGTGAGAGCCCAACAAATGTGGCTGTCTGGGCAGCGACTATGGTCGTCTGTTGCATGATTTACTTCTTTCTTTTATCACTTCTGGGTAGGAAGTTTGCCCCAACAGCTGTGTTAGATGGAATGTACAGCTGGTCATCAGCTGCCATCACGAGTAGCACGGACCAACCCAATGAATGCAGCAGTCTGGATTTCTGTGCATTTTAATATCCTGGAACTTTTGATTCATTCATTCATCAACAGCCTATATGTAGAGCCCCTTCAATACACCTATTATGCGCTCAGATGATTGTGTTGCAGTTAGAAACCATGTCAAAGGCTGCGCTATAATACGGTTGCTTTATTAACAAGGTCATGTTCCAGAGCTGACTTAAGGTTGGGAAAGACGTGAGGTAAAGGAATGTGTATAATTAGTTATCTGTTACATGCTTCTATCAATGCAAACCATACAAGGCATATTCCTGGTTGAAGGAGATTTCAGCTTAAGTGGAAACATGGACGCGTCAATCCTACAACCGCTATGTTGGGTTACTACGTTGGGTTACATGGTTTGACAACAAATCAAATTCACTTGAGAGATAAGGATTTGAACCCTGGTTATTGCCGTGAAAGGCAAACATGTTACCAATCTGCAACCAATATGCAGCTGTACAGTCATTAACTGATAGAGGTTTCCGGGGAAACTGTTGTCATAGTAGCGGTTGTTATAGCAACCGAGCAAATCAGTTGTGTCAGGCTTATTATGTGTAGCAGCCTATGGGTGACTTTACTTGATTTCAGCTGGCTGTTTTGATTTGTAGCACTGCTAGTTGAAACTTTGTGTGTTAGAGCAACATATCAAGGTGACACTATAGAACTTACTAGATTAGATAGCGTGCTCAATCCTGGCCAGTGACTGTCTTGTGATGATAAAACAACTAGGCAGCAGTGTTTGCTGGTCCTTGCCTTTAAAATAATTGGTGCTTAATTAGTACGGAGGCATGACTGGCCTCCAATCTTAGAACTGGGCGATCTTTATGTCTGGGAGTCAGTCGGTCGATAGCATTTAACAGCCAATTTCTGCCGGAGAATGAACTGACTGCTCTTTTCAGATGTTTCTAAGACTCATTATTGTCTTGTGGACCCTAGAAGGTCAGTGTTTGCTGCACAGAATCACCCAAGGAGACATTTAAAAGCCGGAGTCCAATTAAATTCATGGGATAATGTTACACGCTACGAGTAACTGGTTGCATTTTTGAGTGCAGCATGGTTTAAATACACATTATAATTAGACATTTATGTAACACCTCTAGAAAAGGTGCTATATAAATGTGTGAATGTTAGGTGAAGCACTGTAGTTCAGTGGAGAGGTTCAAGCCTCAAAGAACTTCTGATTTGTATATATGATATTGAAGAGAAGAGCAGGCCCTTGAGCTGAACGTGAAAGGCATCAAGTGTTAGAAGCTTGACATGCCATGGCCAGACGGAAATGGACTCGCCATTCACCCTCATGGATGTATGGTCTTCCCACTAACAGTGTATGGTTGGTTGATATACTTGGTGTATGACCATGCCACCTCCCCTTTTGCCCTGCCAAGGTATCCTTGCAAAACTGGCATGTGACGAGCAAGCTGAGCCACATGAGTGGAATAGTTTTTTGTTGGCTGAGACAGTTGAGTCTCTGAATCAAAAGTTCACACTACTTCAGGATTTATATACATGCATACCAGTACCTCACCTTGGAAGAGTTTGATGCATGTAGCTGCTGAAATTGCAACAGTTTGACCGTTGCAGACAGCTGGAGAGTGATACTTAAGAATGTTGTTGCTCTCTGGTCTCAATTAGCTTATAGCCGTGTCTGAGCTTTTTGATAGCTCTAGGAGTTCATTTATTATTTGTGTAGTATCTACCCTGAATCGTACTTCTGTAGATTCCCTTGCAAACTCTTTAATGATGAGAGTGTACTAAAAGCAACGGGGGAACCAGTGCAGCTCGTCGTTAAAGTATTAAAACAGTAGTTTGACCTATGAGACCACATACGATTTACTGATGTGTTAGTACATAATGACTTTTTTTCTTTCTGTAGACCTCAACATGGTGGTAAATACTGCATTGGTGAGCGGAGGCGTTACAGGTCATGTAATATCTTCGTAAGTTTTTTATTGGTCTTCTTACCTTTGATATGGCCCAAGTAAAATTAGGCAACAACTCTCTGATAATAATTATTAAATTAAATGTTATTAAAGAAGTCAGAAATCATGATGAAAATTATTTATATGTGTATCTCATCCTTTATTTACAAAGAAGTAAAAATCAGAAAAATCAAAACACTTGGCTCTCAATGATGAATTCTATCATTTCGTTTTTGTTTTGTGGACATGGTGGCTGAATGGTTTGCGAGCACTCCCCTTGCAATATGGATTGTACAGTTAGAGCCCCTCTTGAGCCAATTACTGTCTAGGGACCTTTAGCAAGTCCTTTATACACAGTTGGTCATTGTCATCTCCATTACCTGATGGCACTTAGTAACTACAAAATAATAATAATAATTATGTTCTTAGGACTGTCCAGCTAATTCAACAGACTTCCGAGAAGTGCAGTGTTCCAAGTTCAATGACGAACTGTTTCGTGGAAAGTACTACAAGTGGAAGCCATTCACTGGTGGAGGTAATGTAAAGGAACCAAATTCTGCATGGCTTTCCTCACTATCAAATCCATCATTGCTTATGTTAACTAACTAACTACTTTTAGCTTTGCATTTGCTTCATCACCAGTTATGTGACCTACTGCTACCATACTCACTTGTGCTGACCTAATTTTATATTTCTTACAATACGCTACCATGCCTTTTCACTGATAACAATGATAAATAACAATAGCAATCAGAGATATATATACATGTATGTGCCATCAAATGACGCTTAACATCGTATAGGCTGTGCACTTGAACTTTGTAAGGTGGGCATTATCAAATTACAGTTGTATTGTATTGTCAAAATCGTATCACAGGCAATGTGTGTCACTGTTTTTGATATAATCAGTTAAGTGAATTTCAGTGCATTAGAACTTCTGATTAACAATATAATCGTATGTATATACAATATAATCTTCTGATTAACAAAAGATCTTCTGAATAACAATTCGCTCAACAGAAGTGCTAGAAATGGAATTTTCAGTTGAATTCAGTTGAATTCTCTTAATTAATTGTTTCAGAGTGAATTTATTATGGCGATCATTTGTTCGTTGCAGTTGGGTTGGACGTGAAGCCGTGTGCCTTGAGCTGCATGGCTGTGGGTCATCACTTCTACACTGAGAGAGCTCCAAAGGTGGTCGATGGAACGCGATGCCATTCAAACTCCCTTGACATGTGCATCGATGGACTGTGCATGGTAACTCTACTGATTTACTTATTATCAGGGACTGTGCAAGTATGAGATACGTGGTTTACGAGAATTCTTGTTTATACGAGTTCAAACACGGTTTTGGGAAATTTCACACCTTTGCAACATTTATTAGCTGCATACAATCCAGGTCTTGGCCCTTCCCTTCATCGGTTCATGGAGTCCCCCAGTAAGTCATATAGACTTTAACTTGAATTCAACGTCGTCAATTATGTGGTTAAAAGGAAGCAATTGTGATGTACAATGTGTACAGTACTATGTTGGCTTGGGATAGCGTGTCCAGGCGATAATGCACCGGTAGTATTCTGTGTTACAAAATGAACATTTAATCATTATGGACAAATCAGAGGAACAGTGCATGCTTAAACAAGACTTAACTAAAATTCGTTCTGGATACAGTTATTCCAGAGATCGTGACACGGCACATCATTTATGATATCCATTGGACTGATGTTTTTGATAAATTGTAGGCTGTGGGATGCGATGGGATACTTGGTTCAGACGCGGTTGAGGATAAGTGTCGCATCTGTGGAGGTGACGGAACCAGGTGTCGAACAGTCAGCGGCAGCTATGACACACAAGTCGATGTTGGAGGCGAATGTAAGTAAAATCCTTGATTTTCTTTAGATACATTTTTCTTAGTTCCAAATTATAGTCTGAGGCTGTTTAAATATTGACATGTCTGGACATGTCCAGTTGATTGTTTTGTCTGGAATCACCAGATGCTGCACAGATATTCTTTCACAGTTACCTCCTGTTGTCCTGCCATTTTCCTTGACTTCTCATTGTTCTTGTATTCTTCTGAGATCACTGCACACTGTGGTCATTGTAATTGTAAGCTCTGCATTTCTTCTGAGCACAAGAAAGCTATGTTTTGGGAATCAGTTTATTTAAAGGTGCTCAGTCACAACAAAATTGCTAAGCATTCTTTGTCAGACTTGGTTTCAGGTTGATATCAAAGAGTCAGAATGCTTTTCATCTTCTGCAAATTCAGAAATTGAAGCCAGAAATTGATTTTTTACGTATAGCTGCTTATAAATGTCTGTATCCTATTTCCATACCATTCAGGTGCTGTAAATTCGTGATTTTGTTTCCAGCTTACATTGAGGCTGTACGGATACCTCAGGGAGCAATGAACATTCTTGTGACTGAAAAGAAACTGTCTCGGAACTATCTTGGTATGTCCTTCATTGACACGTTATTATTGCTTCTATATTAAGCAGCTCTATCTGTTGACAAAGCATCAGTCAGAGGCGATGAAATGTGCATGACTTGCTCAAGATAACCATGGTAACCATGGTCATACATAGTAACCATTGAAATTGTGATTGTAATTGCAAAATCATATCATAGAGGCTCAAACTTTGTACAAGATGAGTTTTCAAACCAATCAGAAACTATGTGATGCAAATTATTCTAAATAAGCTGTTTGAATTTGAATTGTTTGTTGCTTTTCAGCTCTGAGATCAGGAGGTCCGAGCGAAAAGTATTATGTGAATGGTGCTTGGACCATAGATTGGCCACGACAGTTTGAAATAGCAGACACCATGTTTACTTATGAGCGAGAAAAAGACAAACCAGAAACCCTAAAAGCTCTTGGACCTACCTCAGAAGACCTTACTGTTATGGTACGTAGGCAGTTTCTGTTTTGTTTGCAGAGTTTGCATTGGATTTTCTTTAGTATTTCCTCAAATGGTGATGATGATGACAATGATGATGACAATGAGATGATGATCAGATTATGATCAGATGATGATATAAGTGAGTCCAATCAAATATTACTATGCTAGAGTGAAGTTAAATGAGCTTACTGGTATCCTTTTCCATGGTATCAAACTGTTTTTTGTCAGGTCAAAAAATGATGATTACTATACCAGGACAAATCTGGTGTTGAAGTTCCTTCAGATGTTTGGGCCTTAGTTTGACTTGAACTCCATTGTTGCTAACTTCTCTTATCTTTGTGCAATCATTGTCTTTTGCAGCTGCTTATGCAAGAAAAGAACCAAGGTGTCTTGTTCGAGTACAATCTGGCAACACCAAAAGCGATTGAAAACAGTACGGTATACGCCTGGAAATATGGCCAGTGGTCGCAGTGTACCGTGACTTGCGGTAGAGGTCAGCATTAAAAACTTGTGTTTTTACCTTGGAAAAATCGAGCCTTGCCCACAGATGTGTTGTATATTTGTGTATAAATGTATTTGAACACGTGAACTGTAATTTTTTTATCACTAATTTATATAGCACCCTTTATAAAGAGGTACTGATCATAGAGGCACCCAATGTAACACCCGAAAAGCAGGATCAAACAGAATGACTTTCAAGAGCTTGTGGAATAGAGGTAATGAAATACCAAGGAGCTCATGTTGTAGGGTGCATGGGAACCTTTTCCAGAAAGGTGCCTTGGAGGAACCTCACAAACATAACAATGTGCTTTATTGTTGTAATGTAATGTTATTATGACAGTTTTATAGCATCGTCAGTAGCAAATGCTAATGCTCGGAGTTACATATAAATTTTTTTATTGCTGTTGTTGTTTGTGTAATTTGTCATAACTATATCAGCATTTCATTACTGCGATGTTGAGAATGGAGTACATTTTGTACCTTCACCTATTGTAAGTGTTTGGTTATTATTGTATTAAACAAACACTTGTAATGGTTTTCGATTACAAGTGTCATCGTATCATTCAGTGCAAGTGTGTTTGTGTGTCGTTTGCAAAGGAGTGAGTCAGCTGACAGCAATCTGTGTGCACAAGAATTATCCAACAGTGGCTGTTTCCGAGAAGAACTGTCAATCACTTGCAAAATTCCAGAACAAAATGAAGTACTGCAATGAAGATCCATGTCCTCCAGAGTAAGATTGCCTTCACTTTCAACTTCTGAATAATCAGTAATTCGATGTTCTTTTGCTTCTATAATAATGTGAAGTAAAAGACAGATAGATGCTTGTACTAGCCTTGTAGTACAGTGATTCTAGAATGGCCCACACTTGAATGGTGTCATTCATTTTAATGCAATATAATAAAGAAATCCCTAACCATCCCCACCGCCAAAGAATTTTGTACAACACCTGTGGATTATAGTTTGATTCAGTTGGTCCTTCTTAGTCTATCATTGTCAGTTACTCACCCTTGAACCACCCAGCTCTAATTATTCCCATCTCACACAGTCCTCCATCTCAGCTTCCAGGCTTGTCTCCCTGTTGTAGATTTTATGTGGTGCTGAGAATTTTCACAGCTTTGAAATTACAGTCACTTTCTGTTTTGAGAAAGTTTGGAAATGCTGTTCTGCCCAGACCTTTCTGAACATACATACTTCTACATACTTATACATACTTCTAAAAAACACATCAATTCAACAATCCTTCATATTATCCTGTCTATGTGTCAGGCTTCTCTTTTCCCATTGTCCTCTCGTGTTGCACTATTCAAACTTCCAAGTCCTTTCGTTTACCATTCAACATGTATGTATAGCAAGACTTGAGTATCTGTAATCCTTGAGGTATAGTAAGTGATTGTAACCTGATTGTAGATGGAGTGTAGGCGATTGGACAGAGTGCAGTAAGACGTGTGGTGGAGGCTGGAAAACACGAATGATCTCATGCGTCCAGAAGATCGACCAAATGCTCAACGAAGTCACAGATCATGGAAACTGTTCGTCCAAGAAACCAAAGGCGAAGCGTAAATGCAACGGACACAAGTGTCCAGCACAATGGCAATTCGACGAATGGTCAGAGGTGAACGTTCAGACTTGTCAGTATATCGTAAACCTAGAACTTATAATAGAATCTTCGTTTATTCGTTAACACATTGTCAGAATGCAATGTGATTAATGTGTATCAAGTTTAATCCGAGAAATTGGCAAGATGAACGTTCACGGAAAAGTATTTAAAGTCCAATTTTTCTAAGACTCCAGCAGTCAAAAGAAACCACAGCCTACTTCTAACTTTAAATCCATCTAAACCAAAGATGTTTTTCCATGACGGTGCTCCTATCATTGACTAATATAAAATATAACTACTAGACTAAGTCTTTGGTCAGTCCCATTGGTTGATTATACAACAGTGGTTGACAAGTGGAATGCTCACCCGTAGTGTAGCTGGCCAGGGAAAAAGTGGTCCAAACTTCTGACACCAAGACCATTGTTTTTTGAATGTTTATTGGTTCAATGAGAATTATGAGATGTTCTAGGTAATGTGTAAATGCATATTTATATAGAACCTCTTCAAGAAACTTATCTGAAGTGCTTCTAACCTAACAATATGAGACCACGATCGAATTAGAATGGTCCTCAACTGCTTGCAAAATAGAGCCATAGAAACGACAAGCTATTTCACAGATTGCACGGAGCCTGTTCCAGAATGAGGGACTGACCATGGCAAAGCTTCTATGTTGCATTGCAGCAGTACATGGGAAACCATATCATCCTGTACTGCAATGCAGAGATCTATGGTAGGTAGGTAAGGATGGCACTTTAAGATATAGTTCTCTAAGGTAGTCATCAAGGCAGTTAGGAATCTGACAAGATATACATGTATGTGGGTTCAGGTCACAAAGAGTGAGCCTAACAGCAGATGTCTTTTTTCTATCAATTTATGTCCCATCATCCCATAGTGCAGTGCAGAAATACACAAATAGATGAATAATTAAATTTAAAAAAATTTTATTTAGAAATTGCATCCTGTATGGTGTGGACTATCTGTTTGCTAAATGAAGATATGTTTTGGACAGTGTCGACCGTCATGTGGCGCAGGTGTGCATACAAGAAATGTTTACTGTGTCAATGGGCGAGGCAAATACACGAACGAGAGCAGCTGTGATGCAAACAAGAAACCTCAGAATCTCGAGAAATGCCATACAACTGAATGTCCACCGCCCATATGGAGAACAGGCGCATGGGGAGAGGTTAGTAACACAGTTTCATGTCTTCTATCTCTGTCTGTCTGTCTGTGTGTCTGTCTGTCCTCTAGCTCCATCTTTCTGTCTGTGTGTCTGTCTGTGTGTCTGTCTGTCTGTTTCCAGGGTCAAATGATGTCATTAGTGTACATATGCTTATAAATGCTTATCTACAATCTCTCTCCTGAGATGGTTACTGTGTAAGCACTCTGAGCAAGTCCTTCATTTGCAATTGCTCAGCACCATCGATTTATGCTGAATCATTAGATACGGTAGTGGCACTTAATAAATGTGTAATAATAATAATAAATAATAATAATAATAATGGCAATAGCAATAATACTAATAGTGATAACAATAATGATATTTAAGAGAGCTTTATCAACGTTAAAAATAATAATAATAATAATAATAATAACAAAGCTTCAATCTTCATTTAGTGTTCAGCCCAAATATAGCATATAAAATTGTGCTACATAAAGTGTCAGATACATACATACCTTCTGTTTGGACTCTAGAACCATGTGCTATTGAAATCCAGATAAGATTAGATTACACAGATAATCATATATCAGATTAGATTAGCTTAGATATATCGAGAGGCTCTTGGCAGAACACATAAACAATTTGTTGTTACATCACATTTGACGTTGTCTGTCTAGTGTTCGGTCTCTTGTGGACTCGGAAAGCAGATGCGTACTGTTGCCTGCCGTACATACTCGGGTGACGCAAGTACGGACTGTGATCAGAGAGCCATGCCACACAACATCCAGGAATGTGACGCTCCATGTCATGTTACACTGCCAGAAAACTCAGGTACTTAAATCCCTGAAGCACTTCTCTACTTTACTGCATTATTAATGAAAAATAACTGTAGACAAGAGAGGTATGAGTTTGTTGAACACAGTATGTATTTTTCATTATTTTAAGTGCACACCTATGTGTCTGTCTTTAAATATAAAAAAGGTTGAAGAGCAGTCCTCTAAGCTAGCAACAAGAGGCAAGCTGTATGTATGAAGTGTAAGCAACTTCATTTTTCTTAGCCTCGTCATATGAAGGTGGGGGGTCAGCAATCTCCTTTGTCACCTAACCTTCCTACATAGTGCAGTCAGTGCACTAATTATAGCTTAACTGACAAGAGGTGCAAGTGGATTTGAAATCTCAAAAAAATATGTACACTGGCAGAGGTTTGAACCCCAACTGATAGTCCAACACACTAACCACTAGACTCTCACAACCCAATGATACCCTAGGTTAAATAAGGTCTGAGCGCATTATGCATTTATAATTCTAATACAAACCTTGCCTGTCATCTATAAACTACTTAGACCTTAGATCTATAAACTACTAGAAAATTATTAAAATTAGTATTACATTTATTTACTCACAAGGCATCACTTGATAGTAATGTGTAACCCTGTGAAATGTAGTAGTACTGTAAAGCTGCTTTAGGTCAAGGAATGCACAGCAGACAATCTTTCATCTCAGTTTAACACTTCTTTTTTTCCTGATTAAATTTGATTTGTTCAGCCTTTTATTAAATCAGCAACAACAGAAACCTTACAGGAAAACAAACTCATTAATGATCCAGAAATTTCAAAAGTTAATCTGTTTTGTTGTTATGTGAATTGCATATTTTAGCAGACTGTAAAGATGTAAACGACGTTGGTTACTGTCCACTGGTTTTAAAATTCAAGTTCTGCAACCGTCCATACTTCCGTCAGATGTGCTGCAAAACGTGTACTGAGGCCGGATTCTGAGCTCACTTGAAACGGGTCTGTTAAACAGGTTCAGTGTGCGAAGATGCATCATGCACAGCGCATACGAGATTATGAATATTGTCAATTACGGTAGCTCTTGAATTGGAGAGCTGAAGATCGTTTGAACAGATTCCTAATGAACTGGATTTTGGGGAATGTGCCATTGCTGGCTGTGATACTGTGATTTAGATTAGTACTACCTGGATTATTGATGTGTAACGAACGCACAAATGGTTTTTGTTTGTATGGAAGAATGAACGAAGTAATCAAGGTATAAATTTTATTCCGACTGATTGCAGACTTTGTCGTAGGAATAACACGTTATTCAACTGCAATAAGTTTCTTCTTACTAGATGATTACATGTACAGGAACTTTTTCAAAATACTCGCTGAACTGCATGTAGAAGCGTCTGTAGGGCGACTTGACAAATTCTGTATGATACTAGTCTTAGGAAAAATAGTCTGATGTACAGTAATTTTTTTATGAATTAAAAATTGTTCTTAATGACAAACAATGTCATTTCTACTTTGTTATTTCTACTGAAGTATTTATACTGGTCAGTTCTTTAAACTACTTGAATTAACGTAGCGCCTATAAAACACCCCACAAAGTGCTTCACTGTTGTCTATTTAATTGATCTGCTAAATAAGTGCATTTTAAGAGTTTGCAAATTATGCTGTATAGTCAAATGCAGCAGTGCATGTATGTAGCAGACGACTCTGTTCCTAATCCTTAAGAAGGTCCAATACAAGAGAAGGCACAATGGACTGGAGTTGATGTGCAGAAGCAAAGCGCCTGCAGGTCTCCATGGGTTATAGAGCACAACAATCACGGAACACAGAGCTCCCTATGTATGAAGAGGCACGTGTCAGCAAGATGATCTTAAATGTATACATGATGCATACATCAGGAGCTCTGTGCTGTACCAGGAAGCCAGTGTAACGTTTATCACATATTTCGTTATACATGTACCGGGTATGTGAATATTTCAGCTTGCTAGCTACATCTCAACCAGCAAATTATGATACCCCAGTTTCATACTTTAATGACAAGCTGCACTTGGTTTCCCAGTCACTTTTAGTACACTTTCGTCGTTAAAGTGTTAAATGATTATAAATGAAGGCAAGAAAGGCAAAACAAACTAAAGGAACCAAAGTAAAATCTTATAATTAAGAAATGTACAGATTGAAAGCATTCACAGGACGACTGAAGACTGGATTGACAAAATGAAATCGTCAAATGCCAACCTCACCAAAACTATGCAAAAAAATCGGTTTTAAACAGATACATGTACATATGCACCAATAGCTTGGATGAAATAAAAGCAAGCAGGAAACCAGGAATGTTTGTTACATCTCATGAAATACTCTTATTCTCAAGAATAAGTACACAGCCTATTTACCAGCAGTTGATACAATTGAAAGCCAATTTATACCAGAGAAAAGTTTTTATATTTCTTTGAAGCGCATTAACAATTTTCTTATTCACTCGCACAGGAAAAACACCACGCAAAAACGGTCATGGCACACGACCCACTAGATATAGCTGTTTGGTTGTGGAAATGCTAGGCTGTCATGTCTGGGTTTCAGACAAAAGTTCCTTCAACCCTTACTAATGCCCAGGTGGACTACTGTCTCCGAGGCACATAACAAGGGAAAAATGTATTTCTGCATAAAAACAAACTCCCATCACCTAAATATTGTACCTCAGATCACCTGAACTAATCTCAAATAAATTAAGCACAGTTTGACTTACATTGCCACTAGCACTGGCAACTTTAGCCCATGAACAAACCGATTTTGTACTAAATGTTTTTAGGAATGTTGCATTGCACATATGCTAGTCGGTGCAGCACCGTGCCAAAGAATGGGAAACAGACACACCATTCCTTCAGGCATGCAATTAAATGCAGTGAACCATTCTTTTCTCAATGCCAGCCAGGGACAGGGCGGGTTCACAGGTTTTGAAAAATCCCAGCATCCTATATCCAAACAAAAGTTCCAGAGGCACCTCAACATTTGAATCATGACTTTCAGTTCATGTGAACCTATAAGCCAAAAGCAGAAATCAGCCAGAATATCAGAAAGACGACGATGATGCAGCCAAGGATTCCCCATAGCGGACTGTACAACGCTGAAACACAAAAAAACTTTTATCATTTCACTAATAGAGCAGTTATCACAGTCACACAACAAAAATATTTTGAAAGCTAGATGCGTTTTGCAAGTAACATGGATTAGGAACTAGATAATATCTGGAAACAGCAACTAAGAAAACGTCAACCTACTTGCTCATTTTTCGTACATAGCTAAACTACATGCAGAACACTGAATGTTATGCTTGGCAATTCCTAACGCAAAAATCCAGATAAAAAATGATAAAAAGATAATAAAATAATTTAAGTCAAACTCAGATACAGTGATATTTTTGTTAACGGAAATAGGAATTAGAAGTAAAATTATCAATTTCCGTTAACGAGAATAAGAACGAAAATTAGGAATTATTTTGAGAACGAGAATAGAACGAGAACAGAAATACACAACTGAGAACTGAAATATTAATAGAAATAGGAATTATTTTCAGAACCGAAATTATTGTGCTATGGTAATTTTTGCGGTACATACTACATAGATCGTCTGTATAAGTGAGACATCCGTCATATTATGTCTGAGAGCCGTCAAGATCGGTAATCATAGGCTATAGTATACTTGGATGGAGAAGTGACTGGGGGGCGTAATCTTTGTTCAACTTCCGGTCTTCCCGCGGTTTAACTTTAATTTGACAAAAAAAGAGTTTAAGTTGACTTAGTGTTTGTTAAGTTAAATTTACACGATAATGAGTTTATTGCGCATGTTAGCGGGAAGGAAAAAAGATAGTCCAGTTTGGGAGTTCTATGTGTACGATGAAAATTCGGGTTAATTAATGTACATGGTGCAGGACAAAGTCAACAGTGTTGTTTCTGGGTCAACACTGGCTGGCAATAATTCCAGCAATTTGATTTAGCGCAACTGCAGCGGATTCACAAAGATGCCTATGAATTATATCTATATAAAAACAGAAACTTAACAAAAACATTTTAAGTTTAGGCTATTTAACAAGCCGGAACTGACTAGCAGCTGAATGAATTGTGTTTTTGCACTGTGATGCGAGAGCTGAAATAGAAAAAAAATACTTATTCAGAACTGGAATTAGAACAGAAATTAAAACTGAAATTATTTTAGAACTTGAATTAGAACTGAAATTATTTCAGAACTTGAATTAGAACTGAAATAGGAATTTTTTTTAGAACGAGAGTAGAATTAGAACTGAAATTTGATCCTCAGAACTGAATTAGAATTTGGAATTATTTTTAGAACTGAAATATCACTGCTCAGGTAGCCCACTGCAGAGGTGGCAAACCCATGCCACACAAGCCCAAAGTTGCAACCATACCAATTTCTGGGGCATTCAGCGTCCCCCAACACTTTAAAGTTCGAAATACACAATCACTCTAGAAATCCACGTTTTTTTCATAAAGGATTTTATTGCAACGCCTTCTAAAAGCCTCTTCAAAATAAATGAATTTTATTGCAACGCCTTCTAAAAGCATCTTCGAAATAAGTGTCTTATTTCATTTTTCTGAACGCTTTGTCAATTAAAACCTACATAAAAAATAATGATACACTGCAAAATTTCAAAGCGCATGCGAGGGTACTTTTAAAAATGATTTAGCAGCACTTTGGTATGCACCTAAGAAAGTTCGTCACCCTGGCCTATGGTAAGAAATTAAAGGTAAGAAATTAAATGTAACTGCATTTTAATTTGATTGCCTGTCACAAGCATCAGAGGGTACACTCTTCAGATTTGTGAGCATGTATAGATCTATACTACAAACAAATCAACATACTTTGCTTTTCCTTTTGATGAACTTTGACCTGGTTGTCGGCTGAAATGCTGAACAGCGTGAAATCATAATCTCCTGTTACAGTCCGTGCTGCGTCGGTGTCGGGAGCAAACTCTACACCGGTTACGAAGATTCGATGAACCTCAGATAGGTGATAAAGACGCTGCATTTGCAACCACAATCAGAAAAAACCAGTACTTTCATGTAACTTGCATTAATGTTCCAATTTCAACACGCTTCAAAATTTTTACTTTAACAATTGTAGAAGATACTTGTTCATCAAAGTGTCTTGTAGCATGTATTACACTTGGTATCAATAAAAGGTTTTGTCTTTCCCCGGGGCAGTCATAGAGAGAGAGTGCTTCTGAATAGCTTGTACTGTAAGAGGTGCTTTATAAATTGTCAGATACGATACAATACAATCCAAAGCATGTCACAATCATGACAAATGACCAAAATTTACACACAATCACCACCAAACAGCTGGTGTCTAGAACTGAATAATAACATGATGATGGTGGTGATGACGATGATGATGAAGTAAATTCTAAACATAACTTGTGCCACACAGGCCTTGAGAGACCAAACTTGTATAAATTACTAACCTGGAGATTAAATGCAATGTATACAGAAACGCTGCCAGATATCGTTCCAACTCCAAGGTAGATACCATTATCACTAGAAACAGATGATACCGATGGTTTAGAAATAGAAGATAATTATTGTCAATTAAAATTAGATCACACATCTCTGCCAACAGAAGCTGCTAATGTATGTCTAAACACAAAATACAATATTTCCATTGTTTGATCAAGTTTTTCACTGAATGCAGGATGAATGAATTTTGTTGGCCATCTTACCACAAAGAAAAGAGTACAAAATACTGCTACCTTATTTTAAACTGTTTCGCTGGTTCTAGCCATCTTATCACATAGAAAACAGAGTTTTGCCACAATGTATCATACAGAGCTTTGTAACTATTTTCATCGCTTCCAGGTCAAACAGTCAAATTCAGATGCTATAAATTGAATTATAATGCATTTTATCCTTTGAATTAGAACAAGGTAACTTTCTCTCCTCTCTCAAGAGGATTAACAAAGGAAGTACTTCTAATCCAAAAAGCAATTAGAAGTTCGAGCAGCATACCTGATAGCGAGCGCTGAGAGTATCTCTGAACCCGTATTGACCACTTTACTTGGCGTGTACTTTCCCGTTTCCCACTTAACTATGTAGCAGGGAGCTGGTCGTCGGTCACGGACACACGGAATGTGAGTGGAAAAGAGATGGAAGCACTTCTCTTTATCTTTTACAATACCATATCTACAGAGCCAACATCAGTGACAATAGGTTAGTATTGTTACTTATCATCAAAATCTTCAAAAAATTACCTCTGAATTCTGCATTTGCTTGTCTTATTGTCTCAGCAGAATAAAGTTCTCGAAATTGACTTGACGTTCTCCTTAGTGTTCGTTCATCAACAGTTAACACTTTGTCCAATAGGTTCAGCCTGGGATTATTATTACTGAAGGGATTCGAAACGGACGCAAATTGGGTCATTGCCCTAGATTATGTCTATGACTCTGATTTTACATCCGGGGCCTTTGCAGGTCAGATCAGTTTTAGTCCCGTTTCTTTTCTGGACGATTGTCGTTACGAAACGAAAGCGATTTAATTCAATAAAATAATTTGCACGTATGTATCTTGTAAATTACTAAAACAAAGTCGAGAATGATTTATTTGGCTTTGTTTGCGTTTGCTCCGTCGAGAGTATTTATCCTGCTGAGTGCCCGGATGACAGTGTAATCTAAAAATAGATGGTCACATACATCGCCCGCGATGTTTCAGAAAAGACGATCTCTGATTGGCTGACATATTGCCGCTGCGTATCCCGTCAGTAATAATAGTCCCAGGTTCAGCCGCATTAAAATTTTCTCTTTATAACAATTACTGTTCACACTTCCAAAAATTCAAACTGTGATGTTGAGCCTGACATCTGGCGATTGCTTCTAGAGCAAATTGTAACAAAATAATATTTACAAAACAAGAAATGCTCACCGACAATTTCGGAATCTATAATGATTATCTGTCCTCCAGATGAGTTCTTGAAATTTACTGCCATCCTTAAAGTTCCAGACATAGCCGTGATTATCCTTAGATACAGTTGCAATCTGTTCAAACAGCACAAAAGAACATGTTTGAAATCAAATAATCAAGTAAATTACTCTCTTTATACAATGAAGGCATTTCTGTTACTGATGAACCACAGATAGTATAAAATAAAAAGCAAAAATCAACTGAAATGTGGTCAATTTGAAATATGACAAATATGTGAGGAGATCCATAAGCTTAGATACTGTGTTACACTTGCATAACAATTGCCTATAGATGCAGCTATTAGAACTAATGTAGTAACTACATATGTTGCAATCTGTAAACAAATTTCTGTTTATATGTATCAATCCTAGAAACAAAAACTAAGAACAAACCTTACTGCCATCTGGAGAGATGTCTAAATCATCAATTTCGTTAGTGTGAGCTTTGACTTCCTTAATTTTTTTCAGAGTCGGGTACTGAAATCCATAAAACATTGGCAGTCAAGCTTTTAAACCATAATAGCCATTGAAAGTGAAATGATTCAGTTGAAGCAGCTGTCAAGTTCAGAAGTTAATTTATGACAAACTCACCAGCAGAAATCGAAATTCTGCATAATCATCCTTCACCAATCAGAACTTATTATATACACTTATCGCAATTTAAAAGAATATTTTAAAATCCGACTTAATCAATTCAATTTTTCAATTCCAGTTTATTCCAACTTAAAGAAGTGACAATTCTGAAATCGAACTAAAAGAAGTGACAATTCTGATCTTACAAATCAACACCAATATCAACATTCAACTACTAAACATAAGTTCCTAACAAAGGCAACGTCATGTAATGCATATATTCTGACGTTTCTGCACAACAAAAGGCTACCTCGAAAAAGCCATGCTCAATAACCTGTGCTCAATCGAATACAACTCACAAGAGCACAGACGGACCAATTTCATTACAGTCTTGTAATGTTCATACACACCACAACCTAACACATTTTTGGTTCAGCATATTTATTCTCCTTAAGCTGCCTTTCTGTCCCATTGGACAAACCTGTAGGATTGACCGGATTGTGATTCTGTTTGGGCGTGCAGTCAATGAACAATTAAATAATTAAATTTTATAACCAGTCGAGGAGGTTTCCACCTGATTTGAGATGGGCGCTTCGTGTGTTTGGATAGTATTTGTAAAGATCCTCTTTGACAGACTGCGATATGGTACATTCATCATTCACCTGTCCAACCGAAAGAGATGCTGTACGATTAGATTAGATTAGATCTGACCATAAGGGGGTAGTATAACTTACCTGCCAAATCCTAAAGTAGCCATCTGCTCCAGCAGTGACTAAGTGTGCGAGATCTTTAGTAAACTGAACAACTTTCTGAAATCCGCCGTCTTTGGCCTGGTCTGTTACCACTTCTTCACCGGGTTCAATTTCAAAACCGATCATCTTGGAGGCCAATTTATGATCCGTTGACATGGTCAGGTTGCCCTTCCTCTTTCTCAGACCCTCTAGAGCTGCAGAAACAAACAGGAAATGTAAAATGTAACTGAATGCTGGTCTTATCTTCAATAAGACAATTTAAATAATGTCATAGCACAACAGAGGTTGAAGTAAAGGGCGCTGAACATGCGTTAAAACAATCAAATACAGTCATTAACAAGGTATCCTATTGTTAGATATTAGATAGCTGTGATTTTGTCTGTACCTCAGCCAAACAATCCTTCCATCTTACTACTACAGTACCCATAAATCACCAATGGGAAATTCGTAGCTCATTTATCAATGAACTCAACAATACATTTATTTACGTAGCAAGACTGTTGGTTCCCTAATGTAACCGCTTCAGTAAGCACACCTATTGGCAAAGTTGTGCTTGTGGCCTGCATGGAAAGTTTTCCCGTGTCACAATTTTGCATCCATGGCAAACAAAGGGTTAAAAGCCACTCTGGCTCTTACAAAGCTTCTATCACGAATGTCTCTAAGTAGGCTCTGTAGTATCTTGATATATAAATTCTGCCATGATTTTACAAGTAACAAATGTAGTAATTCTAAAATATTTTTAGAAATATTCAGTAGAAATTCATTTCACGCACTAATTTCACGTGTAAAGTTGGTACACCGAATTCAAGGTGCAGAAGAATGTTCACCAGAGGCCAAAATTTAGTTATGCAAAGGTCAGGTTAAAGCACCAGGTCATACTACATGTATGTCATTTAAATGTCAACAATAAATTTGCAATACCGTGCAGACTTACCTTCGTTTTCCACCTTTGGCGTGATAACTTTATATCTCAGCGTATACAGGCGACAGCTACCCTCCAGACCAGCTGCACAAATGAACTGTTTCTCTTGCTGAACCACAGCACAGTTCATGATGGCTCTCGACTCCGTTTCATAGTGCGTCACTTTTCGTGCCGTCAGACTTTTGTTTTCATGCTTCAGCTCAAATATTTCCTATTTTCCAGAAATGTTACTCATTACTGCATCTCACATGTGCACAATCAAATAGTTCAATTTTCCAGTGTAAATCATTAAAACACAATTTAACAGCAGATTTATGCAAAGGTATTATTTAATTCTTTTATTTTATTTGTTTGACATTACTAGCCATCGACAGTGCTAAGCAACTGTAAATTTATCATTGTAAAAGTAAATTTGTAGTGCCTTTTTAAAATCTAATCTAAACTTAATCTGAGAACTTCTATAGCATCACTGCAACAAACCACAAAGCATCAATCAATGGTCACTGCTAAGCAAAATCAATGTTCAAGTCAAGATCCCTGAAGTGAGTCTGGTTGAAAAACAATTGGGAAATCTGAGAAGACACAAAATACCCTATGTCTATGAAGAAAATGTCAAGGAACAGGTGAGATTTTAGTAGAGCTCTGAAGTCAACAGATACAACAAACAACTAAAATTGCCCAAGTGTTCCAGAACTATTGACAGCTATTGACAGAAATGGTGGACCCACTGACACCTTTGCTGTCACATGATCTGGTCAAGAAATGACAAGTCTTGGAAGTCAGCCCACAGTGAAGATAGTGAGGCTGGTTGAAATGTAGAGGAAAGTCAACAATTAGCCAGATCTTTAAAAAATTCACTTTCTATAATGGGCAGCTGATTTACGGATCATGGATATATTGCATACTTTCGCATACTTTGTGATAGCTATATTGCAAGAAGGTGGGACTCTGATGTTTCAGTAAATTAGTGTAAATTTTGACAGGCCGGCATGAAGCGAAGATAGCAGTTGACATGCAAAAATATTGCAGGGCAAAATCAATAACATTTCTTGAATAATTGGGTGCATAGCAAATCCCCGAAACTGCAATCCCCAAAACATAATGGCATAAGGGTAGCGTTGGTTATGACGTCATGTCAGTTAGGGGTACTGTCGTCATATGACGTTGTGTCAGTTAGGGTAAGGCTTCCCGATCGAGGCTGAAAGCGACACAACGTAACGCTTTAGCTTTTTGGCAATTCGGTCAAGTTTGCATTTTCACCAGTTTCCGGGAATCGGGTTTAGGAGATTCGGGCACAGTCCTAATCAGTAACGGCTAAATCATTGCAATGCATGCTAGAATCACTTTCCACTTGACACTACACAGGTTAAAGTTTCATGATCTCTCAAACACGCCGTTTACATTACACTGGACCATGTGCAAAACGCTAACGCCCTAGTGTACTGTTCGATTTAATTACATTACGTGTATATTATCGCCAATATGGGACCCAGTTAACTGTAGTATTATGAGCTCCAGTTTCACGTGACAAGATAATAAGTAAGCCTCACCAACGCATTGGCGATTCCAGTTTTTGCTGCCCCGCCTCCTCCAGCTGCTAAGAAGTGTCGATCTCCGACCAAACGAATGGAGTAAAGTGGAAAATCTGTCTGAGCGATTGTGATCCCCTTGGCAGCCATCTTGTCATCGTATAAGTTAGTAAGTAAGGAAGTATATTCTTTATTGTACCGACTGCATGTCCGCATATTAGTAGGAAGTAAAGAGCGCTATAAATTTTAGAATGAATGAATATTAAAAAATTACTAATTGTAATCGTAATCTCGAGGTTTCTACAGCGCCCAAAAAGCGGAGTCGTGGAAACCAGCTTATTCACAGACGCTTAATTAGTTAAAGCAAACTCGATGGGCAGGTATATATAGGCCTAGAGTCAAAATCGGTTCCAGGTCAAGACCCAAAGGGTTCTGCAGGCAAGCAGATCGTCAGACAGTTAAGGTGGATACTGTTTAGAACTGTTCTGAACTGATAAAGTGGCAAGGGAGGTAATGGGAAGAGGACTAATCAAGATTGGATTTGTGAAAGAGCACTGTTTTCAGTTGAGTGAGAGATCTAGTTAAGAGATAGCAATTAAGAGGTGAGGCATTGAAAAAGGACGAAATACACGAAGTCGAAGTGGATGTTGTTGAAGTACTCTATAAATATTTCAGCTCAGTGTTACATTTTGCACCAGCACTCTTAATAGGTCACCATTATAGGACAAGCAAAGGAGGCTTATCGACGGTTAGGCTAATAACTGGCGTATAGGCCTACTCTAGCAGCTAACGGACAACCGTATAATACACAGCTATACGAATACGACACACAATACCAAAAGGTTCCGAGGTTGACCGCGCATCGATCGCCTACTCAATCCAGCGCGATCGATTTTCAAATCACCTTTTATTTTCAAATGAGAAGCTCTGTAAGTAGGCCAACTAATCTTAATTGCTCCTGTTTATGCTTGTCGATTCAACAGCTGACATGTAGCCTATATCAATTACATGTGAGTTGGTTTAATAGCCACATTCCAATTAAACCACAAAGGAAGATCGAAGTCAGGCTAGGTTTGTTTATCACATTTAATCATAATATGATAAATATATAATATATATATATATAATATATATATATATATATATATATAAATATATAATAATGCAAACACAAACAAAAGCATAGTAATTTGGCATCTTTAAAAACGAGTATTAAGCAAAAACAGTTTTTAGTTGATTTTGGAGTTTTTATCAGTGTGATCATGTATAACGGTGCCTTCCTTCCTTTTACCTCTACAGAACTAGACATATGCTTTCGAACCCGATTCACTACAAACTAAGGCTATAATGCTACCCTACATTAGGTATAAAGTGTTCATCTTAAGTATACATGTAGCATTAAACCGACATTTTGTGCATTCCTTGCACCTTTACGTCTGCAAAGTAAATTCAGAATGGCAATCGATTCTTAAACAACTGTAAGATTGTGATCCAGTTTTATATGATGAGCATTCTGTAAATCATTACATTTTACTGCAGTACAAAGAACTGAAACAAAACATCACAAAAGACTTCTGGTAATCAGTAAACATCGTTCTCCAAATATAAATTGTATTTTTGAAACTGCGTTTTGCCAGTCATGCCAAAATAGAGCCATCTGCAGTTTAAACATGACAAACTTACCAAAAAATTAATTAATAAATTAGCAAATGTGTCACAAAATACAAAATTGGTTAATAAACAATATATATTCATATAACACATCACTTCTAGAGGTGCCAAAAGTCGGGTAAAATATAACCCAGGTATCGGAGTGCATTGTCAGTGGATACTTGACTCCCATCACTCTGTCATGTGATAATAAACCAAACATTCAACATGCCACACGAGGGTCATTAGACGCACGTAAGCCTAAGTCAGTTAGTTAAGCAGTCATGTTACCCACAAGGCCCTGATATCTGTCAGTCCACCAGTACGACAGCGTGCTAATTTTTAATGTTGATTTGACTCCATGTGACTAAAGAAATTTGTTATTCTACGCCCTTCAGTGATTGATAACTGTCGATTGCAACTGATACTTTTACCCCATGGCTTAACAACCTACTGAGTACAGCACATTCGTAGGCTCTAGCCCAGGACTAGTATTGCTATCTGCCTAACATAATCATCATGCTTCTTCGAATTTCATGTGTATAATTAACAGCCAGATGCCACCCTTTGGTCGGGTACCCGGGCCTTGGCGTACCCAATGACTGCCAAGGCTTAGTGAATTCTAATGATGATGCACACGGCATTGGTCAGTAACAGGACACTATGACAAGTCAAGACTAGTTCAAATTTAGTTCTACTCTGAGTACATATTTAGAGTTTTGCTCTTGAAAAGTCCTCAAAAATACGAATAAAATTGCATTGAACATCGTCTGTAGTAAATAAAAGTTACACTTTTGATGAAAGGAAATCAAGAACAACACCGTGTATGGGTGTAAGCAAGATGTGGTCGTTAAACTCACAGACACCCATCAGCCAAACAACAGATCAGACTCTGGTATCTATTGCTCATGCTGCTCATCTTCCTTACACTGCTTCTTATCATCAGGAATCTGCTGAGACAAGGGAACCAGCCCAAGAAGAAGGTAATGGCGCTGGTAGGCCTTGGAAGCACGGAACAGCGTGTCTGTGCCGTGGAGACGATCCAGAACTCCAAGCATTCCAAAGTTGTTCACAAATCTGGAAAAAATAAACATGTCCGTAATTCACAGACGTAGCGTTGAAAACAACTTGCATGCTGACGATACATTAATGTGCGCCCCTGATGAGTGCGCCATTGACGTGGTGCTAAATAATTAAATCTTCAATTACAGTTACAATTGCTGTGGATACAAACGGAACCAGAACTTTAAAACAATCCTGTTCAAATGTGTGGGGTTTTTACCTTGGGAGCATCTCTGAGAGTTTTTCTTGAACTGATGTTACTAGAAATTTGAGATTACAATTGCAATATTATCCTTCTGGATGGTGTGCTTGGTGCTATCACTCAACTGCATATCTGTGCTGGAGCATCCATTCTGGCACCCAATCAAGTATAAACTAATCCAGCTCAGCATCACAAAAAGTAACTTGAGGTTTGCAGACGCTGACGAAATTAACAACAAAAAGTATGTTTGTGCCTCAGCTAGAAGATCTTGAAACCATGGAACCACTTTTTGGAGTGTGTCTGATAAGGGCAAGTAAGGGCAAGTAAGCATGTGTGTCACATTTACCTTAAATTTTTCTTTATGCTTTACTACAGCGGCAGTGGCACCATCATACGTTTTATTAAAGCAGTGCCATAGCATTTGTTACAGCAGTGCCCTAGAATTAGTTATAGTGGCACCATAGAATTTATCACAGTGGCACTAAAGAATTTATCACATTAACTTAAGGCAGTCTAGATTGCAACCAAAGCAGCTAACTTAGGCAACAGTGGATTAATTTACATACTTGTAATGGTGAAAGTCATGTGCTTCAGGTGATGGAAGGAATGGGAAATGGTATCCACAGTGGGAGATGGTGGTGGAGACAATAGCCAGGGTGAACCACATGATCGCTGTAGCAATGTGAGACCCCATCAGAAAAGGACCAGTAACAGGTGGCAGAAGGTTGCTGACGACGTGTTCTATCGGATGGGCGTAGATAGACGTCACTCCAATGGGGGCTGTCCACTCATGATGCTTCTTATGTATGTGACGATATAACAGTGGCTGATGAATCATCCTACAACAGATTACAGTAAACCTGACGTATTTTGTATTATTATGAAAAACAGTAAGGCATATAAATTCACAGATATGTTAAACTGAAGAAAGAAATAAAATGTTTATTACAGTGTAGTATATACTATATTGTAATTGTAACGAAGCCTCTCTCTCAAAAGTGCTCTACTATGGCAGGCCATCAGTCAGACTGAAAACGGTATGGGTCCTCATGGGCGTATTTGGGGGGGGGGGGGGGGTTACGGTTCAAACCCTCAAAATAATTGCAGAAAAACACTTAACTGTTCAAAATTGACCCCCTTACTGTGCAACCATGTCCAATGGAGAACCTCGTCCTAAATGGAACCCCAGATTGTTTCCTGGGTACGTCCTTGTGGGTCCTACCAGCTATATTATTGTTATTGTTATTATTATCATTATTATTATCATTATTATTAAATAGTATCCTTTATGGCACAAGTGTTTAATAAGAAGGCATCCACTGAAAGCACACCAAAAAAACCCATAAACGAATCAGATAGCAGTATTCGATTTGAAAATGACGTCTTGATTCGAAACAATTTACTGTGGTACACCTGTGCTATCAGGTATACGCTACATGAATATCAAACTGGTTAGTTCTACCTGCTGATTCGATTTGAGATTTGAATTCGAACCTTTACCCCGATTCAAGATTTGACAGAAAATTTTTGATTCACAGGTCCCTACCATAAATTCAATCAAATTTGTAAAAGGTTAGTACACTGAGCCAGCAAGATAGTCTGTGATGGGTAGCGTCCTGAAGATGTAATACTTGAGTTAATATTATACACACATACTTATTACAGATACACATTATTTATTTATTAAGCTGTCCCTAGATTAAGCGCATAATATACAGATTTCAGTGTAACCATTAATGAAATAAATAACAAAAAAGACCTGTGGCTATAGTAGAACATGACTTCTTCAACGAGACCGTATATGACCAGTTCGAAGACGACCCAATGGAATGTTGGCAGTTCTGGTCCAAAGTTACAACCACGCCACTTCATGGCCAGAAAAGATACGTACAGAAACGGCACAGAGACTACGACCTGGTTGAAGAGAACCAGCAGAATCGCTGACAGCAGTTTCTTTCTGTCCACCTGCAATTACACATTGAACGACAAGGAGGTCAGATGTAGCATACTTCAGGTCACAAGTACCCTTCTTCAGGTCATATACACTCTTCCTCAGGTCACATGCACTCTTTCTCAGGTCACATGCACTCTTCTTCAGGTCACAAGCACCCTTCTTCCAGTTGCATGTACCATACATAAACTAAACCACAGACTAACAACACGCCATCATGGAAGGGATATCAAAGGCTCCATATTAAGCCCAAGCTTAGAACAACCAGCACTAAATATATGACTGTTTTACTATGTCTAGCAAAGATTTAAAAAAATTACAATAATTCAACAACAATTATCTGATGCATTATACAAAGCTGTCACTTTCCACAATATCCAAAAGTTGACAATTCATTCCTGTAGCTGTTCTAGTCATACAATGTCATGTTCCTCAGGTTAATCAGCATTACATGTCTTGCCCTTTGCCATTTACCAACTGGCAAACCAAACATATAAATATTATTATTACCGGTTGATTTTTGTCTTCTTGAATTTTATACTTTAACAGAAACTGCGGCCGACCAGTCAGATCCAAGATCACGAGAATGCCATTGAATCCCCAAAATGCAAGAAAGGGAACAGTACATGTGCCTGAAAACAATGAAAGCTATAAAATAAAAAAATTATGAAAAGACAATTTAGTTAAACAACAAAAATGCATTTAACGGTAATTGTAATTGTAATTGAAAATTTGTATAGCACTGCTGACCCAGGACAGTGCTGTCTCTAACAAATAAGATGGTCTTAAGGCGTTTCCAAAACAGAAGAAGAGAAAGGCTGAGGAGCTCAAGATGCAATTCATGTAAGAAGAAAATATAGTTGAAAAATAACTTTTTACTCAGTTTTCAACTTTCTCATGACAATAAATTATTTCAGAAAATTTCAGATGATCTAAGGAAAAAATTGCTCACTGAATGGAAATATACATATAAAATAATTGTTTGCAGTAGAAAGACTAGTTAGCTATTTCAAAACTCATATTTTTAAATATTATGCAATTCTCATACAGCTCACCCCACATAGCAAGAGCCATCTCGTCCCCATCGAACAGCGAATGGACGTACTCCCACTTGCTCTGCCAGTAACTTCCAGATGCTCCCCAGAAGTGCTGAAGATGCCTGAATCACCACATTAATTTATAAATCACATTGTTAATCTAAATTCTAATCAAATAAAACTGATCTAATTTATAGACTGCTTAACTTGATTTCTAACAAACAGCAGATTTAACTCATTACTACTATATACGTGTCATTAACATTAATTTAATAACTAATAAATAAACAATAGTATATCAAAACTAAACATGAAACATGATGAAGATAGCACTGGCACAATGGCTACCTAGTTCCATAAACAGGCAAAACTATTAAACATTGAGGAGATCCATATTTTTTGTTTCAAGCCTTACATAAACAAAAATTAAATCTTCATTTATATAATTGTAATTTTAAATCTGTGAACAAACAAATACCACCAGTGTTTGGCAGTTAACTGAAATCTTAATATTGCCTATATTAAATCCTGCAGAGGCATAGAGTTTAGGCAGCATGCTTAATCAATCAACTAGATCTTCAAGGCTCAGAGGGGTCTTGCCCCTCAATATCTGGTTGGCGTTATTCTTCGGCCTCACTCAGCTTCCTCCCACCGTCCACTTCGTTCCTGCAATAGACTTGACCTCTTGGTTCCCCGTAGTAGAACTGCTATGGCTCAGGCTCGTTCCTTTGCTTCAATTGGTCCCTCTCTTTGAATGCTCTTTCTCCTTCTGTTCGCTCTAAAATTCTCTCTGGCAGTCTCTCTTCTTCCTTCGCTTTTCTCAAAATCTGTTTATTTTCGCGGGGCTTAGCACACTGGGAGTGCTTCTGAACGGTTCACCCTACGAGAGGCGCTTTACAAATACTTAAAATATGATACGATAGATGTTTGCCCGTCCTAAGACGGTTAATAGAGTTTAGGCAGCATGCTTAATTAATCAACATTTGCAATTAAAAACCAAACTAAATACCATGTGATGCTGTTTCTGGCTGCAATGAAGATCACCAGTGCTGTTCCAATCACAAAAAGCGTCATGCAAATTGAGTCCCACAGCTGTCGAATGTTTGCGATAATATTCCTTGGAATGGACATTTTAACGGAGACGTCTTTCTTCTTTACCGAAAGAGACAACATTCCCTCCAAATTCTTGGACTCCAAATTCTCGGATTCCGAATTCTCGGACTCCGAATAGCTAGACTCCGAATGCTCAGTTTCCTCCATACTGCCAGGTAGTTCTTGGAGTGATGACATTTCTAAGGTTGAAAAAGAAGTGACAACAGATTCCAGACTGGCACTGCATAATGAAAAGCAAACAAACAAAATGTTGTATGTGCTTGTAATTTTTAGATATGACATGCAAACTGTGATGATGTGTCAATTGTGTCATACATGTTTCATCGCATTGTCTTTCTACATTCTGCATAAACATGTATTTTAATAAATACATTTTACCAGTAAATATATAATATAAATAATTATGTTACTAACAGTGTTTCTTAAGTCACATTTAACACCAATGTCCAAACAGGTTGTATGCATGTATAATAATAAAACAGTTTTAATTAGTGTAACCAATATAATATAAATAAATACATGCTGCTAATGTTGTTTCTTCAGTTACTATAAGGTAGCATTAAAACTGCAGTGTTGGTTACTATGTATAAGGCAACACTTAAAACTGCAGTGTAGGCTACTGATTGTCTGGGCATGTCAAGACAGGTTGTATACTGGTACATATATGAGATATCATTGCTCAAGTCTCAAATTACTCAAGTCTTTTTTCTTTTGCTGTGGCTGGGCTGGGAGCGCTCCTGAGTAGATTTCTTGAAGGGGGGCGCTATATAAATATCCAGAATGAATGAATTGCTATGTAGAAAGTCAGAGATAGTTCTTGACAAAGACAGGCTGCTGTCTAATTTTGTTTCAGTAAATTATAAATATAAGAAACTGTACAAAGAAGTCTTGTGAACTGGCGAGTTCAAGAGAAGCAGCATGTTTTGCATCGATGTATAGAATATGCCACATTTTACCATAAAAGTTAGAAGTAGTGGCTGTAGGACATAGTGTCACTAAGACAACATGACACATTTACACTGACCAATGGTTAATTTTATTACATGCAATCTTATTTATTTGCACACAAAATAAGGCAACACACTTCATACGGCACTTCACACAAAAAAGGCTACATACCTTCTGTCGAAATTGTCAACAATTTATCTGTTATTCCTTCGAGTCGAGTACTGCAATAAAATACCACTTTGTACTTGTATTAAAATATCAATAAATGTTTTTGTGTTTACACAGATCAATTCACACCAACATGAAATCCCACTGAAGGTGCACTCGAAGGACCTCAGAAACTGCAGCAGTTACTAAGGGATTATGAAAAGAAGAAAATTCATCTAACTGCAAAATACTTTAAGTCATATGAAGGTCACCTCCAACTACACCTCACAACTCAACTCGTTATTCTGGACAAGACAGTGATAGCCTAAAGAATTCCAGATTTCCTATGTATATTTTCAGAGTGCTACCACTTACCAAGTTATCAGTTATAATGCTTCAAAAGTGCAGTCATAGGGGCTGTTATACTGTTCCAATCTGTGGGACTGACTGCCACAACTGCTTAAAAAATTTCCAGGATAACAGAAGAGAACAAGGCACTATTCAAAATCATATGACTGCACGCAATAGCCCGCAAACCACATCTCACAGCTGTGTGTACAGCTTAGATACTGGCCTCTTGCTCATACTGACTTGTTGCCGGCCAACATTCATCACCTTTGCCCCACCAGTGCAACAGTGCAGCACGTCGATGGTGCAGCCCACGCCATACTTTCATCACGCCCACAAAAGGTATTTAAATACACAGCCATCGGCCACTTACAAATATTTGTCTCTATCAAACAAACAGCTGATCTGGTCGGCCTACGAAAGGTCTGTTACAGCTGGTGTTTTCGAACGAAGGACTACTATTATCATAATTATAGTACGAACACGAGAATATGGAGGTTAATCAATCTAAAATGAATTTTACAACAGCATTTTAGACGATATTCGGCGTTCACGCCTTTGTAACAAAGGTTGTTTCTCATAATACATATTAGATGATGTACAGCTTGCATAAACAGTCACATACCCAAGGCTAGCACTGGAGAGAGCGGCAAGCTATATTTAGTTTCTGGAACGCTGGGCAATGCAGTAGCCTACTTAAAGCTTTATCCTTGATAAGTATTTATTGTTTTAGCAGATCACTTCAACAGCCACACTCACAAGAGTTCAAGTGCACCCCTACATCCAGTACACAGCGTTAGCCTTTGTTCAATTAATATATTATTATTAAAGGTCAATTAGGTCATCGTCCTTCGTTCAATTTCAGTGTCGCCGCCGCCACAACGCATTTACTTGATAAACAACATCATTGCTACAGATTATACATTTGCATAGAGCATGGCAACTCGCTCAATTACGTCAATTATATACCGACCACCGAATTGAACAACGACCTCTTATATAATAACTGAATTGAATCGGTGACTAGTAATTAAACTCCGCCACTGCTCGTGCTCGATAAAGGAGGAGGGCGATGCTAATGATCTTTGCATCACACTGTGTCGTTAAACTGAAACTACAGGTCCTCTACTTGAATAGTAATTAATCGTAATCGTAAACGCCAAACTTCAAAAGCGCCACTCGAAAGCCAGGCGCTGGGCACCAACTAATTCACGAGTCCTGTAAAATGTTATCTTTGAAGCTGACTACTGTAATATAAGATCAGTTAATTAATTCTGTAAGGAAACCTTGAGAGGCAAATAATCTATTTAACGGTATCATTTTTCGTAGCGTGGGCTTAGGCCTATAGGCCTAATTATGAGAACGATGGTCATGCAGTACGTGCTCTACCTTAATTAAACAATACAATACAACTGCATTTGATAACGCCCTTTTCCAAAGGTGGCCCAAAGCATGTGTTTAATATTATCTATTTTAGTGTATGCAAGGTCATTGTGTTTTATTCTATTAATGTTTTGTAAACTTCGGTTCTTCATTTGTGTACTGTAGCCTAAGCTTTTGGAGTTACGTCATTGTTTTAAAATATGTAATCTGCGTTCTAATAATAGCGCGTTTGCAGGTGGTTGTCACCCAATGACCTATTATACATCTACTTTACTTTTTTCTTTATTTGGCTTTTTGTTGATATTGAATTTATGGAGACACTTTATCTTACTTTTATATCATGGACACAAAGGTTTCACACAGTTCAATAATGCGACATGCATAAAGTTTGCATGACAGTCCTGTAACTGAAACTCATGTCGCTGAAGTTAACGAGTTAGCACTCTGCACCATGCATTAGAAATAGTGAAGTTTAATAAGTTTAGAAGTGCTGCCTACCCCAGGGTTAAAAACAGTGCTCTAGGATGCAGCAAGATAAGGTCGAAATAAACATGCATGATCTGTTTACTTTCAACTGAAGCACGTGCAAAGTTGAATTGGTTAGTGTTTTGTCGTACAGCAAATGGCAAGAATTAAAACTATTTGTGTAATATATGAAATAATAATTATTAGTAATATTTGATAAGTTAATTATCTTTCAGTTAAGGTCAAGCAGGTAAAGGAAAAGTAAAGTTCCAGTTATTAGTGAGAAATGTGCGAGACAATGACTGCCCAGTGTCTTGGGCCCTTGAGCTGACAATGGACTAATTCCAAAGTCCTGGACATGAGGCAAGTTTGTCACATGATTTGTTTACTGCCCAGCTTGAACGTACAAACTACTTACTCAGTAAGTTAATTAACATGTTAATAACAAAGGTTTTAATAGTTGTCATTCACAAATCAATTAATTAATAATCCTGTAATCCTGACTGTATTGTAGTTACAGATTTATAAAGCATGCTGCATGTTTGTCATGCTTGTTTTTCACTTAAATAATTTAAAACATATCATTTTCTATAGGAGGACCTCTGGTTGATTAAAAACACCAGATGTTTGGAAAGATGGTGTGAAATATGGACAATGTAGACCTACAAAGGTAAATTTTCAAAAGTTGAAGATGCTAGTTTTGGTGACATTGGAATTGATGAACAATGCCAGTCATTATGCTGTTATTGGTAAAATAATTTAACTTGCATAGACTCGTATAAGAATTCTTCTTGAAGGGGTATGTCACAGAAATACGTAAGAATAAAATCATCTTGCTTCTGATTTGTGGTTGAAGTAGTGGACAACATTCCCTCAAAGTTGCAGTTTTTGTCCAACTTGCACTGCAGAAACATTTCTGAAGAGGTTTTCCAGTGAACTATTATTTTGACCATTGGTTTGAAGTGTGTGGTGCCATCAAAGCTTAGAGGGAATTCTGACAGTGGGGTAGATGTATGAGGAATATCCAGGGGTGTAAGTTTCCTTTTTTCTTCTTACATTTTCATGCTGTTTGTGTAATTGCAATATACACAGGTTAAGAGGAACTGTTTGGCTGCTCATAAAGTAGGTAAAAAATGGAAGGGAGACTTAGCGACACTTGCAATTGAACGCACCTCAAATATAGGTTGGCACATGCATCACTGAGGAATTTTATTTGAAAAGCTGCTAAGTAAGACAGTAAGTGTGTTTACTTACATTGCATCTAATCCTGTATGTGGAAGGTAACAGTGATAAAATTGAGACTTGACTATCTCTTTTATAAGTGTCTGCACAACTGCCTCAAGCCACTATTAGTAAATTTTCAATTACTTCGGCCACCGTCATAAGTCTGATATCTTCAAGCTGCAAACTCAGTGTAAAAATTGTGACTGCTGATTGTAAAAATCATCCTCTTTATATCCAAAAGACTAAATTATTGCTGACTTACATGTATTTGACTTATCTGACTTATTATTTTTAAGTTTAGGGTTAGTAGTTGAGTGATAAACTTAATTTTGTTTGTTTTAGAATGAAGCTTATGGCACTTGTTGCTGTGAGTGATATGTTTTTCACCAATGACACTGAAAATGATGATGAAAGATATCATGGAAATGACGTGGCTAAGGTTTTGCTGGCCGGCTGTTTAGCCCTTGGTCAAATGCCTGAGGTTACTATTGGCTGTGGTAGTGGAATGATCAATGGATACACCGATGCAGAATTTAAAAATCACTTTGGGATGACAAGCCATACGTTTAATATAATCTTAGGTAGGCTGTGAAACTGTTTGTTAGAAATTAACTCCATGCTGATTAATTGTTCTTGGGCAATGAATTGAAATTTTCAACCAAACTCTAATGAGTAAATTTATTCCTTATTCTGGTGTACATACATCATATAATATAGGGCACTGGACAGTATGAGTCACTGGTAGCATCAAAAGTGGAGATGTTGTAAGACTAGTCTGACGGAGCTACTGAACCTTTGGTCAGAAATGCTAATTTATGACAGAGATGTGGGTTCGATGACTGAGAACAAACCAAGTGAGCAGAAAGTGCTGATGAAATATTTATACCATGTAAGAAAACAGCTTCTAAGACTGAATTCCATCTTGGAATAATTTAACTTGCAGCAACAGTTTGGGAGAGCTTAGGCCAAAGAGCTGAGCAGATATGCTGCTAGCAAGCCTAAGTGTGTGTTGAGATCTCATCCTCAGCTTTGATATTAACTGGTGTCTGCTTTTGGCTTTGAACTGTTAGCTTCAGAAAGCTGTGTTTCCTAAAATAGTGACTGTTTGATTACATCCATCACATTGCATGTTTATCTGCTTGTTACTTTTGTAGCGATGTTAAGAGAGAGTGGAGTGGTGCCTATGCACACACATGGAGGACGTGAGAAAATTGGTGTGGAGAAGCACCTCCTGATTGCGCTGTGGTACTATGCTAACCAGTCGTCTTACAGGGCGATCAGTGGACATTTTGGTTTGCGCCAGTCTTCTGCCCTGGCCGTGGTTCGACGTGTAACAGAGTGGCTTTGCAGCCTGGCATCAGTTTTTATTCGGTGGCCAAGGGAGCAACGACTAACGGAGGCAGAACAGGGTATGGGTCTACAGCTATCAACTAGGGGTAGAATTGGGTGATGAAATAGTGGTGTACACATTCTTAAAAGACTTATGATCAGGAAACTTATAAACCTCAAGAAACATTTTAATGTATTGTCAGCTGCAATACTAGAGGAGAATCTGTTGGTAGGATTCTGTTTGTGTGAGAAGAAGACTGCCAGCATATACTTTTCCTGGCTGTTGAAATGTCAACCACCTGTATATGAGCTTGTAATTCTTAGGAAACTCTTGCATCATTTAGCCTGGCTAGGAGCAGCTTTAAGAAAACCCAAAAAGTTGCTATATAAATGTCTAATTAAATTACATTACATTGCAGTGTTGGGTTTTATTTGAGACCTTTCAAATTCAAACTTTATTTTGTATGTTTGAAAATTAGATTTTGTTGTGTATATACTTTTAGAAATGTTACTAGTGCTTCATTAAGGTACTTTAAAACATTTATTTGCAAGTGTTAAGTTAGATTTTGCTGTTTTTATTGTTGGTAGGGTTTTCAGCTACAAGTGGCATGGCTGACATAATTGGTGCTATTGGATGTACGCACGTCGAAATACCTCCACCCAAACTGCACAAAGAGGACTACTTGAACCAAAATTCTGGATATTCAGTTATTCTCCAGGGGGTCGTTACAGCCGACTTGCTCTTTACTGATCTCTACATTGGAGAGCCCGGGTCACTTAGCAATGCCGAAGTCCTAAAACGATCGCCACTATTATCAAAAGCTTTCATATTTCCAAACAGGAAGTGCCTTGTGGGAGACTCTTCTTTTCCTTCTTTGCCGTGGCTTATGCCTTCATTCCAAAACTCTGTTAGCCTGACACGGCAAGAGGCAGCTTTCAATGAGGTGCATTCATTGACTCATTCTGCCATTTTGGTTGCGTTCAGTCGGCTGAAGGGCAGGTTCAACCGGTTGAACAAAGTAACAATGGCTGACATAAAAGAAGTGCCACACGTTGTGATGGCCTGCTGTGTACTTCATAACTTGTGTGAGCTGAATGCGGATGTGCCAAGAGAAACTGCTGAGAACTGTAGGACAAATGATGGTGACCCTGATGTTGAGGCTGATGGGAGCGGCAGACGGAATGAGTTAATGCAGCAATTGTTTAATCTTTAACAATTGCATATCGCTGGTACCGTAGTTATTGCTACAGCAAATTCCGAAATTTGTGATTTGAAACCTATGCAATAATAGTAAAACTGACCTGTTGTATACATAATATCAGTTGTGCAGCTTTAGTTGGATAATCATTCAACCCCAGAACAAGGTGACCACAGGAATTTGGTTGGTGGCAACGTTTTGTACAATATGTGAGATGCTAGTTTACCTTGAGTCATAATTTTTTGGACCCCAAACAATCATCACATCGGTTAACACTGTCTTGTTCCTTACTATTAAAATATCTTTTTGGATTCACGTATTCCAGTGATGATATGATTCATATGTATTGTAACTGCAGGTTTAGAGTTTCAGGCAAATAGAGAAGGTGGGACACATTTGATCTCTGCTCTGTGACTATCTTCGGAATGCACTGAACAATGCTGCCTGTTTAAGTTGCGTCTGTGCCAGCTTAATTAGCCAAAATAAACGAATTTGATTGATTGAAGTGTATGGTTAAAAAGAAACTACATATATATTAATTACAGTGCAGATAATAAATGAATTCAAAATAATTAATAAGGCAATACATATAAATGAGAGTAATACTGAATTGCTTGAGCCTTGTTTGCAATTTTATTATTAACATTATGTGTGTTACTATTATACATGTACTATTTTGCAATATGATTTGCTTTTTCAAAGAACTGGGACTGTTGTTTTTTTTCAAAGAACTGGGACTGTTGTTAATAGTCCAAACATCACAGTCGTTGCTAATAGTCCAAACATCACAATCGTTGCTACTAGTCCAAACATCACAATCGTACACAGCTTAGGTCTTGCATCTTCAGCAAAATTTTCCATGTTGCATCCGTGGAGAAATTTCTTGGATTAATATGCATTTGGTTAAAAAATTAATCGTTAACAGCCCAAATTATATTAGAGTATGTTTGATTCGATTGGATGAGATTTTATAAGATTAGATAAGATTTTATAAGACATCTGCTCAGTAGGAATTACAGTGGTAATTTGTATTTTGTATCATCTTGTGCTCAATGGACAACTCAAAATTCCTCTGCTTCTGACTGCCTTGTCAACTCCTGTCCTTATCGCTCATTGCCATAAATACGCCACAAGATCTAGTATGTTATTTGCTCTATGCACGCATGGCGAGTGTGTTAGCCATAGTTGGTTATATTAAGCATTAAACGGCTTTAAACTCACCTTGAATTAGAGAAAATAGTAACTGTCTTATAATAACAAGATGGAAATAAATGAGTTTGACTACGTTCTCCTAAAGAAAGACACGAACATGAAAGTGGTGCAAGTGGTTACTAACAAGTACGTTATCGGGCGATAATACAGTGTTTTATATTTGCTCGCTTAATGTGCTTTTGTTTTTGGATTAATACTCGGCTGAAATTTTTTTTCCGAGATATTGTTAATTTCCATTTTATTCGATTTTCGATTCGGCAGCGTGTTTGAATTTGAATAACAAATTAAATTTAATCACACGTTGCCTCATATTAGTCACAACTAAACGAGCGGCCTTTTGTTGATGGTTATACGATGCTTGCTGGTACAATAAGTTTTCACTGGTTACTGGATGGCTGGCTGGATGGATTGATGACCATCCGTGAAATACCATGCATGTTGTGTGTAGTGTGGAAATTGAAAGGACCATTTCTTGAGAATTGTCATGTCAAGATACGTACAAGGCCATTTGGTTGCTTTCGAAAAACGTTTACTTTACATTTATCAGTTGAAAAGACTTTGTATGTTGATACAGGCCTGTGTCTATGTGTAAAATGAAGTTTGTCTTGGATGGTATCCTGGGCCATAGCTATGGCAGTTCGTTCAAACTTCAGAATGGGCAACTTGAAAAGCTTGACTTCAAAGAGCTTTTGGATGAGAACAACTCAACAGATAAAGGTTTGAAATTAAGTGTTTCTTAAATGGCACACTAATTAGATTCTATAAATTTAGGTATGTATACCACTTTTATTACATTAAATTACATTACACGATGCATCACAACTCTGCCACTGCTTGCACTCTGGTAGTGCCAGTGCCAAGCCTGGATAAAGGAGGAGGGCATCACTAATGATCTTTGTTAATTGTTATCACACAGTGTCGTTAAACTGAAACTACTACTATAATGCATTACATTATGTGCTCACATTTTAAAACATTACATACATCTGTAGTCACTAGTCAGTAATATAAATACGTGAATGTTAGTGAAAGTTGTATTTGTGTGGGACAACTGACATTGGAATTAGTTTTGTAGAGTTTCAATGTTTCATTGAATGGTCTTAACTGTTGCTCAGATGAAGAATCAGAGGCCACAGAAGTACGAGACAATCGTAGCTTGGTCGACACACGAGAAAACCAGAAGCTGTCTAAGGAGGAAATCCACACTCTTCGCCAGCAGGGTGTTACGGGAGAGGTAAGGCTGGTAAAATTGCCAATACAGAGACCTTATATGAATTTTGGGTGATTATGTGGGTGATTAGTGTAGTTTGGGTGATTACAATGTGTTTTTGTGAGGTACAATATGCTTAAGTAAGTGTCCAGACCAACGAAATTACAGGAGGACGAAAGGACAGGAGGACGGACCAACGAAAGGACAGGAGGACGGACCAAAGAAAGGACAGGAGGACGGACCAAAGAAAGGACAGGAGGACGGACCAAAGAAAGGACAGGAGGACGGACCAAAGAAAGGACAGGAGGACGGACCAAAGAAAGGACAGGAGGACAGATCAACAGTAGGACAGGAGGACAGATCAACAGAAGGGGACTCATTTCCAGAAAACACTAACTGATTACTACCACACTAATGACACTATATGCACTTTCAGATTAGTAGAGGTGTTGTTTTTAAGACGGCTTATAATATGTCTGCTTCAAGCATTAGCATGCTGGACTGAGGTCATGGATTTGACATCCCAGACAAGACACACAGATTTAAGAAATCTCTACCATTTGTAGCCTCTAGCATACTTACAGTGTTGATGGAAGGATTAAAAGCAGGAAAAGGAGATCTGCAGGCCTTCAGCTGTCAAGTCTAAACAAAGAAGTTGCGTACAGTTCATGTGCACAAGTTTGGCTTAAGGGACTTGCCTTTTGAAATCACAAAATGAGCACTACTAAAATGTTTTCAGATAAGGCTGGACAGAATTTGAAAGACCTTAATATATGAGTGATCAAAAGCATCTTCTAAAGAGTTTAACCTCAGCTGCATAGAAATCTATCAGCTACTCGGTTGGAAATGGCCGGTAATGGCGAATTGTAGACTAGTAGAGTCGGTCTCTGCTAGCTTTTCTTAGTGTAGTAACAGCAGATAATGCATCTAGCCACTTAGGCATGTGAAAGATTTTCTGTGCTTTATTATATAGAAAGGTTTGTTCTACGTTTGGTTGATTTTCAGGGCATTATAGAACATCTGGTGGAAAACAGTTCCACTTTCCAGCAGAAGACTGAATTTTCTCAACAGAAATACATCCGAAAGAAAAAGAAAAAGTAGGAATTTTAATTTAAAAAACACACTGAAGAATCCTTTGATAGTCCATTGTTCTCACTATAAATGTTTACAATTATCTTTGAGTTCTGTAATTTTAGCCGTAAATTTATTTCTCAATCTGACAGGTTCTAGCAGTTGCTACAAACTTCCTAAACTGATAGTGTGCCAAACTGGATTCTTACTTTTTGCTGATGGAGTGTCAAACTTTACCAGTATGTAACGATGGTTTACAGTGATGGAGTGGTAAAGTAATGAACTTTAGGTGGCACTTGTGTTCAGTTAAAAGTATTTGAACTTCTGATAGACATTTTCTGTGACCAGTACCGCTTTAGGCACTGCGTTATTATTGAGAAGCTGCATGAATGTGGTTTGGAATTAGGTTAGAGCTTAGAATGTTGGCACGTTTTTCTAAATGTGGAGGAAGGCACTGTCAAAGTGGGGCAAATTTGCAAGGCTTGACTTCATGAAAAAATATTTGCCTTTTATAGTCATCAGGTTCTTGGTAGAAATGATGACCTGTTTCATCTGCCATTTATTAAGCCAATGCACTTAGGCATTAAATTGCTGTCATTATGCCTCCAACTATTCTATCCAACCCCAACTTATGCTCACTTCAATTGAAATCTTGTGGGGCAAAAGTTCCTCTACCCATCAATTTTCAAGTGGGAATTATGACCCATCATGAGAGCACCTTTGGTTCGAATCATCAATTTCAACACCTAAATAGCCACATAAGTTTGACTTCAGAAAAGGCTATACAAGACTATAGAAGACTATTCGCTGCTACAATTGGCCTGCTTGAATGGTAGGGGTTTAACTTGCGGGATTACTATACATCAGTATGAGTCAAAACATGTTCAGTCGTTAGTTTTATGGTTCTTACAGGTTAGACTATTTCACCGCTGACTGCTTTTCAAAATGTGCTTTCTGTTATTTGTGGATGCTTTTGACCATAAGAAAGATTTTAATAGAGGTGTGTCTAATGATATCAGATTGGAAAGAAAGGCTTTGGTTTATTTGGAAAAGTTGATTTTTTAGGCACATGCCAATCTTCTCTGTCCTACGACCCGACACTCGTACATTGGTCGACATGTACTACAGTCATGGGCCAACCAAGATATGGTGAGTGGTATTTGCAAACCGCTAGAAATTTACTGGCCTGTACTTAATAGTTTGTCTATTTTTATGGAAGTATTATTATTGTTTAAAATTGCAAGAACCAGTAGGTACAGTATAGTTGTTTTTTTAAAATTTAGTAATAATCTGTTTGCTTTCAGCCAAGATGCAGGTTTTACCAGTTCAGTATTTAACTTCTTCATAATCAGACCGAAAAAAAATATATTGGTGTCATCAGCAGAGAATAACTTTTTAAATTAGTTAACAAACTTGTGACAACATTATCTTGATGTATCAAGGTCTGTCACAAATGACAAGTATGTTTTGAAAATTGTACCCATTTGAAAATTGCCCACATTTGAAAATTGCCCACGTTTGAAAATTGCACACGTTTGCAAACTGTACCCATGAATTTGAAAATCTGCTGATGCACCTATGGATATTTCATTAGACTTTGTTCTTCTTAATTGAGCTGATAACTTTGCTTTTAGCAATCTGAGGATGGACTCGTTAGCTCAGATCTTGACGCAGGCCAACATCAGATCTTACACGAAGACGATGGTCGTCGAGTCTTGCAGTGGACTTGTAATCGGAGCCATTCTTGAGCGCATTGCAGGTAGCTTGCTTTTAACTGGTCCTGAATTAGAAAGAAAACCTTTTCAGTGTGGTTATGTTCACCGACTTGTTATCCATGGGCAGCTGGAAAGACGTGAAATGATATTTTCTATCTTAGGCAACCAGGTATATGCAGCACTGGGATTCATAAGTTTTCGGCCATTTGGTAACAGAAACCCTGCATTATTAACAGTTGATGCCACTCGAGAAACTCTGCCTCAGCAGTGCATCACCGATGCACATAAAAGTGTGGGTTCTCAGCTGTTTCCAAACAGGAACCAGCCTGCCTGTTATTGGTTGATCAACTCAAAATGGTGGTCAGGCTTTGGTGATATGAGTTCAGATACGATCCATCAATGAACAAAATCCAACGGAGACTAAAAATTACTCTGGAATGTAGAATTGGGCATGATACTTACAGATTCAGCATGTGACAGACTCAGTCTATCAAACTGAACTAGACAAGTCAATAATTGTTATATTCACAGCCATGACACTAAGCGACTGAATCTAGGGGTAGTAGATACACTGTGTGCAGATCTTCTTAATTTGGTATTTGCATTGCTTAATAGTTGTTACTTCAACTGAATATAAGAGGTTTTGACCGTATTTGAGAAAGACTTGAAACATTCCAGTTGTTCTTGAGCCATGATTATCTGAATATTGTTTGATCTCCAGGTGAAGGTGCTGTGGTCCACCTGTACACAGGTACAGCACCAACTAGGTAAGGTTCAAGACTAACTCTGGCACAATTTAATTTTTTGTTGCATACATATTATGGCAGGCGTGGCAAAATAGTTTATCCAAAGGAGTCTTTTTGTCGTCTGTTTTTCAGGTTATTACGAAGTTCTATCTCTTTAAGTTTAAAATAATATAAATATATATCATATTTTTGCAAGTACCTACTTCTGATTTGTTTGAATAGATTGGCTGGTGGGCTTCACCAACTTTTTTGCTGACATAATAAACTTGTAATCATGCTGTAGCATTATTTGCGAATTGTGATATATAGGATTATAGATACATCATCCTTTACAAGACACTATCTTTGTTATGTTTGATAGGCCTGCTCTCACAGAAGGATATCATTTCTCCGATAAGTGCCTGCAGAGCCTCTACAGCTTTCCACTTGACCAAGTCAGTACACTGAAGCGACCTTTGAATTCCAAAGTGCCACCTAGTGACGAATTAAATAGCAACGAAGCAGATGCGCCAGTAGACAACATGCCAACAGAGGTACACACCTTTCTTTGTCCTAACATGGCATCGATTACTATTGCTAACTGAAATTGTATCAGTTCATCTAATAATATTCTTTATTAATGCAAACTGACAAGTGCGCAGAAGGATTACATGATATAATAGTAAAAGATGATTACAAATTTAAAAGAAAACGAATTTAACTATATGGCATCCTGCAAGGCACCCATCTGTCCTACTGTTCATTTTACAGTCGGCTCTAAAGGAGTTAAAGGCTGAGTCAACCTATGGGGCTAGCGGATATCGAACCCACGTTCTGATCTTCATAATAGCATGTTACGATTCAACCTTCTTTGAGCCCCATCTTTCTGTTTTACTTTATTAACTTCTAAGATAGAATCAATCAGTGTTGAATTGCAGTTTCAATTGCTAAGTTTGTAATGCTCCACTGAGTTGATTGTAATCTCCAGTCACCTGCCTCACTACTTGTAATCATTGCATTTGCATTCTAAGTTGGTATAATCTTTACAGTCTGTTGTCGTATTACCACAGATTGAGCAGTTGTCAACTGACTCAGTCTGTATCGTTGCAAGAGCAGAGGAACAGCCAAGCAGTTCGAGTGACATTCCATCTGTAAAGAAACCAACTGAGTCCAGCTCTGGATGTGATGTGTCTGAACCAATGTCAGACGAAGTGGAAAACCCAGTTGAACCAGATAGTTTTTGTGCAGCGGAGGGAGAGGAAACGGTCAAATTACAAGAGACTGCTAAGAGTTGTCAGTCGAAGGATTCTGGCCCAACACAAAAGGAAACTAAAGGGAACTGGAGGAAACGAAAATTTCAAGATGTGAGTACATACTCTGAATTTACGACAGCTGATGATAAGGACAGTTTTTGTAATGAGAGGATTTTGTGCAACCTGCCTAAAAGACTAACCAACCTACAGAACTTACTCCTGTCTAAAGGACTAACTTCCTACTCTTGCCTAAGAGACTAACTAACCTACTCTTGCCTAAGAGACTAACTAACCTACTCTTGCCTAAGAGACTAACTAACCTACTCTTGCCTAAGAGACTAACTAACCTACTCCTGCCTAAGAGACTAACTAACCTACTCCTGCCTAAGAGACTAACTAACCTACTCCTGCCTAAGAGACTAACTATCATACTCCTGCCTAACAGACTGAATCTCTACGGACCCTTGATGGAAAACAGCATGTTGCATGACCTGTGAAATATTTTCAAAAAAGAGTGTACATTGACAATGTAACTGAATTTGAAGAGTGATTTTCAATTTTAATGGCTTATACATTCCATGGAAAAATTCACGATGTCTCTAGTCCTGTTAACGTAAGCTGTTCTTCGATTTCACTCGTGGCTTTGGACCAGAGTTAACCTGGAATTTGGCATGCATGCAGGAGTAACCTTATGGGGTATGTTAACACTTTAAGAGCAGATTTCTTCCCAGTTGCTTTTAGTACACTCTCGTCATAAAAGTACTACCTAATCTGTTGCTACTTTTCGTCTTTGTAAGGAAAAGAATTCAGAGGTGAAGAATTTTAGTGTGCCATCTAGTGGTAACGAACAAGTATTGGCAACAGACAATAGGGTGTCCCAGAAAAAACTTTTTGTCTAAAGTCTTGGGTCTCACCAGCCAAAAAGTTTCTTTGGTAGATGACAATGTTTGTGAAAAATTTTCAATTTTTTCGGATGCTATTTAGGGGTCCCCCAAAGGGTCCTAACTTTAGTCTTCATTTTAACGTAAAATGCTCGTTATTTGCACGTGTTTCAATCTGATTTACTCTTATAATCACAAAAAAATTAAAGAAGAGTCCGATTTGGATTAACTTTTTATGGTTTGTTTGTCTCAACGAGAGCTACATCCAGGTAAAATATAGAATTAAATTCAGAGTGATTCAAGGTCATTTCAAGGTCGTAAAACGAAATCTATCAAAAACAAAGAAAAATTTTAAAATCTCGGCCTAACACTTTGATTTTTAAGTTTTGACCTTTAAATGACCGATTTCTTTTAGTACTCTGTCTTCTGGAAGACTAACACAATCCAAGGTCATTTAAAGGTCAAAAACTTAAAATCAAGGTCAAACGACCATAACTCAGAAACACTTTAACGAAACAACATTTGGCTGATCTGCGGTCATATTTCCTTGCTTTTGACGTTTTGACCTTGAAATAACCTTGGATTCTGTTAGGCTTTTAGTATTCTGTCTTCTGGAATGTAGCCCTGATCGGTCTGAGCAAACAGGCAAAAGAATAACTTAAATAGAGCAACATTTTACCGAGTAAATGTAATTTCCTCAAATATTTCTATGAACTTGACCTTTTGTCCTTAAAATAACTTTCGATCGTCTTACTTTGGTATCCTTGTTTCTTATCACAGGTAGCCCTTATCATGACGAGAAAGGCAAGAAAGAGTTAACCAATTTCAACAATTATTGGCCGAGATCTGATCATTTTTCTTTGTGTTTTGATAGATTTCGTTTTTATGACCTTGAAATGACCTTTGAATCACCCTGAATTTAATTATTTATTTTACCTGGATGTAGCTCTCGTTGAGACAAACAAACCATAAAAAAGTTCATCCAAATCGGACTCTTCTTTAATTTTTGTGATTATAAGAGTAAATCAGGTTGAAACACGTGCAAATAACGAGCATTTTACGTTAAAATGAAGACTAAAGTTAGGACCCTTTGGGGACCCCTAAATAGCATCCGAAAAAATTGAAAATTTTTCACAAACATTGTCATCTACCAAAGAAACCTTTTGGCTGGTGAGACTCAAGACTTTCGACAAAAAGATTTTTCTGGGACACCCTAACAGACAAACAGACAAAAAATGGACACACCTGGGCTATTGTGTTTGCAGTGAAGTGTTTTTATGCTGATATATTCTAATATAATGAGGTCAGGTACCAAGATCAAAAATGTCATTAGTGTTTATAACGTGAACACATTGTAACATAGTATTTCCAATAGGGCTTCAAAAGAGCTTTGTAAGAAGTTTCAAATGTACATTTTGAAAGGGGCTACATAAATGTTACATTAGAAGTTTTTGCTGTACTAGACTGAAGACAGAGAGAAAAGAAAACTTGAAAGACTGTCTCAGCTGCAGAAGGCAAAATCACTGATAGAGAAAGCTGACATGGATGGGTAAATACATGGAATTATATCTGCCCTTGTGATGTACTTTCTTTTCTTTTCTTTTTAATACAGAATAACTGAGCAGTATACTTTTAACAGACACATTTAACGGTTCACCTAAGAAATGTTTGAAATGAAATGAAAGTGAAATTAAGTTTTTTAAATTAATTAAGAAAGGACTGGCCAAACATCGTTGGTAGTAATAAGTGTTGTTGAAGTGACACTATATAAATTCGTAATGAATTCCAAATGTTTGTCTTCAACCTCTGCCTAAATTGGAAACTCCAACGTTTTGTGCCACTTGATACTGCTTGGACAAAGTTTTGTATCAGTTCACTACAATGTAATTACTGCATCATACAATAGTTTACTGAAATTACATCTTCTGATGACTTTACAGACTGATAGTTGCAGCCAAACTTCACCCAACACCAATCGTCATGAGTCTGATTGATTTTGTTCGTCCAAGTCGACCGATTGTTGTCTTTTCACCGTACAAAGAGGTAAACTGCATAGTAATGAACACGGTTTGCTATGAATATTGTGATATTTGGTATGTGGATGCAAGCTGACCCAGTAGGGTGATTCAAGTTCTGTAGCAAAAAAATTAAAGTAGACAATTAAGAGAGGCTCTTTACTTTTTGAGTTCCTTTTACTACATAGAGCAAAACTGTGAAATTTGGCTGAAATTGGTTTGTATTTAGGACTGCCTCAAGAAGCTCAAAGTTTTATTCTGAAGATAAATTTTATTAAATTAATATTTTTTATTGTCAAGCATTTTAAACTACTTACTTACCTATTTAATAATAAAGAACTGAAAAAGAACATACAAAATTACTCCTCCGCCACTGCATGTTCGCGCCCTAGTGCCAGGAAGGGCCAGTCCCAAACCTGGATGAAGGAGGAGGGCGATGCTAATGATCTTTGTTATCATACAGTGTCGTTATCTGAAACTACTTCTACTACTATAAATAAACAAACTGGTGGATTGTGCAAACAACCAAATTTTTTAATTTATTGTTATAATTTATGAAAAACAAAATACTGCAAACTATTTCAGAAATACTTTTTAGTATTTTTAATAAAGAAATAATATTATGGCTGAAACCAGGTCAAAGACTTTAATTCCATCTTATTGGAAAACCTCAGGAAACGTTTTGTGGTAGAGTATTACCTACAAGCTTAGGTAGTTGGAATAATCTTTTGATACGACTGCATCCAACACGGGTCGCCTCAATGGACTTTGCGGTTTAATAAAAAAAAAACTGGGAAAAAGTTGCTATGGCTTGCTTCTCACCATCATATGCATTAAGTACTATGTGTACCCGTATTCAAATCAAAGCAGCTTTTGGTCCAACATCAGATCCAGGATTCCAGATGTATTACTTTTTAGGGGATTCCAGCAATATTGACCTAGAATTGGCCAAGAAATGTACTGTTCTAGTATAGACAATTGTCTAAATGAACAATTAAAGACACTAAAGTTGGATATGATACAATTTATAATAGATATTCTAAATGAAAAGTGAACTGGAAGCTCCCGAGGGAAGATTATAGAGAATTGTTGGAGCTCGGTCTAATCTCTCTTACAGAGTTTCCACCACATGGAGCAAATTTGTGAGTGCCAGATACCATCACTCCAGCATGCACACTGGATGGCTAAACTCATTTACATTTAAAAGATTTTTTATTTCAACGCAAATTCAAGCTAAGACAAAATGAAGCCGCTGGTTGTTTGAAATTTGGATTTTTTTATAACTTTAGTTTATGTGAAAGCATGGATCACATGTCCCATTCAAGTGATCTGCACTTGATATAAGAGCTAACAAAATATTCATCAAAATCCAAAGTAATTTCACAAACAGGATTGAAAGCAATTGGTTGTCACTTATGGTATCTCGGCAAAGAAATGGCACCACTTGGTTTCTTTCCGAAAACGTTTCCACAGAAACTAAGGTACGTCTCAAAGAGGGATTACACATTTGCACTAGTATCAACCTTCAACTCAACCTTGACGAAGTAAGAAGATCAAAAACAATTTTTGTTTCAAATTATAGAAGACCATCGGAAACAATTTCCAAATTCAAGGAAAAAACACTTTCCTGAATGTAATGAATAGTGTTATCTAGTAAATGCAGTAAAGAAATTGGCTACATACATACTTTCTACCAATTTTCATTTTAATTAATTAAAAACATATTGGGATTTAAACTAGTTATAAACAATAGCTTCTTAGGCAGTGCCACATTGTTTTTTAAGACTGCATTATTAAGCTTTAAAGTTAAAATTTTTTTTACTAAAATTCAACTTTTGGACGAAATGAGTTAAAGTTAAGTAATTTCAAGGTCGTTGAGGCAGTACTAAATATTATCCAATTTCATTTAAATTTTTTCCCTGTTATTTTATTACCAAAAGGAACATAAAAATGCAAGAGCACAACAAATATTAAATTTTCATTTTTGTTGAATCACCCTACTGACCCAGTGCCAAGATTTCCTCAAGCAGGGATAGACCTAGTGGCCATTGACTTTTCACAATGGACCATTGTATCCACTTATCACATACTAACACTACATAAATAAAAGGAAAAGCCTAAGGCTGATGCAGTCAGCTGGATCTATTATGATCTTTTCAAGGTGTAGTGTCAATAGATTCAAAAGAGTACATTGTTAATGTTCTTTAGTTTTGTCAGTGTTTAGGGCAGTCATTAAATCACTTTTATAAAGCTGACTTCGTCTATGCTTTTGTTTTATCGCAGCCATTAATCGACTGTTTTACAAAACTGCGGGAGAAAGGTGGTGTTCTAATGATCAAACTTACTGAGACGTGGTTTCGTGATTACCAGGTTAGTGTCTACATGTAATACCAAGGTTGAAGTATTCTAACATAGACTTGCCTGGGTACAAACTTTAACATTGTGCTTACATTTTGGTGTGCATTTGTATGGCAGCACAGACTTGAAAGCATGCTTTGCTATATGTCGAATTGCTTTGCTGGAAATAAAATGAAATATTGTTCTCAATTGCTCAGATTTGCCAGCTCAGCATAAGCCACTCTGCTATGTAAAATGCTGTAATGCAAAATGGCAAAATTTTCGAAAAAGTATGCAAATTGTTTCAATATGTGAAATGTTTCGCATTGATGTTGGATTAGCACACTGATAAACAGATTTGTGATAGCAGAAAGTAATATTCTAGATAGAATCATGCATTATTTGGCTCCAAATGTGTATTCCAGTTGCTTGCTTTAAAATCTCTGTACACTTTTATTCGCTTTTGAAAGAATTCATGTAACCCCTTTTGCACTTCAGTGCATATATCAAAAGTTCAAATCCTGGTGCAACCACAGCCATTGCCAATGAGTGAAAATGTGATGTTTTGGGAAAATGTTTCAGGCATAGTTCATCTATTCCTAAGCGTCATTTTATGTTGTAGGTTTTGACAGATCGAACACATCCAAGCATAAACATGAGCGGATCAGGTGGTTATCTACTTACAGCAACGACAGTGGCACGCGACTAATCGTTCATAAATCCTGGTGTTTTCAGCACACTGTAACTTCATAATCACTTAACAGAAAGGCAGTCAGGCTGAACTGATAAATAACTGAGACAAACGATATGTCTGCTGTATTATAGAAAAAAATACATGCAAAAATATGATTTAAGCAGCTTAATTGCAATGCTTCATGTCATACAGTACAAAACACTTCAATGAGACGAAAATGGATTGGATGAAATATCGTTTAGTGCCCACAACTAATGAGTCATAAATCCTGGTGATCACATCAGGACACTGTGAGTCAGTGGCGTAACGAGGGAGGCGACCACCACCGGGCACAGCCGGGGGGGGGTGCAAAATTAGCTGTGTTAAGTACTATGCGACAGAAATTGTATTATTAAATTCAATAATCCAATATATTAAATTTAAAATAGCACAATTTGGTTTTCAGTTTAAAATGTGGCAAGAATCTAGTTGGCAACGTAGCAAGCTACAATTGCGCCCTGTGCCAAACGTAAAACTAGTGGCCCCCCCCTCCCACCTCACCCTTTCCCAAAGATCAACTTAACCAATAACAATAGTAAATTGTGAGAACATAGCCTAGATAAAATAAATGAAAATATATAGATATATGCCTACGATACATTGTAATGTAATTTAACAGTTCATAGCGGCTATTTACTATTATTTTCAAACAAGTCAGTGACAATTTTAAATAGAACTGCATAGGTATCTATCTATTAATATTATATATGAAACACACACCATTATTTGTTATTTTATTTTATTACCTTTTTCATTTATGATTGCTATTTCATATGATCATATTTCACGATAAAGTAACTAGTCTCAAAATTTGTGACCCCTCTTGAATTGCGCCCTGTTCCGTGACATTACTGGAACACCACTAGCTACGGTACTGAGAATAGTGAATACCAAGAACAACGGACAATCCGCTGTATTGTCGTGTCGGTTCAGAAGGAGAAAGAAATTTTTCACACGTTTCATCAATAAATTAGCCTAATTGTTTGATGGCGTCACTGGCATATTGTCAAAAGCATTTTCTTCTCTATGTAATGCACAAGTAATTTTTGTTCGTTAAATTTGTCTTTTCATATATAAAAATCCTTTGCAAATTATGTTTCAGAACTTATTACAGAAAAAAACATTGAAAAAATCTGGAACCTATATCATAGTTGTAATTGTATTAAATTAGTACACTGTTTCCATGGAGTAGGCCTATTATACTAAACCTATGATATGAACGATTAACAGTAAATTAGAAAATTATGAATGGGCGCAGTCTTTAAACTTTGCCCTCGGGCGCAGGAACCCCTAGTTACGCCATTGCTGTGACTTCATAATCACTGAACAGAAAGGCAGTCATTGAACTCATAAATAACTGAGACAAATGAGATGTCCATTGTATTAGATCTATAGAAAAAAAACATGCAAAAATATGATTTAAGCAGCTTAATTACAATGCTTCATGTTATACAGTGCAAAACACTTCAATGAGACGAAAGTGGATTGGACGAAATATCGTTTAGTGTAAAATAACATCCTGGTCCATTCCGATGTCAATGATTCTTAACATTAAATTATTCTGTTAAGACGAAACTGATAAGATGAAAATATCGGTCATACGAAATGGTTTTTTGTCCCATGAATTGTCCCATGAATTGTATGCTATAACTCAGTTAAGATGAAATAATATGTGTACCTGAAGTGATTATATAAAAATGGAAATCACATGTACATGTAGACTGATGTACTTTGCATATGCCAAGACAATTTGGTGTGGAACAAATATTCGGGAGTGCAAAGTTAAAGTCAAAATAGCTACACTGTAATATGCGAAGGCAGAAAATTCAAAAGTTCAACAAGAGTTCAAAAGTCACCGGTAGGCCTATCATAAAAAAAATTATGTATCGGTTTTCATGTTCTTTACAGTCTCACGAACCACGGAGTAAACGTGCCTGGCATCGGCTCAGGATTCTGTTAACAGACAAATCAGAAATTACTCAGAAAACCTCTGGCATTAAATCTTGCAGCTTGTGCAAAGTGGTGCTTTTTGTTAAATCGCAATAATGTCCATTGTAATCGTAATTTCGGAAATCTTGGCGCCCTGAAAAGCTAAGTACATTAATAATATAATAGAACAGGAGGTACGGCCGGGACGGACGGCAGAGAAGTACGGGGGAGGGAGAGGAGAAGACTTATGTCAATCTTAGCACGAGAAGACGCATCTGTTGATATTTTCAAATTGTTTTTAACCGTCTTAGGACGGGCAAATATCTAGCGTACATATAATGGAAGTCATCTTAAATACAGGCGCTCATGCAAAATAAAATCTGACTCTGAGACATGGTTATAGTCTGCTTCGATTTCAAGTCCGGATCCAGTGTCAGGCAGGTGAAGAGGCTTGCGGTTGACGGTACTTGGAATTGTAGGGATGATTTAAAAAGGCTAGAATATTCGAGATAGGAGTGTAGGCTACCTATTACCAGTTACTAGGCCTACAGTTCTTTGTGGTATCGCAGTCTATGATAGTTATGAACAATGTGTTTTAAAACATTACTGGTATTTCGTAAACTATTTGAAATCAGCATGAATATTGGATATCGTCGTACCTGCTTTGTGAAGTCATCGATGCATGCCAAACGAATTCGTTCAGCTGTGGCGGGGCTGTCCAGGCGGAAAGTTTCTTTCACACCAGCCTCCTTTCTTGCTGCCTCAATGGCTTCCTTGATTGCAAAGAATACCGACGACGAGAGGAATAGAGGAGGCTCACCAATTGCCTAAAATGTGCAACAACCATGACTGTATATCTTCCACCGCATACTTTGGCATAGGAGATTTCCGAGTTCAGATCATAAGAGTAGGGAAACGTCCATTTAGTACGTACGCAAAATTCCGGGTAAAATTGACCCCTCCCCATACGCAAGCGTATTTTTATACTTTTAGCAAAAAATAATGCGAACGTACGCTTGAATATTGCGTAAGAACGGTCTATATCCTGACTGAATAGGGCAGGCGGTCAAACTGTGGGAACTCAGTGCACAGCTGCAAGACAGTTAATAACAGTCAGAGGTAATGGGGCATACAAGTGTGTGGTCCTTTCTAACAGCCCTAATTAATTGCCTGATCCTGAACTGTGACTCATTTGAAGAAAGGCCAATAGTAATTGCCTGATCCTGAACTGTGACTCATTTGAAGAAAGGCCAATACAGACACTCATTTGAAGAAAGCCAATAATTACAGACAATATTATCGAGGTTTACTCCCCAGGGGCGTCCATCCCCCTTACACCTATGAAACATTCCCCCCTCGTGTCATCAGATTGCCCCCACCCACGACGACGACGAAGGCCCAGACGATTGGTCGACTGTCGACACAGGAGAAAATATTGATTATCGAAATTTGAAGCACAATTTTACTGTTAGATTCTTTAACTTTTAGTTGACTAATAAAGCGCCATTATGAATCATAAAATATGAAGGCTTCTAAACAGACAGAGACATACCACCAAATTGGCCACACAGTAGGCTACCAACATATTATAAGTACTAAAATCACAACAGGTGCTTCCTTAGAGCAGCAGAGCGCGTACGTAGCCAAGCGATCAACAATTTCGTCCAGTTGTAGTGATAAAGTAGCGTCTCGGTCACAGGCTAATACTGTCAGAGGTGCAAACCAGTCATCAACCATGGTTGATCTCAGTCGATTTCTCACAATACTGATGCCACTCGTTACTCGCTCAGCTGAGCAGCAAGGGAGACCAGGATTTTGTACAGGCTGGGGAGTGTTGGATTGCCTGAAAGTTGACATATCACACGTAATAGCTTAACATAACTGCTTTCAATCCACTGTCCGGTCGACAGATGCGTCTTTTGCTCGTCATCATCATCATTGCCTGTGCCTGCATCATCTAGGTGCATCAGTTCCAGCTAGGTCGCAGATTTAACGCAGAAGCTGACCCATCTGACCAAAACCAGGCTTAAGTCGGATTTTTTACAATTTGAATGTCATATACCGTCTTAAAGAGTAATCTCTCTCCTTTAAAATGACACAAACTTTATAGTTCTATCATGTTCCTGGCCAAAGTTATGAGTAACAGATCTGGTTCAGTTGTTCAATTGTGATTCCGAGAAAAATGCATTTAAAGTTCTGTATGATTTCCAAATGCAAAATTCCTTAGCAACCACGTTCAGCGCTCTGATTAGTTTAGATTCGAAAAGACATTGAATAAAGGTTACATGATAGGCTAGAGGGAAGTCTGGGCTTTCTATTCATACCATGCTTGCTATGCTAGCCTTATGCCACGCATGGCTATTAATGGCGGGAAAATGACAAATATCAGGAAAAGTCATTGAATAACTAAAACAATTAGCTATTTCAAAATCATCTAAAATACCACTAAAAATTAAAATTTTTCAAAATTTTTGTTTTAATGTGTTTAAAACATATTTAGTTATCAATTTCTATAAAAAACTAAAAATTGAAAAAATTTAATTTTTTTTCACATTTTGGCCTTTATCTCAGTAGTGCATTTTGCGACATAAGCCTGGTTTTGGTCAGATGGGTCACAATTATTCTGATTAGCTATACTGTCTCTCGTACCGAGAGACAGTATATAGCTAATCAGAATAATTATCCTCTGTTAACTTAACAACTTCCTTGGCATAAAATTATCCATTTCTTCAAATATTATACCTAGCATTACATTGTCATCCTGGAAACGGTACTGTATTTGACAAGCAACACTATCCAGTGTTGTAGTGTAAACACCAAAACGATAGTGGTCTGTGCTACTGAGCACCACATATAGGTCTATTGTCCTTTTCTCAGTTTTCTCCTCATGTTGCCTGGGTGATCGTCTTGCTCGATGAACCGGAAAGTTTGCATCAACATCATGGACCGTTGCAATCGTTGTGCTTCTACAACTAGAGCAGTGGTTCTTAACCTTTTCAAGGGAGCCGAACCCCAAGAGAAATCCATGACCACTCACCGAACCCCTCAAGTTTGAACAATAATTTTTTAACTAATGGGAACAAAAGGAATTAAAAAATTGTACCAAAATGTGATACAATATTAATACATTCAATACATGGACTACTTACAGTTAACTATTTTATTAAATAAAAGTCGAAAATAAAAATAAAATAGCAAATGATTTTTCACTCACACTCACTGACCCTGAATATGTATATATTTCAGAGGACCTCTGCCGAACCCCTGGCACTGGCTCACCGAACCCCAGGGGTTCGGTCGAACACTGGTTAAGAAACACTGAACTAGAGACTACCATGAATGTTCTCTGATGAGTTTCAGTTTTTGACTGCACTAACGTTTCAGCTGAGCCTCATCAAATAAAAAACAAATTGATTAATTTCTAAGATGGATAAACCGAGGAGAAATATGACGAATTAAAAATTTCTTCCCCCCCTGAAAAGGCTATGAAGATTTCTGCTTCATTCCCCCCATGGGATGGACGCCCCTGCCCCCTTCCATGCGTACGCAAGCATACGCAATCAGAGGCATTTGGATTACCCCCTCCCCTCGGTGCGTACGTACTAAATGGATGACCCCTAGGGAAACGATTTCATAACTTATTACGTAGGCCTACTACGTATAGTAACGAAATATAGCCTACATGGATTACTGCAAATGAAGAAATAATCTTTTCTGACGAGAATATTGCGTAAGAAGATGAATACCTTAGAGGAGTAGACAGCACTCGGATTGGGCGCATCTTTGAGTAGTGTGACGTTAAATTCGATGGGAATGTTGGAAACACTTGGTATCTTGTACGTTCCTGGACCACGAGTGTACAAGTAACCAGAGGAAGAATACTTCTGCTCTTCAATAGTATAGTAACCGTAGCCCTTGAAATAAACGTACAGAATATGAGAGATAAATATTTCTGCTGAACAGTGCAAAGCTACTCCTTACACAAATCATTCTGTTCAAACTTAATCAACGATTTAGCTCATATACCGCCAGCTAAATAAAACTATTGTCAAGTCAGGAGTAGGCCTATTCTCAGATCTGGTAAATTGGTAATAATTATATCAACATCAATTCCCAATGCTGCTTTTTAAAGATTTTTTCGTTAAGTAGGCCTAATAAGTAGGCACTAATTACGCCTCTAGAATCATTCAGGCCTATTTTTAGTAAGCCCGTAGGCCTAAACTAGCCCGAAATTTCTAACTCTAGCGAATTACGTCTCTGTTATGTAACTTACGCAAACAACCGTAACTAGAAACTAAACTAAACCTGGAGAAAAGTTCTTCCGATTTGTCAAATGGCGTCACCCCCTCCCCCCCAGTAGTCATTGGAGAACAACTGGGCCCACTTGACCTCTGAAATACACATTTTGGTGCAGTGCTTTTTTCAGCCGGAACGGTCCGAAGCGGCCTTCCAGGACATTTTTTCAGCTATTAAAAATAATTTAGTTAATTTAAATTTTTACTAAAAATTATTTTAAATTATTAAGATACTTTAATTTAATTTCAGTGCTTTCAGTGTTTATATATATATATATATATATATATATATATATATATATATATATATAGGCTATATATAGCCTATAGGCAAACTATATATATATGATGTCTATTATTTGAGAGAGAGTTGAGAGAGAGAGAGAGAGAGAGAGAGAGAGAGAGAGAGAGAGAGAGAGAGAGAGAGAGAGAGAGAGAGAGAGAGAGAGAGAGAGAGAGAGAGAGAGAGAGAGAGCTCGGACAGTGGAGAGAGAGAGTCGAAGAGAGAGAGAGAGAGAGAGAGAGATCAGAGAGAGAGTTAGAGAGGAGAGAGAATGACATAACTAAACGTATTTAGGCCCTACCATTCACGAGCCTCCAGCAGTCCAACGGAGTCGAGACTAGGCCTACATTATGATTTATAGCAAAATAACAAAGGACAACAATACGTCAGTGCAGGTTGTTAGTCTGTTACTGTTATAGGCCTATTACTGTCATTATAGTTTCATGGGTCATCTTCTCATCATTTCACTATGTAGACCTATATTATATAATCCTTCACAAAAGCAAAGCAACCCATTGTACTCTTGTCTAAATCTATTTAAAGACGGTAATAGAAAAATTAACGTGTAAGTGTTAACGGCCAATAATAATGAATACCAACAAACACAATCATATCCCTTTTCCTGGACTTTTTTCTTTGTGAAGAAAGTCAGCAAGAAATGATCCTTCTAACCCAGGCCTGACACAACATGGGGCTGCACAAAAAGATATAAAATAATAACACAACCATAACTAGAAACTAAACTAAACCTGGACAAAAGCTCCTTCGATTTGTCCAATGTCGATGGCTGGGTTTAGGCTCTTCCCAACATCCATTACGATATCAGTGCGCAAGACCTACGCAAAACGTTCACACAAAAACAATAAAATTTGTGCAGACAGAATAGTCTAAGAAAGCCTTGAAACTCGCAACTGCAACGCTTTCATAAGCACACGTACGGAATCATATTTAATGTGCAAACATGAGGTCGAATGACATTATTATTATTATTGTTGTTATTATTATAATTAGGCCTTCTATTATTGTTATATTATTATTATTATGCCTATTTTTTATTATTATTAGGCCCATTAGTAGGCCTATTATGTTATTATTAGTAGTAGTTTTAGGCCTATTATTGTTATTGTTGTTAGGCCTATTATTATTTTAGTGTTATTATTAGGCCTATTATTCTTATTATTACTATTGTTATTATCATTATTAGGCCTATTAGTATTTTATTATTAATATTACTATTATTTTATTATTGTCTATTATTATTATTATTATTATTATTATTATTATTATTATTATTATTATTATTATTATTATTATTATTATTATTATTATTATTATCAATTTATCATTATTAGGCCTATGTATCTGCTCTGACCGTGTGATCCCCTGTGAGACAATCTATCTCGACTTCTGAGCAAGCGGCGCCCATGGTGAAGTAAGCAAAGAATTTTCCAGTGTTTGTTTCCCAGTCACAACTGAGGCCTGGGTATCTGCAGAGAAAAAAAGCAACACTAATAATTATTAAGACAGGCAAATCTGAAGGCCTATCGAAACGATAGCTGATAGGTAGGCCTAATTAGTGTTATAATTATTATTAATTTAACCAGACGACAGAAGCTATATAATATTATGTACAGCCGTTAAGTTTTACCAGAGCCAAAAAAACATAAAATAGAAATTTCTTAAATCGAATCCAATTAAGATTTCTTACACTGTAGACAGCACACTTAATTAGGGCCGATATGCAGGGCCTTAGGCTTTACATAGGCCTACATATAGCTTCTGTCGTTTTTTGCTCGACTAATTTTGTTATTCGATTTTAAAAATTGCCTATAATGGTATACGTCCGTGGAGAGACTCTTTGGACGATTTTCGGACGCTTACCAGTAAGTAGACCTGGGAGTCGACCCCAATAAGTCGACCCCAGTCGACTTGGGCATCCCAAGTCGAGTCGAGTCGTTTCTGCTTAGCGCAACTGACCCCAAGTCGAATTTGTACTGAAAAGTAACCTCAAGTTGTTTTCTACAGAAGTCGACTTAAACCGACTTGGGACACAAATAAATGTAAATTTATCATATATATATATATCACACTAATGATCGTCAGGTCACGGCAGCATTTAAGCAGTTTTGTCGTGCTTTTGCAAAAATGAATGAAGCATATGGGCCTGCCAGTTCTAACTTCTATGGTCTACCGCGTAGCCTACTTAGGCTGCGGTTTAATTTTGTATTATCGACGCCGGTTGCGGCGGTTGTGCTAAACAGTTACATATTTTTATCGGTTTCGTTTTATCTATATCATTTGTTATTCTATCATTCTATGTTAAAACTTCACACGTAGGCCTACGTTTCATAAAAATGGTGAATCGAAATGTTAATATAAATGTTAGCACGTCTACCTTATCAATAGCTGAACGCGCGCAAATCAATTAACTTTTAGGTAGGTAGGCCTAGTACTGTATACGATGATACGCATGCATTGCTATTTGAATGACGTTAGTGTCCAAATTATTATGACAACAGAAATAAAATGTGTCATTATAACACGTAGCCTACGCCAATCAGTGCAACCAGTCCGCGGTCCGCCACAGATTCTTCTGTTAACCCATTAGTCTAGAGCATTACAAAACTGTTCAAGCACAAAAACACACTGCTTAAAATAGGGCTAATAAACTTAGACTAATTTTATTCATCAGGTGTTGAGGTCTCATTACTAATTAGTATGTGAAATTAATGCTTGCCAGGCAAATTGGCATGACATTTTTGTATTATTAGCCGTACTTAATCGTTATTACCATGTCAGAAGTCGACTTTAAGTCGGAATTAAGTTGGTTGTTTTTCTGCCAAGTCGAATCAAGTCGTTTTGGCTCCAAGTTGTCGACTTCAAGTCGACCTCAAGTCACTTTAGGGTCAAGTGGGGTCAGATTAGCTGACCAAAGTGACTCCCAGGTCTACCAGTAAGTTACCACCGAAACCGCAAAGTCGTCACTGACCTACAGAATGGTTTCGCCTGCCGATGGGTTTCAGGTTGTTACCTGTACAACAAAGCCTTCGGTTATGGCACCCACCTATCTACTTCAGTGACACTATTCGACTATTTCTGGCTAGGCCTACTACGAATGTCGTCCTCTGCAGATCCAGTGCCAGAGGGATGCCCGGACACAACGTCTTCTACCGTTTGAGAGCAACTGCCATGATGTCGATGTGCGTGTTTTCCGACCCTCGTCGTCTGTCGTCATTCCTCTTCTTCGATGCTACGGCCACCAGGAATTTCGAATAACGTACTCTGGACTAGAAGCCTTGCTCTTCGTGTTTGCAGGACCTTACCAGTGGTGACTCTTCTAGTCATCTATTCTTCGAGCTGTTTCGTTTTTGACTGACTGAGTGACTGTCTGGTCATATTGACTCTAGCATCATTTAGATTAGCGCGCAGGGAGCGCCTCTGAGTAGGAATCTAGCTTGAAGGGGCGCTATTTAAATTTGGGGAAAATAAATATATAAATAAATAAAGTTTGCAAATGTTTAACTGGACATACTATTATAATCACACTACGTACTTCGTTTTCAGGATGTAACAAAACTACACAAGCCAGATGAGAAAATAAGATCTCAGTAAAGTTCTTTTAAATTTGTCTTACGTGTAGAATCCAGTGGATGAAAGACAGACTCTGTCCATGTATGCGCTGTTGACCCAAGTTTCCCAGGGTTCGTTGGGATTTGCTTTTATATATGGCAATAGACGGTCCATTAGCGTCTGACAGGCCTCCTTTTAAAAAAGCACATAAAGTTTGAAGCCATTGTTACCAAACGTAACATATAGATTGTGAAAGTTATAAAATAGTGTAGCCTACTATATAACTTCTTTGTGAATAAGAAAACACTATGATTTCGTTTCCCAGTAAAATAGAAAACATTATGATTTAGTGTCCCAGTAAATTAGAAAACACTATGATGTAGTTTGTAGGCCTACATTGAGCAAGCCTATAATTATAAGTCAATCACTAACTAGGACTGCCATTCCACTCAGATCAGATCCAACACTGGCTGCAGTGGGTGGTGCAGTTCCAATATGGCTTGTGCTGCATTCACTGACGTAGATTTTCGATGTGGGAATCTTCAACACTCGACTGGCAACCTGAAAAACATTCAGAAACTACAATTTGCTCTTATCGTTATTATCGAACATATTTCCCCTCAAGTGACATGATTTTTTTACCTAAACGATGCCCATAATTGGCGTGTGAAGGCGGATTGCCAACAGTGGCGGCGCCAGAGAGGGGGATAGGGGGGGCTTAGCCCCCTAACTGCGGCTCAGCCCCAAAAAAAGTTGGAAATCACTGCAAATTACAGGGAGGAGGAGACAAAAGGGAAGGGCTTGGAGCTTTAGCCCCCCCCCAATCTGAAATCCTGGCGCCTCCACTGATTGCCAATCCTCTCCTCCGAGACTGATCGCTGCACCAGTAGTGTACCTGCGGTCAGTGTACTCGATATGGCCAAGGTGACTAGGGGTGCAGATGGAGCAAAATTTTAAAATAAATATCCGCCTTAACAGGATTTGAACCCCGACCATTCGGTTGACATTCCACATGTTGTTTCTGCGCCTCGAGGGCAGCCACACGTACGTGTTGTTTACCAAACATGTAGGCTAACTCGAGTTTACTTACTCTAGTTTAGGCTTTTCAACGAACGTTAAAGTACCCATCAGCAACTGTATCCCATATATTAGATTTGTCTGCCTTTCCATTATGTAACTCGCTGCGGTTTGTCAGTCTGTTTTATTAAACGAAGATATATATAATTAAGATATTTGGCCCATAGTAGGGCCTATGTTTAGGAAGTCATGAAAAGTCACAGTTAGATTGACCAAATACTTAACAAATAAATAAAATCGTTAAACAAACCCGTTTACTCGACCTAATAAATCCAGGTTCTTTTTCTGATATGGCTGATTTTCCCAGTGCTGACAGTGTGCCGCCACTGTTGGCCTCTCTACCTATACCTGTTAATATCTTCAACTGGATTCTCTCCCTCTTGAGCAATCGTAGTCATTGTACCAAGTTCCGCGGCATGATCTCTTCCTTGGCTCACATCAATGCTAGTATAATACAGGGTTCTCGCATGGGCCCAGCAAACTTCTTAGTGGCCATCTCTGGTCTTAAACCTCTCCACAGCTTCAATTATATCTTCAAATATGCTGATGATTGCTATCTTTTGATCTTGGCTTCAAATATTTCCACCACGGATGCAGAATTAGATCAGATTAGTGCCTGGGCTCGCAAATGTAATCTCCACCTAAACCATTCTAAATCTAACGAAATTATCTTGACCAGACCAAATGTGAATCTTGAACAAGGTCCTCCAATTATACGTGGCATAAAAAGGGTCACATCCCTGAATAATATTATGTTTACGTTCAAAACCGCGATCACAAAACAGCGATCGTCAAAACCGCGATCACAAAATAGCGATGCACAAAACAGCGACGGCATAAAATAGCGATCATCAAAACAGCGATTTCACCAATTTATTATAGAAAGTTTTATATGTATCACGAAGTATACATAATTATAACAAATGTAATGTTAAATTTGAAGACTTAAATTATGTCCAATTTCACTATTAGTGTAATCGCCAACGATGCTTTTATTTTGTCTGCAGTTTCTCTGTAGATTCTTCGAGATGGATTTGTTATTAAATTTTGTTCTGCGATGTAGGCCTACTTAACTATAACATTTTAAGTTCAATTAAGTTCGCAATCAGGATCAATCAACGCTGTCATTTCCGCTGTCACTCCAACAACTTCAAATGATTTAGTAAAATAATTAGGCCTAACGCTAATAGGCCCTATAGTAATATTAGATTCGCAATCAGGAGCAATCAACGTCTTCGAATTTAATCGCTGAAAACAATCGCTATTTTATGCAGTCGCTGCTTTGTGCATCGCTATTTTGTGATCGCGGTTTTGACGATCGCTGTTTTGTGATCGCGGTTTTGAACGTAGACCCTGAATATATTGGGTATCGAGATTTCCGCAAAGCTCGGCTTTTCCTCCCATATCCAAAAGATTTGTGTACGGGCCAAGCAATCTCTCCACGCCCATCGTATTTTAATCTCGCATGGGCTCTTGGGAGTCAGGTTATATGATGTGGTCTGGTCCACCACTGTCAACCGAATGCTTTATTGTTCCCAAGTGTGGTGGGGCTTTGCCAGCAAACAGGAACGTGACTCTCTAAGTGCTGTGGTCCGCAAGCTGGTACGCTTTGGCTTCCTACCAAAATCTTTCCCCACTTTTGAGGAACTCTGTAAAAAAGCCGACCATGACCTTTTTAGAAATATCTTAAATAATCCCGGACATATCCTTCATTACCTATTACCCCCTGTCCTATATACTGGTCACGATTTGCGCCCACGCTCACATAACCGTGTTCTTTCTAGATTTGATTCCCTCACCAGGCGTGGTTTCCTGGCTAGGATGTTGTACAGCTAAGCCATATAGTGTTTTTTTAGTTTACTATTTACTAACTTTTTCGCTACTATTTGATAACTTTGTATAACTTTGTATGTACAGCGCCGTGCGTTTGCCAGCGTTTAATAAAGACACACACTTACTTACTTACTTACTTATCCTACTCTTAATAGCTTATTTGATTATTCAGCCATCTAAGAAACACCTCACGAGTCTTTGCTACTGAATCCCTGAGAGCAATGGGAGAGAAATGGAGGGTATGGTGTTGAAAGAGAGTGAGGAAGAAAGGGGCTTGGGAGTGATAATGCACAAGAGTGCAAAACCCATAGTTGTTAAAAACGGTCAAATCAAAATAAAAAACGGAAAAAACGTCGTTTTATTGAAAAAAATAAAAAACGGAAAAAAACGAGAAAAAAAACGGAAAAGGAAATAATTTGACTTTTCTACATCTTTTACTGCATTTTAAAATTAAAAACCTTGTTTACACAATTAATTTCAATTAGCAAATAACATAACTTTATTAGTAAACACCAAGTAACAGTAATCTACAACAATTATTTTATTTTTCATAAGTTTGGTTTAAAAAGGATTCAAGAAATTAAAAATATTGAAATCTTTTCAAATTTAAATTGTATACATATATCCACATCAATCTATGCTGACAAAAGCAACTACGAACTAAACTTTGCAAGTATACAGTGTACTTAATTAAAAATTGTAGGTCTAGGCTACTTACAATTCTGACATTATAGGCTATTATAAGAACCTGGTATGGAGTAATATCCGTCAGTTTATCAGTCAATCAGAGATTACTGAGTACAAAGACAACATTTTGCATGTTGGATAACTTAGAAATTCAAATAACTTTTATAAATTTTATTTCCTGTACAGTGCTGTTTATTTCAACTGAGGACACTAAATAGTGATGTAAATAAGATGAATCCTTGAAAGGACGGAGACAATGTAAGGGATATCAGACAAAAATAAAATTAAACAAATAGTAACAGACACTTAATAAATAAATAAAGTTACATTAAAAAATAAAAAAACGGAAAAAAACGAGACGAGAAATAAAAAACGAAAAATACGACGTTTTTTGGAAAAAAATAAAAAACGAAAAAAACGTTTTTTTACAACTATGGCAAAACCCTCAAGGCAATATGCTGAAGCATCTAAAAAGACTAGCTTGACTTTAGGCATGATAAGAAGGACAATAGTCACCCGAGACGAGGATACAATATTGAGGTTATACAAATCACTGGTTTAGGCCACAGTTGGAATACTGCATCCAGGTATGGAGTCCATACCTGAAAGTTGAAACAGGACATGGAAAAGCTGGAGAAGGTGCAAAGAAGAGCTACAAAAATGATTTGGGGTTACAAGGATTTGGGCTATGAAGAAAGGTTGAAAAGGTATGGACTAACAACATTGGAGAGAAGCAGGGGCAGAGGAGACCTAATTGAAGCCTACACGATTATTACTGGAAAGGAGGCAGTGCAGAAGGAGAAGTTTTTTGAATTAGCTCCAAACAAGGCAACTCGGGGACATACATGTAGGTATAAATTATTTAAGAAACCGAAAGGGACAGGCAGATATTCTTCAGTGCAAGAGTTGTAGATTTGTGGAATAGTTTGGATGACAGTACTGTCTCAGTGGACACTATCACCGCTTTTAAGAAGAAGCTAGGAAAATTCGGCTATTAATCATGTTCCAGGTTAATTGCAGTGGTTCTAACACAGACTAAACGTCTTCTGAACCACTTAAAAGTTAAAACCCTTGTTATGTTATGTTAATGGAAACAAACCTGAATCATCTTCGTGTTGAGTCCTTGACCCATTTCCACTGCACTGAATGTAAGGAGCACGGAACCATCCAAGTATATGTGAACGAGTGCAAAACCCTACACACAACAATAGTCTACTAATAATTCAAAGGTATCAACGTTCTTCACATCTGGACTGATAGAGGTTTTTACACAATACACATAGGCCTACACGCAATCTCATGTTGAGTAGGCCTAATTAAGGTTCGGATCGGTTTCAAATGCTGCTTTTCAGCTCGCTGCTGGATGTTCCCAAGGCAGTACCGTAGTCCTACTACTTCTACAACCGAGTTTGTTGCGGGCGAGAATAAAGAAGAAATCTATCAGCTTTTATTCTGCGATGTCATCATTTGAACCAGAGACCTTTCTGTTTACAGCCCAGCATGTCAACCACTAGAATATCGCGAACTAAGAAGTCGAACTAAGAAGTCTAACAACCAATGAAACATTCTAGCCTGGGTTTGCCATTAAGATATCAGCGTAGACCCAATTAGGCGTAATTAAGTCAGTTCCGAAGGTCTGCAGCGGAACACCAATTCGATAAGCGATCGTGACTATGTGTCAGAGATTTTTACCTGGGGCCAGCACGGTCCGCGTGTGAGAACATACAATTGTATTGTTTTGTATCTATCAATTTATATAGCGCCTCTCGCAGTGTACACCAATCAGAGGCGCTCCCAGTGCGAGAGACCCCGAGAAAAGAAAGGTCTTGAGAGAAAAGAAAGAGGTAAGATATTCCAACCCCTAACCATTTGAGTCCTTCGCCTTCCAAGCGTTCTCGTCCTCAACGAAACCCGCCTTAGCAACTCCTTTGTCTCCTATCTCTGGTTTCACTGGCAACCATAATTGGAACTTCATCTGACCAATTCCTTTGACTTGACGCAGCGCTCGTGAATGAACTGGTCTCTGCACTTAACGTACAACTCACTAAAAAATACTCCCAGTCAAAGTACCTTTGCGAACTCTTCACACCGTCCTGCCTCCCGCGCTCTACCCGATAATCCTCCTCTCTCACTTTCTCAGGTCCCCCAGTCACTATTCTCGATTAAGTTCTCCACTTCTCCGCTCCACATCCCACACTGCAGCTCGACTCGGGAACGAATTTTCCTCTGAATTAAGACTTATTCTCAATTCCTCCTCCAACACCGCCACTGACCTGTATACCGTAATCAGCCTCAAGCTCCTCTAGGCCTACTTATCACCCCACAGACTTTCCACTCCAAATTCCAGTCTCACCTCTTGAACAAATCCTACCCTAACCAATCCCATCCTCCGACTTCCAAGCTTTTTCGTCTTCAACTAAACCCGCTTTAGCTGCAGTTGCTCTGCATCCTCTCTCTGGTCTCTTTGGCAACAGGACTCGGATGATCTCCACTGGCACTGGGCATCACTATCTGGATAACCCCTCTGATACGATACAACGCTCGTGAATAAGCTGTTGCTCTGCGCTTGATAAATTTAGAGTTTACAATTACGATCGCTTAACTTTATAGAAGGGCTTTAGGAAATTTGGAGTTTAAGATTTCGAAGTTGTGAGGTCCATCTGGTGCAGTGTTGAAGAATTTCGAACAAATAACTCTTAGCATTTTTTATCATGGCCGATTCTATACGGTCGTCGGTCACTAAAAAAACGGGTGCATAGACATACGACTGAAAAACCTACCTAGACCTGTATAGCGCAAGATTTACAATTGCTTAAGATGAGAATTTCCAACTGAGGAAAAAGAAAGCTGAGGAAGAAAAAGAAGGCTTTAAAATTATGTTGAACACGTTTTGAAATCGTATTTCAAACCACTACTCAACATAGCAAAGAGTGAACCATTAACATGAAACTAGAATTTTGCAATTGAAAGGTGCTAACCGTGTTAAGAGCCAGCTTTTCAAAGCGGATGCCAAACTTGACGGGAATAACCGAAATCCCACGTTTCAGCCAGCGATTCTTGCTACAAAAGTCAGAAATTTAATCGGTAGGCGAGTCATATTTAATAGAAGAAATCTATAATATCCAGGAAAGAAATTCACACACTAAAAATAGGCAAGATGTTTAAAGGCAATAGCTCATTTATTTAAAGTTTCAAGTTTATTGCGCTACTTTCAAAATAAGGCTCAGATCATGGTTTAAGTCGATCGCGCGCGGCCATGTTGTTTTCGGTCGAGGCGCATAGACGACGACAGCAATCCAACAAGTCATCCTCACCTCACCAAAAACTTTGAAGACAATGATATTGGCAATGAAGACAATGGAATGAAGCACTGATATTCGAGCTTAGAACACCGTAACTCTTTTGTAACATACAAGATAAATCTATTCAGAGCGCGAAAATGCACAGCTAATAATATAATTTCTGTGTTGCAAGGCGAGTTAGGCCTACCTGTTAAAGTCATATATTTGCTGCTTCCGGTTTTCATAATCGCTCTGCTTAATCACATCACTCCAGCATCTTGGCAGGGTAAAGTCTTCAAGTGGTTGGTTGTAGAATGTTTTCTCACCCTCCTTATACATGTTCAACTCGCGAACCTCAACAAATGAAACAGAAAATTTTACTCCATTTCTAGTTAAGTCGCCATAGGAGAGAAAAGCTGTATGAGGCGATTGCGTTCCACGTATGATTTAGCACACCAGTTGGACTATATTTGATTTGCGCAAGTGTGGACCTATTCATCACTGTTTAATTTTACATACATGCCTAATAGCGACCTGTCACGTGTTGATAGGAAGTATCGATCTCGTTACTCAACTATGAATAAGTATAGGCCATAATTTTTTTGCCACATAACTACAGACGCTTATTCGACTTAAGAGTTGTAAGTAAGCACAGTGTATAGATGCAAACTGCCTGCTGGTTATGTCATATCTGCCAAAATGACGACAGCACACAGTATTAGTTAGTTACAGGTCTACTTATCCGGACTTCGGAATCCCTAAAAAGCGCTAGGACCCATCAGAATCGCGTTACCGGGCTACTGAATATATCGTCCTTAATCTTATAACTTATAATAGCTCTGCTTTTCAAATGATGCAAAAGCCGAAGATCGTATGTGACTGTGAGCTACCTTTAGCTGAGAGATTTTGAGAGTCCTTGCAATTTCGTCGATCACACTTTCACAGGTAAACGTTCCTTGTGGAGCTCCAAATCCTCTGAAGGCCGTATTCGAGGGAATATTTGTCCGACAAAGATATCCAGTCATTCGAATATTCTGAATGTTGTAGGCGTTATCAACGTTAAGTAATGACTTTTTCATAACCTATGAAAAATGATTACAACTAATCTCAAAATATCACAAGACTCGTTATATAGTATGTATGTATGTATGTATGTATGTATGTATGTATGTATGTATGTAAGTATGTATGTATGTATGTATGTATGTATGTATGTATGTATGTATCTAGGCTATGCATGTGTGTATGCATGTAGTATATGCTTAAGTAAGTATATCCTTTATTGAAAAACCAATGCATTTTGGTGTACAAAGATCATCAAATATAAAAAAAATTAAGTATAAAGCATCCGTGTGACAAATGTTTTGATATGAATGTATGCATACAATGTATGTGCAGGGTTGCTGATGATGTAGAAAAGATGTAAGTATGTATGCATGTATGTAAGTATGTATGTGTTCATGTATGTGGGACTGTGGGTATGTATGTCTATATGTATGTATGCATGCATGCACGACACTCATACTAAGTGGGCATTTGTTGGCTGTAGGTTGTTTCAAACTTAATCACTCGATCGGAGAAAACCCCTTCACTTCCAACGCGCCTCCAGCAACAATTGGGGTCAACTTGGCATTACAGACAAAATCACTTAGTGATAGAAATTGCAATCACCTACGAATCATACCACATTACCACGCATGACGTGCCAACCATCATCCAAACACCGTGCATGACGCACCAGCAATCAAACTAGACGCCAGGAATGACGCACCTCCCGCACCCACTTTATGACGCACCAGTCATCAGTCATGCATGACGCACCAGTCATCAGTCATGCATGACGCACCAGTCATCAGTCATGCATGATGCACCAGTCATCAGTCATGCATGACGCACCAGTTATCAGTCATGCATGACGCACCAGTTATCAGTCATGCATGACGCACCAGTTATCACCATACGCCAAGCATGTCACGCAACCCGTCAAGCTAGCCATTATCCACGCATCACGCACCAGTCATCGGTTTTGAGGGGTTTCAAAAACGCGCTTGATAAAAGTCCATAATAATTATACACTTTACCTACCACACACGACGCATCGGTTATCAATATTATTATGCATCATGCATGACTGTATGAATCATCGATGACAAAGATCAATGAAATGCAGAACCTACGCTCATCGAGTAATCCATGGTGTCGCCGCTGTTCTGGTAGTAATCAATTTCCAGCGCCTCAATCTTTCCTTCGTTAGTGAACCCAACCTAGAACAAACCGTTTCAAAAGTAACAAACATTATTCAGTTGACAAGACATTAATTTGGACTGTTGATGAGAAGTAGCAACACTAGCAAAGGAGTATATGGAACCATTAGAACCATGTTAGATCGAAGGAGAACAAACTATACAACACCATATTCGTATAGTAATCGCAAACTCCAAATTTCTAAAGCGCTACTCTAAAGCTAAACGCAGGGCACCAGCTTATTCACGAGCGCTGCATCGTATCATTGAACGATGTCCGCGGAGATCCGAGTCCGGTTGCCATAAAAACCAGAGAGAGGAGGCAGAGCAGCCGTTACGGCGGATATCGTTGAGGACAAGAGGGCATAATTTATAGTCTTGTCGAGAAACAACAAGACAGTCACAACTGCACACGCCATACTGTTTCAGCTATGTCATCTGTCAGAAAATGTCAACCAATCAATCAATCAATCAATCAATCAATCAATTTCGTTTATTCTCAACATCAAGCAGACAGATCGCAACTAGTAACAGGTAACAGATAGGCAAAATTGTCTCAGCTCTGACAGTTAGTTCTTAAATGGGTTGCGATAGCAATTATTATCTCAGATCTAACAGTTAGTTACTAAACTCCAAATAGGCTAGTGGCAATGTTAGTTAGCGCATGATGTAAGAAATAGGACATTGTGCTTAGGGTAACAAATGAGGTAACCAGTAAGACTGATGCACGAAATGCGCTGTGGTTTTAGACCTGCAAATGAACGATATGCTTTTGAAGTCACAGTGAGTGAATTATCGACTGTGACACCAAGAGTTTCATTTTCTCTGACAGCAGATCCACAGATCTATACGACTACGAATAGAAACACTGCATACACAGGTTAAAAAACCACTGCATAGAGGAGGCAGATAGCCGTTACAAGAATTGCGGACTTTCATGGGTTGACTGTGAGATCAATATAGTGGTTATACCAGGACCAACAGAGTTCGAGTTCACAAGCTGAAGGAGCAACATAGAGTTGCTCCTTCAGTGTGACATCTGTAGAGTTATATGTCAATCTTTCAATCAATTTCGTGCGATTCTCAACATCAAGCGAAATAGTAAACACAGATGCTTTTTCTGATTCCTTACGATTATTGGTGAAAATATCCTTACAATAGTTAACGACCACGTAGCCAGTTTGACCGCATTGCATCGTGTAGATATTTTTAAAACCGTATGATCCTTTAATTTATGAAATATCATCATGAAAGCGAACCTTATACTTGACGAGATACGGATGCCTTGTGCCCGTAATCACCATGTCCTCATCTCGGTCGAGCATACAGCGTACTGGACGTTTATGTCTACAGTGATACAAGACAACAAACACTTGGATATCGGACGAAGGGCGAGTTTAAAGTTACGTTATGACCTGTAAATTTGTCACACAAATCACAACGATTGACCCGAACACTTTTACTTCAAGATCCGGGTCTTCCGGAGTATTCTGTCGTGGACTTCCTACAGCCAAACATGGTCCTATCACGGTCCTATGCAGCTATGAGATATCGCTGATAATGTTACTGTTAAATGGAGACGATACAATTTGGTAACTGTCAGTTGGGGCCTACTCTGCAGAACAGAATCCAAGTAGGCTATCAAAGATATTCATTTCGATTGAACTGGATTTAGACATTTCAAAGTTTAGAAGTTCACAAGCAAAAAGCAACTGAATCATATGAAGAATAAGTTTACTTGTATGCAGCTACAGCCACTGGAAGTGCTAATATTGTGAAGCGACTTTCTTTGCCACCGAAGGCTCCTCCTGAAAGTTCAAAACCGAAATTTAGAAACTGTTTTCATTATTCACGCAAATATTTTGTCCAATATTCTTTGAGTTGGATTCAGAAATACCTAACGAAGTTGCTTGATTAGACGTTCAGTTACTTAACAGTTGCTATTTGTTACTATAATAAATAATAATAATAATAATAATAAATAATAATAATAATAATAATAATAATAATAATATAATAATAATAATAATAATAATAATAATAATAATAATAACAATAATAATAATAATATAATAATAATAATAATAATAATAATAATAATAATAATAATAATAATAATAATAATAATAATAATAATAATGATAAATAATACTGCTTTAATGTAGCGCCTGACAAATGCACTGCGGTGTACATGTACATGTTATGACGATTAAACAATTCACAAGAACACAAATTACAGAAGACATAAATCAACAAATTTGCAGCCATGCAAGGCGCAAGCAATTAAATTGTTATTACTGTTATTGCCACTATCTTATTGTGTCTTTTTTAAACCAAATGGTTAATAATTGTACAAAAGATAGAATGTACATGTTTTAGAGATACTTGTTTGAAATGGAATGGTTAGCATTATAATTATTGTTGTTGTTATTACGACTGTTGTTGCTGTGGTCTTAACTTTTTCGCTGCTAACAGCAAGTTTAATCTGTTTGTAAGCTTATTGGATTTTTCTTTCACGTCACGAAGATAAGTCATCGAATTGCTACGTGGCTGGCGCTGAGCCAAACCAACATCAATTGAGAATGGGCATGTTTGAAAGACGTGCTTCTGTTTGGTGCTTACTGAATGACGCCAGAGATTGCTTCTTTTTACCGTGAGTTTTGCTAATAAATGTGGGTCAACTCACTGATCGCGTTTTACCCATACAGTTCCCAAGTTAAAGTAGAATAAACTGATATTACCCAATCGCTTGACTCTGCTTACAATCTTGTTACAGTCGATACCAAGGACAGTTGCCACAGCTCTCTGCAGAAAATACAAACAGCTTCGCAGTGAGTTGAATAAAGTGTAGGCCTAATATGTATATATAGGGGCCTATCATTCATTCCGAGAATTTATCAGTTCAGCTGTCAGCTGAGCAGAACCCAGCATAAAGTAATACAGTCTAGATAGGCGTACAATAAACGCCATTAACCGAGGATTCGTGTAATACATGTATTTGGATTTTGGACGCACCACTTCGAAGTCACAGTGCTGCGCTGATCAGATGGTGTAACAAGGACAATTAACAAGCCGTCGAACAGAGAAATACCGACGACCAAAGAAAGCAGTGTAGGTTGTAGGTTTTGTCAGTAGACTACACTTAGACCGTACCAAGTACCAACCCTACCAGCATGCCCAAAAGAAGCCCATATAGGACGAAAATTCATATAGGCCTAATATACGATCCGCATTGAGCCCAAGTGGATCCCGCCTTAAGCCCTTGGAAATGCCAATGGAAATGTTGGCAGGGAGGCGGACATCTCCGGACGCAAACGGAAATGGAATGATGGAGGTCAGATAAGCCTATAGGCATCGAGACGAAACACAGAAAGCTAGGTGTCGAGCCCGTCGACGTGCATTTCCAGGCTGTTCTGTTGTAATGTAATTAATATAATGTAATTAGTAATTTATATAGCGCCGCTCACATTTAGTAGCGCTCCCTGGTGGGAGTGCGAGAGAGAGGTTTCAAGGAGAGAGAGAGAGAGAGAGAGAGAGAGAGAGAGAGAGAGAGAGAGAGAGAGAGAGAGAGAGAGAGAGAGAGAGAGAGAGAGAGAGACAGAGAGACAGAGATAGAGAGAGAGAGAGAGAGAGAGAGAGAGAGAGAGAGAGAGAGAGAGGTGAAGACAATGATCCAGCAAGGAAAGTCTCACGTAGACTGAGGGAAGGGCATTCCATAAAGAGGGCCCAATGATGGCAAAGGATCGAGTTTGAGCAATCGGCAAAGGATCGAGTTTGAGCAATCAGTCCTAGCGAGAGAGAGAGAGAGAGAGAGATAGAGAGAGAGAGAGAGAGAGAGAGAGAGAGAGAGAGAGAGGAGAGAGAGAGAGAGAGAGACAGACAGACAGACAGACAGACAGACAGACAGACAGAAGACAGACAACAACAGACAGAGCAGAGCCCGGTTTACGGATGAACAGAGTACTTTGGAGCCAATAATGAGATCTAAAGGATCGAGTTTAAAGGATTACCGGTTTCTTTATAAATATGACGCACATAGTAGCCTAAGCTATGCTTCTGAAAGGGGAAATGTCCATTAGCCTAACTGAGTTTCAGGAATATGCCAGATGATTCAAATTTAAACTGACTTCATGTCCATTGACTGTTTTACCAGATATTCAAATTTAGACTTTCATAATTGAAGTTTTACCGGCAAGACACATAAGTTCATATACTGTCAGAATAAAAATATTGCCACTAAAACACTCCACATATAATAGTCAATAGCTCTTAGCATTATTTTTTGCGAGAGACAGCGTAAAGCATCCTAGAATTATCTTGCTGCTGCTGAATGCAGTGATGATGCTATAGAAAATTGTCGTACTTGCAATTACAATAACAATTAATAGGCTTAACAAGACTGCGCTTACTAAACGAATTTTGAAACGGCTTGTGGAGTCTTAATTATATGCCTATACTGGTTTCTAGAGTATATCGGCATGCAGTTTGCTGTATAGGGCCTACCTGTAAATAGGTTGGATTTTGAGACGAACAGTAAATTTCCATTTCACCATCACCATCTGTTGGAACAGCCAGCGTGGCATGAGTTTCCAGGTAGAAATGTTCCTGGCCACCCATTCGGAATTCACCCTCCAAGACGTGTTCTGCTTTGGACATTGCCCCAGTCACATTCCCAAACTCCACCGGTTTTGGCGGCATATGGTAAGACTCAGCCGCAATCGCTTCCTGCAACGTATGCCATTATGAAACGTGTGTATTGTGTGCAGCGAAGTTAAAGCAACTGAACCTGCCCAGGTCGCTCTCTACGCTTCTGCCTCTGAACGCTATAGCGTAATTCGTGCAACAGTTGATCAGGAACAAACTAGGCTAATCTGTTATCAAGTAGTGCTATAATTACTGGAAACTGTCAAAAACGACCTAAGCGAATTGTAAAACATCACAATGTTCACAACCTGTAGGCCCTAATTCCGCCCTATGTATGTATGTATGTGTGTGGGTGTATGTGTATATGTATGTATTTATGCATGTATGTATGTATGTTTTCATGTATGTATGTATTTCTATATGTATGTATCTATCAATTTTGTGAACCCTTCGGCAACACTAATTGTGTTAGAGTCCTAGTCTCTGCAGTATTTCTACAAACAACTTTGGCCATAAATTAATTATTTCCTTTCCTCTGCTGTTGCTATTATTGTTTAACTAACTATCTAACGTACCGTGTATACATACAAACAACTTTGGCCATAACTGAATTATTTCCTTTCCTACATGCATACATACATACATAACATACATACATACATACATACATACATACATACATACATGCATACATACATACATACATACATACATACATACATACATACATATACATACATACATACAACATACATACATGCATACACATATACATACATACATACATACATATATATTGAGAAAGTGAATACAGACGATGACTTCAAAGTTCCACCCACCTCAATCGTTATGATTGGCTTCAGTTCTTCATATTCCACTTTTACAGCCTTAGCTGCTCTCTGCGCATGTACCTGATTATCGGCCAACACTGCGCCGATGACGGTCCCTTGCGATGTGACCTATTATCAATACAAGGTGTTCTTGTTACGTTTAAAGTGTAATACTAACTAGTTGTGTATATGTAGGCTGAAGTAATTGGTGAAGTAATAGATAAATTAAATCAACAATTCCCTAGTGATTCAAATTTAAGGTTTTTATTGCATCTATGTAGTGTGAGATGGCTAATTGGCCATGCATGCAGCGCTTTTTTAATGTATCTAAAAGTCGCTTTATTAAGTGTCCTGGAGCACAATGGCTAATTGTAATCCTTGATCATGAGAGAACAGGCGATGCTCGCTGCTAAATGAAGCTCACAGAGACAATTAAGTCTAAGTGCAAGATCAGTTCGGTTGAAATTTAGCAGAGTAGGCTTAAATGCGGCTCAAGTTATCGTCATAGTTATCGTCATGACGCTTCTAACTGAGGAGCATGATATTATATTTTGTCGATTAAAACAATGAATAAAATAACTTGGTTTCCGCGAGTGTGATTTCTTTGAGCGCTGTAGGCCCTTTACATCTCAAAAAAGTCTATTATGATTATGAACTTCAACCCGACAGAAAACTATATAGCCTAAACCCAGTGTATTATTCGAGCTGTATAGACCATCAGGTTTCGTCTTACTGTCCTAATTATGAGCAAACTGAGTCGAAATTAGACAACGTCTAAGTTTCTAACTAAAGACAAAGACTTCAGTTCTCTAACTAGAGACAAAGACTTCAATAATACTGCATTACAAACTTTTCATCTATAGGACATCAAAAGTTTTATATACATTTGAGGCCGTTTTAGCCTTACATATAGAGATAAATAACTGTACAACACATACCATATCTTCAGCAAAAACTTTTTCATCTTTGAATATAACTCCGGTCTTGTTTTGTCCCGGAATATCTGTCCACGAAATGTAGTCCACAACGCCTGGCATACGTAAGGCCTTCGAAGGGTCGACATTCAGAATCTTTGCATGTGCCTTCGTACTAACCACAAGTGACAGGTAGTACTCGCCTAGTAAAACCAAAAGACACATAAGCTTCGATTGTATATCGTATATCGTCGTATAGCGCAATAAGGTATTATTAAAAGAGAATAGCACACCATCAAGTAAACGCTCCCAGGTGTATAAACATTGCGCAGCCTATTAGAGCGCCTCTGCGCAGCCTATGTGAGCGCCTCTGAGCAAAACCCTTGAAGAGGCGCTATATAAATCTTATGATTGATTGATTGATTTTAGAGACACTTGGGAAATCATTCAGCATAGGCCTAAATTATCATCTCTGTCAAATTTCAAGTTATTCGATTTACAGGTTTAGGATATATTTCAAAGAATATAAAATTAAAATAATCCCCATCCCTTATATTTAATTTATGTTCGCACTAACGCTTTTAAATCGCTTCACTACCTTGTCAGTCTGTATCAGTCCATAAGCTGGTTCTGCATTGGCCGTCAGTAAGCGCAGAGTTTGCTATACAGAGGTTAGCGTGCACGGGTTTGACATTTAAATGATTCTGCATATGTACCTTTGAAGGCAGGCATGTCATCAACATAGACGGCTTCTCCAGTCACTTGCTTTAGTGCCGACATGTGCGGCAGTGGACGTCCCACTGCGTCGACCTTAATCTGACCTTGGGGTGTTTCTTCAAACACCTGAACACCATGGCTTGCTTCTCGATTATGATCCCTCGTAACACTCATGTACGTTTCCGGAAGGAAGGTATTCCACATAGTTGGCTGAAGAGGATAATTGATGAATATCAGCAAAGGATAAGAACAGGACACTACAATAACTTTCATGCTTGTATAATTATGGGTAGGCCTTATTATTCGTAGATTTCTTACTGATGAAACGAAACGCGTTATTTGTAATTCAAAGAGTTGATCTAACAGCAACGAAACCACCTAACCGAAATCTTATGTGTAACAATTCCTGTTGAAACCTATCGATATATCAATTCCTTTTGGAAGTCAAACTATTTTTTTAAATCGTTTAAAAAATTCATCCATTTCTGTAGCAAATCACAAAGTCCCGACTTTGTATTAGCATAAGAATCACATATAAGTCACTCACCAGTTTCTGTTGCAAACTGAAGCGCACAGTCAAGTAGAACTTATAGAAGAAGCTCATCGTCAGACTACAACGATACGCTTCCATGCCTCCTGGAGTACCAGGCGCCAAGGGCAATTCATCGGCCAACAGTTGAGTAGCAAGGGGAATCAAATCGTCCTCCCATTTCCTAAATGCAACATCAAATAAGTAAATTAATGCGAAATGTTTTCTGCTTTATTTCAATCATGACTGTAGGCCCTATAGTTGTTTAAACACTGATCGTATTCTAGTCCTTAACAAGTCTTTATAGACGTTGCTCTGCTGAGACGAGTCTTTGTAGCGGTCGTAGCCAAACTGTTTGCGAGGGAGCCATCGGATAATGCCTCGCAAGAGACACCGACATAATAGGCGTTACTATTTACAATTACAGCTATAAAGTCCTTCGATGCCGCAACCGGCATGTGTCCAAGACTCCTCTCTTGTTGACCTACATTCCTCATCTGTTTTGCAGTAATGATACGAAAGTCGAAAATCAAGAAATGTTCGTTGACATAAGAGACACCGGTTCGTACCGTCCTTTGAGCTGATTGGCCGTTTTGGTTGCCATGACAGTGAATGCAGCCATGCCACCGTAGCTCAGTGCAATGTCCTTGATGACTGTGCTGCCTTCTTCAAACAACACTCTCATGCCAGCATTTACGATCGCAATGTCGTCCTCTCTTCGCTGCGCCTGCTTGTAACCTCGAAAATACTCGTTCTAGAAACAGAATCATGCCGATTATTTACATCTCATAAGCAATATCTGGTTTAGAAATTGAACGTATACATAATGTAACGTAATGTCCTGATCGTCATTGTAATCATAGATTTTCAAAGCGCCGCTTCAAGAGAAACTCCATAGAGATGCTACCAGTACGATTCTTTCCGCATGAAGCTGCATGTACAATCTTAGGTAGGCCTATAAGCCTACCACCAATCATTGCCGCAATAGAAGTAATGAAGTTTACCAACCAAGATGCGTGGTTTAGACTTTAGACTACTAATAATGACAGAAAACTGTAACATAGGACTGCGAGAAAACGTAGAAAGCTTCCTATAAATAACGTTTAAGTTTCCATCGATCCATCCATTCATCAATCAATCAATATTCGTCTATTCGTTAATCCAAACTGACATAGACGCAACTTGTCACAGACAGAAATGTAAATGTCACATTAGAAGTCCAGCCTCGTACCAGCTAATGAGCGAAGGAGATGACAAAAGAAGACAGTGTCAAAACACATCCTTATAACTTAGCCTATCCATCCTTCCATCATCCAGATGTACATCCATCACACACATACATACATATACATGTGAGCCGTGGCGAAACTGAGCTGAGACGTGCAATTCAGGTTTGCGTCGATCGCAAGGTCGCTGTAGGAAACTTCAACTAAGATAATCTATGTAGCACGGATAGGCCCGGGCATACATACATACATACATACATACATCTACATACATACATACATGTACATACATACATACATACATACATAATACATAGACATACCATACATACATACATACATACATACATACAACATACATACATACATACATACATAAACATACATACATACATACATACATGCATACATACATACATACATACATACATACATACATACATACATACATACATACATACATACATACATACATACATACATACATACATACATACATACATACATACATACATACATACATACATACATACATACATACATGCATAAATACATACATACATAAATACATACATGCATACATACATACATACATACATGCATACATACATGCATACATACATACGAATATACATACATACATACATACATATTATTATACATGCATACACACATATACATGTACTATCAGCAAGTTCCGTTTATTGGAAAAATAACTACACTTTCGCGCTCGAGGTACAACCTCTTTGGTGAACGGTATGTCAATGAATAGCAGAACTTCATTTGGTTGGATCTTAGTTTTTCTGTAACCCACAAAAAATTCGTGATCCATCTTAATGATACGATGGCCACCACCTGAAGCAAAAACAGAATCTACATTACACAATATTATTATTATTTGATTTATTGAACTTAGCTAGATGCCAGATTTGTAAGTCAACCTGTATAACAGTGTATACCTCTATTACACAAAAGAAGGCCTGCAAGCAGAAAGAACTCAACCAAGTGTGACTCTCAGGGAACCATTCCACTAATTTTGATTGCTTTTTGAGACTTGGTTCTCATAAATTAAACAGTCGTTGTAATTAGCTAGTCACGCCGTCAAAGTCATGAGAGTTGATTATACTATTTTCAAAGAATGTACTGACTGAGTGAAGCAACTGTAAGCGTGCATCCAGCCGACAAAAACAGCGGATTGAGATCAGAAATGGGACTGGCCGTTACAATGTTTCCACCAACTGCCTACAACACGAAATAACTAATGATAATGACTCAAATAGAACTCGACCAAGACAGATAGTATATTCATGTAGGCTATGATAGCGGTTAACTCCACATTAACCTTATTGGCACGTGTAGCGAGTTTTTGAGAAGCAACTGCTACTAAAGTGACAAATGCATAATTGCATAATATTATGCATGTATGTGTGGATGTCTGCATGGATGGATGGATATTATATACTTTTAACTGTGTTTATTATATGTCTCTAAACCAAAGTGCGATTAGCAATTGGTTAATAAAGAATATACTTAGTTATAGTTACTTATTTACTTACTTACCAGATTCCATTGCAGTAAGCTTCACGTTTGTATAGGCCACATAGTTATGCAAGCTTGCTACAAAGCACTGTTGGCAGTGCCGGCGCTAGGGCCCCCCGAACCCCCCGGTCGGGGGGGGCCTCCAGTTTGTTAGGGGCCTCCAAATTTAGCTGATCATTAAGCCTATTTGTGACGTGGGTCCTTCAGTTTGTTAGGGGCCTCCAATTTTAGCTGATCATTAAGCCTATTTGTGAGTTGGGGCCTTCAGTTTGTTAGGGGCCTCCAAATTTAGCTGATCATTAAGCCTATTTGTGACGTGGGTCCTTCAGTTTGTTAGGGGGCCTCCAAATTTAGCTGATCATTAAGCCTATTTGTGAGTTGGGGGCCTTCAGTTTGTTAGGGGCCTCCAAATTTAGCTGATCATTAAGCCTATTTGTGACGTGGGTCCTTCAGTTTGTTAGGGGCCTCCAAATTTAGCTGATCATTAAGCCTATTTGTCAGTTGGGTCCTTCAGTTTGTTAGGGGCCTCCAAATTTAGCTGATCATTAAGCCTATTTGTGAGTTGGGAGGCCTTCAGTTTGTTAGGGGCCTCCAAATTTAGCTGATCATTAAGCCTATTTGTGTCCTTCAGTTTGGGGGCCTTCAGTTTGTTAGGGGCCTCCAAATTTAGCTGATCATTAAGCCTATTTGTGACGTGGGTCCTTCAGTTTGTTAGGGGCCTCCAAATTTAGCTGATCATTAAGCCTATTTGTGACCGTTTGTTTCTGAAATCCAAGCACCGGATTATATATCTAAGCAAAATAGACAATTGATACGCTGGAACGTGAACTAGAACTAGAAGCCAATGAAGACTTCCTACAGAGGTATCGTGAAACTGATTTGAATCTGCTATTACAAGTGCACAGGAAATTGCAGAAGAAATGGAGGTGAGCACCACTTTCTCTGAAATGAGAAACCGACGCAGAAAAGCTCCGTTTGACTACGAATGTGCAGATGAAATGAATAGACTTAGGCTACATCCGAACAGCGATTTAAGGCAGATTTCTTCTACAAATTTCTGGATCAGGCGCTGGTTTCAGTTCAGTCACGGTTCCAGCAGATCAAGGATTGGAACTGCTTTTTTGGATTTCTGTGTCGTTATGACACACTCGTTAAAATACACGACACCAATCAACTGCAAAAACATTGTCTTTACCTCTTTGAGAATATGGGAGACATAGAAACAAACGAACTTCTAATGGAGATTTCACGTTTTGTTGCAGTTTTTCGTCGAGACAATCAGGCTGATTGTCTCGATGAAAGACTGCAACAAAACAGCTAACAACAGCACGAGACTTTCTACAGTACATTGATGTGAATGAACTTCATCCCAATTTGTCAATTGCACTGAGGATTCTTCTGACCACCCCAGTAACAGTGGCCAGTGCTGAGCGCAGTTTCAGCACACTGAAGCTAATTAAAACAGTTAATTGTTCCACCATGCTCAGCAGCAGGTTATCAACCCTTGCAATGATCTCAATTGAAAGTGAAACTGCCCGAAAGATGAACTATGACGAGCTATTGGAACGATTCGCAGAAAAGAAGGCAAGACGAAAACAGTTTTCCTGAGACATGAGCTCCAGTATTGATGCCAAGTAGGCCTATTGATGCCTATATACAATGTACATGTACTTTGCTGATTTAGCTGTTTCTGTTGTTGGTGAAAGAGCTGGGTTTAAAGGGACAAAGAGACTGGACGTTCGATCAATCCCGTTTGCAGTGTATTTTTCGTAGTTATTGTTGGGGGGCCTCAAGTAAGGTTTGGGGGGGGGGCCTCCAGCACCCTAGCGCCGGCACTGACTGTTGGGCATAATGAGATGTTTTCAATTCAGAGTGGACGTACAAAATAAATTGTTAATGCATGGCGTTTGCTGTCGACGACGCGAAACAAATCGTATCCCAAATCCAGAACCAAATCGTTGCGGACTTGGTGTTGATTTTAACCCAAATCCTGTCACTCTGCCACCGAACCTACCATACCATTTTCAAAGTTGAAGGATCATGTTCTTCGGCACTTTCTTTTCTATCTGTCATTTCTTCTACCTGTAATTCTGTCTGTTCTCCGAGAGAAATTTCGCGATGAGTCGCACCCATGCTTAATATTTATACGAATGTTCTGTTGAAGCATAAATTAGACTTAATCCAACTACAGTGCAAAATCTTTGTCTAATATCACATCTAAAATGTTCTCAACGTGCAATATAGAATCTCAACAAAGGTCTACCGTTCTTTTAAACCGGAAAACAATTTCTCTACTTACAGCAACATTCCGAACCTGCTTGCCAGCAAACCATCGCAACATCTCAACGACAGCCGAAAATATTCGTGTCTTGTATTCTGTCAAAAAATAATTAATTTACTAGACAATCTGGCAGCGTCTTATAGCCACGCAGTTCCCTGTTATCCATAATCAATCTGTTGCTGCAAAATCCGTGTTGCTATAAGCTTAGACCTATCTTGCTGAGTTACGTCTACTGGTAAATTGTACTGTACCCATGCTGCGCTGTTGATGTAGCTAGTAGGCCTACGCTTAGCGTCGTCTATGACCAAGAAAGTAGGCCTATATTAGCTTAGTTAGTCGGCAGCGTTAACACCTACAACCACTCCGAACTTTGCTAACCTGAACCGATTCCAATGTGATCTCAACTTCGGAATTCAATCAATCAATCAATCAATCAATCAATCAATCAATCAATCAATCAATCAATCAATCAATCAATCAATCAATCAAATCAATCAATCAATCGATCAATCAATCAAATCGATCAATCAATCAATCAATCAATCAATCAATCAATCAATCAATCAATCAATCAATCAATCAATCAATCAATCAATATTCGCTTAACGCTCATTTGTCAATTACAGAATGACGTGAACGCATTTCTGCTTACAAATTATTTTTTTTAATTGGTTCAGTTTATTGCTCTGGTGAGCGTAGGCCTAAATTATCATGCGATGTGAGCGCCGCGCTGCTTAAGTCTCATCTTTGTCGACTTACAAACGGAAGCGAGCGAGAAACTCCTGACGGACAAGTTCTTATCATTTTAAAATCAGCGCATTCCACTGCTTCACTGCAATCTAGAATTAGATAATAAAACAGTCTAGAATTCAAATTGCTATTAGTCTACTGCCAGAAACGTGCAAAGCAGCAGTTTCTTACCTTCCATCTGGTCAATTGCCGCCTTCAGGATGACTTCCAACTTCGCCAATGTGACTGATGCACCGAAACGAATACCAGTGTCCATATTTTGCACCGAATTCAACTCCTGGATGTTGGTTGCAGCAATTATCACAGGATAGTGCATGTTTTTGAACTTCACTTCAACTCCTGAATGCAAAGTGTTTAAATAATAACTATAAATTAAAACCTTCATTGATTTTAAGGTCAATTCCGTTCCGTTGGCTTCTGCATAGCTTCATCTTCTTCAATCTCTTTAAAAATTCATCCATGCTCCAGATACAGTCCACTGTCTATTTGTACATTATCACAGGTTGAAATCAAATAACTCTAATAGTAATAAAGGTGTGTTGCTATTTTCAACATACTCCAAAGTCCTATCTAGCAATAGTCCCCTAACTCACAGTATTGTAACTGGTTTAGCTTGATATAATAGGGCCTATTATATCAAACTAAAACAGTCAGGGCCTACAATACTGTGGTATAAGAAAAATTTGCAAGTACAAGAGTATTACAATAAGCGACTTTAAGATGCTTGTAAATCTATTTTGAAAATGTTTCATAAATCATTACCTATTTCTGTGTTTCCGATAACGATCCTTGCATTCGGATGTTTGTCTTTCAGGCTGATCAAATCACTCAATGACGTTGGCCTGTGAAACGTCACACGATCCGATTTGAAGACGAGTGACTGTTTGTCACACTCCTCAGCAATCAGCTTAAAACAATCAACATTTTAATATTAAAATCCTTTCGCCACCATTGAGCCTTCCCTGTGGAATGCCTTCCCTCCTGTCTACGTGTTACCATTCTTTCCAGATTTCCTACATGTACATCTATCTACTTCCTTACAAACTTTTTTCTAATCTTGAGGTTCTCGCACTGTGGGGCGCCACTGAATGGTCATCGCTGTGAGTGGCGCTATAGAAGTCACAAATAACAATACAATAAATTAAGCAATATTTTAAACTTCCTACCAATGTGTTGCGCATGTAAGCTGAAATGTGCGAACATCTGGCTAGGTTGGCCACGAGCCCACGACCCGGGCAGCGCCATTAAGAACGGACTGAAGCTGACGAATACTACAACGTGGAAGCCTACCAGGACTGAATTGCAGTAGTCCAGACGCGACATGATGAAGGAATGGACGAAAGTGACGGCAGCTTCGTGCGACAGATTACACCATATATGACTATTCGGTCATCGTGAGCTTCTCGTCCCAAAGAACGTCCAGATCACGAACGACGTGCAGCAGAACCCAGTTCTGGAATGATGTCAGAATCGCAGTCTTATCAATGTCTGATATCCTGCGTCGAGATCCGAACCAGATGAACTGCGTTTTCACAGGGTTTAGTCGAAGTTGACTGGAGGACGTCCAGGTTTGAATGACAGCAATCGCCTCCAGAATCCTCGAAACGAAATAAGTGGTGTCAGATGGGTGGCAGCTCGTGTAAATCTGCACGTCGTCAGCGTAATGATGAACCAGCGCACCAAGGACTGTGATGAGTCAGGTCCGCGGTGTACAGGATGCAGTGGAGGGGGCCTAGCATGGCTCCCTGAGGTAGGCCTACACCGCACAGAACCCGGACCCAGGCTTACATGTCGGAGCCAGTCTCGACTCTCATCATCAGCCCGTCAAGGAACGAGCGCATCGGGGATTAAATTGTCACATATGAACGGGAGGGGACGGTTTGAAACTAAGCATTAACTCTTATAGTATATAATAATAAACTCATACAACATAACGGGACATAAAAAACAAATACTGATAACTTATTAAAACGCAGAATATTTTCAATGCATGCTTACTTCCAACTCCTTGATTGGCTGCGCTAAGTGTACAGCTGGATTGAATGGCACAAATTCTTCAGTATTAACCAGAGCTTTTGAACCCTACAAGAAATCAAATTCACTATATAACTTACAGAAATTCAGAAAAGAGATTATCGATTAATTTAGAAAACTACTCTGCCGAAGAAAGCATTAGTAATTAAGCGGGGCTTGTGCCCCTTTTGGGTCTTCTCTGTTCCCTATAGCCAATGCACTGATATGTAATAGTCAAGTTATAATTGTTGTTAATTGTTATATGCATTGTGCTTCTGGAAATAAAAGTTGTCAGTTGTCAAAAAATGCTCATAATTTATATTTTGCTATAGCATACGTAGTTTATTTAATTTATTTTTAAAGTAAACATTATGCTAGCAAATTCAGTAAATAATCTGAATTTTGGGAAAAGAAAAAGGTGTGCGTAAGCTGAAAGTCGAACACGAATTAACTGTTTCCGAGCCAATTATGCTACTCCTTTAAGACATAAGAAAAACTAGATGAGTTTTGATAAAAAGATGATTTCACATCAAACCTTTATTAATGTCACTGGTGAGTCAATGTAATAAAGCGACACAACTCAGTTGGTCAACAAAGCAAACTCCGAGCTATGGTCAGCAAGTGATAATGGCTGCAGTGCCACTTCCCCCAGCGTAAGGTCTATGCAGTTCGTTCCCAACCAGTTGCTATAACATCAGAGAGATGAAGAACTTGCCTTGGTGAAGTGAGGTGAGTTCATCACGGAAACGTGTATACAGAGAGATGTCGGCAATGAGCGTCATACTCTGCGGTGCGTTATACAGTTGCACAACGAATCAGTGACTTGTTCCCAATAATAACAAGATTGTATGCACGACAAACCAGCACTGAGGCGCCACAGGTCGAAATGGTCCTTAGAGTAACAAGGTCGCCATGTGTCTGTTGAAACACTATTTTGTCTAATTTTTTAAAAGTAATAATAGAAATTTACATTTTGTTGGTCGTCCAAAGTGCCATTTCGTTTGCAGCATTTTCCTCCTTTGGTGCACTGGTCACCTTTGCATTGAGCACTGACCATGGAGCAATTGTCAGATTTGCCGGTCTGTCTTTCTTTCACATGGTTCTCACCTTCCTTATGATCATTTTCACTCGAACCAGCCTAAAGATATAAGTTCAAAAGTAAAACACTTTCAAAAGACCTTCATCAGATTACCGAAACACACCTACACTTTGCCAAAGGCAGATTATTAATACTACATGAATTTAATATATTTCTTATTCAAACGTTATCCATTTAACCAAAAGAAATAAAGAAGACCATGGCTGAGAGAATCCTCACAATCTAAAAAATAGCAAAATTGTTCAATAGTGAATAGGATTGGACTGGAAGTACCAAGAATGTTCATAAAAACTGCACGTTTTTTTCACATTAATTTGTTCTCACAATGATTTCTGAGCATGTGTGATGATTTTCGCAGTCATAGTCCAAGCATACCAGTTTTGACAAGTTATTTTGGCAAGGCTTTGTGGCTTGGTTTTGATTTTCTACTGAAAAGTACAGAAAGTATGATGCTCAAAATTTGCTGCTTCACAGTTCTCACTTCTTCGACGGCCGTACTGTCACGCTCATTTTAACCTGCAATGTTCATTGTGTTTCTAGCAGCAGTTAATTTGCAGAACTAATTCTGTGGCATATAAGCCATAATGAGACTTCACAATTTCCAGCTCAGTAATCTTAGGGATGGAAATCACAAATCAGTTTATTATTGTTTAAATATAAGAAAAACTCAAGTATCTGGTCACCTGAGTACCAATAAATGTTCTGAATCCCTCCAGTATCGGCCGATATCCAGTACATCTACACAGGTTGCCTGCAAACAGAAAGACTCGGATCTACCAACAGAAAATGGTGAACACAAAATAAAAAAGGAATAAAATTATATTGAAATAAAATAAAATAATTTATTTGGCAACCAATCAAGAAGAATGTACAAAATATACTACCACTAGATCATTACACATGTTCGGTTTCACAGGGCCGAAAGGGGTCTTGCGACCCGCTAAGTGGGCCACCTGAGTGGCAGTAGCCTACCACAGGATAAAGTTCGGTTTCACAGGGCCGAAAGGGGTCTTGCGACCCGCTAAGTGGGACAGCCAGCCATTCCTACATTTTGAGTGGTCCTGGCCTGTACTGAATTTGAAAAGAACAAAACAACTTAGCTAATGACACAACATCACGTTCGAGGATTCATAGGCTAATTAATGAAGCAATGGAGCTTTTGTAAGCACATTTGTCCAATATTCTGCAGTACAAAGATTATGGTACTTCTTATTAATCTGATTCTGATTAACCCAGAGAATAGAGAATAGTCCTAATCAGAAAAACACAAGGAGGACATATTTGAACTCTTTGTAAAAAAACAATTCGGTCATTCATGATTTGATGAATTTACTGCAGTTTCACAACATAAAGAAATGAAAAAGGACAAGCTTCATTACCGTGAAACAATAATTCTGTTGTGTCAACACTGATCATAGACAAAAAGTAATCGAAGACAACTCAGACAGACAGCTGAGGTGCAGACAGACTGTCGGTCAGAGAAACAGGCAGCAACAGCTATTATAAGCATACCACAGCTAACTAATACAGTCTGATATTGACGAATAGGATTGTGAGTTGAGTGATTCTAATGTCTGAGAAAACTTGATCAGAAGGATAATTTCATAGATCTACAGTTAACCTTCAAAAGCTGTTTCCACGGATGATTCAGATGGATGTGGATCGTTGCAGAGTAGGGAATACATGGACATGACAAAACCCGGAGTACAGAAGCCACACTGTGAGCCATGAGACTTAGCCATTCGCTCCTGAAATCAGTTGTTCAATTCAGAAAATCATTTATCGCCAGACTTGTCTTTAAGCAATACAAGGGCATAGAAATATTTATTTCTAAATCCTCTTTGATCAATAACATGCTTCGCTGGTAGCCTAGGCCTATTTTAACTCGAAACTTTGCTCCATCTGAAATTAATTAAAAACAAATGAATTTACTCCAATAGACATTTTGTCATATAGAAGTTGCTCAACTTCCCGTTTTCCATTGTATTCCAGCTTGTAGAGGTTTAAGTTCCTAAATAGATAGGCTAAACAAGAGCGTAACTTTGCCATAAAGTGGTGGCGACTATTTCTCTCTTCCCTCACCCCTCTTCCTTCCACTTCCCTACTCTGTCCCCCCAGTGGCGTAACGAAGGGTTTCAGCGCCCAGGGGCAAGAGTTGACGACTGCGCCCTTTTTTAATTTTCTTGTTGACTTTTAAATTTTAATCGTTATTGTCATAGTACTATGTAGCCTACCACTGAAAGCTAATTTTGCGCCCCTCCCCGGTGCTGCTCCCGAAGGCGGTTGCCCCTCTCCCCCTTTCGTTACGCCACTGTCTTCCCATTCCCCTTATATGCGAACTTCTTATATTTCATTGAAGGTCACTGAAAAGGTACCGTATCTAAGTACATGTCTACATTCTGTTTATAATGGTTAATAAAAATGATATGTTGATGACACCGAGACCACGATAGAGCTAAACAACAATAGCTCGTGAATCATCATCGTAACAAACGTAATAAAAAACAAGATAACGCTGGTCTAAAAGTGGTTGTGACGGTCTTAACCACTTTAAAAGTGGTTGTGACCGGACACCTCCGAACAATACAAAGTCACGCCTATACATATCGTTAGCCTACATACAATGATGTATGGTATATTTACCATGATATGGTATATTTTGCAATTTATAATAACACGATGACTGAACATTGTGAAGAACCTTTGTTGTTAAGGTAAACTCCAGTATTGAAAGCATAGAGAGAGGAAAATGTCACCTGAACTGGATGAAGGCCATTCTTTACGTTGCCAAGTCCTTCAACTGTAGTCACTGCCTGACCGTGCAACAAACACAGAGGAGCCAGACAGGCATTCACTGACATATGTCTGAGGACAACCCGTCAATCGGAAAATAAACCGATTTCTAAGTGGGAGAGTCATACGTAGCCTAAAGCAATGCAACACTGTTGTGATGTAATATGATATGATGCTAATTTAGACCAATCAGGTGGCTTTGGCAGCATTCTTGTCATAAACACAACCCAGCCATTGATGGTCAATTTTAACGGCACCATGATAAACAATCACAATGTGTTTATAAAAATACAGTATGACAGGAAGAAACGAACAAATAAAGGGTCAAGCAGTGCAAAATAATGTACAGCAGACATTTCTTATATGTGTTTCAATGTGATGGGGCAATGTTATTAATTTACTCTAACATTAGGCCTACATTACATTCACGTTACATTGTCATACATTGCATTTCACTAGCATCCCGTCCTTAACCCCGTGCGTTTAAATATGTTACCTATTTCTGTGACATCTGCATTTGCAAACTAAGACTAAGATATCGTCCTTCTGCCTATCGTCCAGAGGCTGTTTTCTGGTCCCGGGGTATCATCGATCTTGACTGGTTCTGCCTAAAGGATTTTGATTTGGAATGCAGATTACCTCAAAGGTGCTTTTAAGTTTTAAGTTAGACTCGGGTGTTTAATAATGCTGATGTGAATGCATTGTAAAACTATGGAATTTAGACATTTCGATAAAACTGTTTGAAACCGCGGTCAAGGAATCCTGCTTCCCAAGCAGCAAGAATCTCATTTGGGTGTCATTCAAAGCAAGGATACTTGAACTTTTTGTCATTGTAGTCGTAACGTGTGACCATAACAGTACAGGCTCCACATCCTCCCTCTGCACAGCCCAGCTTCGTTCCTTTGAGTTGTACTGCAGATCAGTTACAAAGACAAACGTTAAAGTTGAGCTAATTACAGAGTTAAGACTTCATCAACATCAGCCGCAGCATTGACATCAACAGCACAGAGATTAAATGGCACTGACATGTTGACATAGGTAGGTTCTTGAAGAGAAATAGTTTACTAACATCTACATTGGCACCGGGATTCAGCTTTGACAATTGATTAATAATAAAACAAGACTACTTTTGATGAAAGAGTCTAGAATCTAAAAATGCAAAAGGAGTTTAGCCACTGTTGTCTGGGCTGCAATCTTAGCGAAAGCAACACCATTTTCAGCAACCAAATTCTGAGACAAATCTGTGTCTAAGACAACTTAGGGTAGGAGAATATAGCCCATCTTTAGATTATATATCATGTTATTTATGTTAGGCTACTAATAGTGTCGACAACTCATTTTTTGGTGAAAATAAATCAGGAAAAGACTAACGCTCATTCCGAATAAACTGCAGCAGAGTTGTCTCTGGATCCGGATTCTTAACCACCACCTGCAAGAACCACCACACAATGACATATAAAACAAAACTTACAGATGAACAAAACGCAGATATGCATTTAATATAAAGCAGCCTAACTTGTGCTCTCCTTCGGCAAATGGTATTGATGATGCAATACTTTGAGTTTCAGTTTTTCTCAATATCTGTCATCTGGAAACCCAGATCTTGCTTTTCCTTTAGTGTTGGTAATTTCAATATATCACGATACCGCATTATACGCACAAAATATATATATATATATATATATATATATATATATATATATATATATATATATCTATGCATATATATGTATGTGTGTGTGGAGGCGTGTGTAGGTGTGAAGGTGTATAGGCGCGTGCGTGTCTAGTCGTGCGTGTGTGAGTGAGTAATGTGTTTACAATGCAACATCAGGCCTTCTCAGTTGTGGGACCGAGTATCTGGAATGGGCTTCCTCTAGAGCTCCGTCTCCTACCTAGGAACTCTTCACCTGCATTTTTATACCTCTCTGAAAACTATTCTTTTCAGCCGTGGTTGGGCAATAGCCTCTGAATGGGCGCTATATCAAGTTTCATTGATTGATTGATTGATTGATTGATTGATTGATTGATTGATTGATTGATTGATTGATTGATTGATTGATTGGTTTATATAGTCTGAAAATCATCAAATATGCGAAACACTTGCTTTGACACATTATAGATATCCATGACAAATGAAACGATGGATAATTAATACATGTGAAATAATACAGAGTAGGCCTATAATTGCCGCATATGAGTATTAGTAATTTGTACAAAATCATTATTGAAACTTTATCTAATTACCACGAAGCAGTCACCGATTAATCCATGAGACTTCTGTTCCTAACTTATAGGATATGCCATCGAGAATTTCTTCAAAAGTCGATCTGGCATCGAATAATGGGTATACGGATATATAGAGATATGGCACAGATCATTTATTTAGAGTAGTTGTGTCTTCGTGTATATTGCGAAGGTTGTTACTAGAGTGCAGTTTAAAACATCTCTGCTCTCAATTAGTTCTATAAAACGTGCTCTTACAACGGCACTGCACAAAAATGCCAATCATACCCCTCTTGTTAAGGCGCCCACACCGAAAGTGGGTGCATTTTAGATTTTATGAATAGGGCCTACTGGCAAAAAAGGACCAAAGTTGGTGAGATTCGTTACAAGACAACATTCAGCATTGGCCTTACAAACACAATGGCCGATCGTTTGAGCAATCGTCGCGTAGCTCATACTGTGTCAGTTTTAGTGTCCAGTGCATAATACAGTTATTAGATGGCTGCGAATGTCCCTTGTGAGGAGCTACCGACTAAAGCCTATTCAAGTACAATGGCATCATAAAATAAATACTATTACGACGCATTGTAACAGTTTTACAGTTATGAGCATCACTATAATAGACACTACAAACAAATGTTATGGTTTAGGCTTATTTTACTACAAGTGGGTATGCCTAGATTTTTATTGTGATCTTTACTGTAATTATAATAAGTCATTTATATTGCATTGTTGACTCCGATCGACTCTCACTTGCCAGTGTAGGCCTACACCAATTCAGCGCATGAGGTCAAGTAGAAGTTTTAACTATATCTACTTCACGTAACTGCAGGAGAATAAAAGAAATCCTTAAAGCACTACGCATAAAGTTTAATACGGAAAGTCTAATAATATCTCATGCCTGATACACATAGGCGTAATGGAAATTTTAGTGGTGGGGGTGCAAATCCTGAATAATATTGGCGTCCTGCATTAAAGTCACTCACGTTTCTCCAGAACAGCAAAGAATTTCTAGTTAGGCCACTAGAGGGCGCGGTACAATACTGCTAGTGTTGTATCAATTACATTACAAATGTAATTCAATCATAATTGCAATTACATGCTTGTAAATGTAATTGAATTACAATTACAATTACTTGATTGTGAAAGGAATTGAATTACAATTACATTTTGATTGTAATTCAACTACCAATTACTTTTCAATTATTCCTTTAAAATTGGCAAATGATTTATAATTTTTTCTCGATAATTTTTAGTGTACTCTATTTTTTAAACTAAAACGTTTAATATGCCAAAGGCCTGTAAATTGTAATCTATACATCGAATTGTATCAGAAGTTTGTCAAGTAGCCTATCCGAAATACGATTAACAATTATGATCCATTAAAACGAGTTAGAGTTTATTTGATTTTAGAAGTAGAAGTTTTTCAAAATGATAGTCTGTTAGAGAACTTAGTTGATTGCACCTGCAGGGTGAGTGAGTCAATATGTAGCCTACAGCAGTGCTAAAGAGATGCTCAACAGGAGCTGAAGATGGAAGCTCTGTTATCTGTAGGCAGCCGCAGTAAGTTAGCTAAAACTGAGTGGATAGTCTAATAATGATGGTAAGCCCTTGCCCTTGGGATCTATCAAAGTGTGCTGTAAGATTGTAACAGAGGTGTAAGGTTAGAATAATGTTGACAATTATGTTGCCATGCAAACATAATGCAGAACAGTTTATTCAATTAAACGGGTGACCAGCGTCAACCCGGCAGGTTGGCATCTTTGCTGACTTTTTCAAAGTAATTCGTAATTTACACTTCATTAAATTACAAATTACATGCAATATTGTAATTGAAATACAATTACAATTACTGGACTTAAAATGTAATTCAACTACAATAATTATTACAATTACAGAACTTGTAATTCAATTACATAATTCAATTACATGTATTTCAATTACTGAACAACACTGAATACTGCGGCGTGTCACTTTGAATTAATAACTAATAATAAGACACGAATATATGCTTGCACGTCCTTCAAAACAGCAGCATAGTGCAGTCTGTAGCATGATCACACGACGTTGTGATAGTTTACTGATAGCGAAAATCCGGAATGCAAAGTAGGCCTACAGTCTGTCGTATTAATATACATGAGTGGTGACAATGGGCAAGACCAAAAGTAACTCTTTTCCACCGGCATTTCCTGATGTACAAAGTAGGCCTTTATTTGTTATATGCTGCTTTAGATGTGTGAAAATGTCTATAGACCGTATATAATAGACGGAAGAAATTTGTTGATCATTATAAAATTATGTCTCTCTGATAAACTCGCTACTGCAACCTTTTATATATCCAACTTCGTGGCTTAACAGGTCATGGACAACTAACTGTAGGCCTACCATAAGAAGCCGTGACCCTATGGGCCTATAATGCATAACATTAAAACATGGACTGAACTTTCAGTGGCGAAACTGATAAGGAAGGTTGCGAACAGACAACAGTGGAGAATGTGTGTGCATGCCGTCGCCAACATTCGTTTCGAGAACGGCTGAGGACAGGACAGGAGCACAGGACTGAGTACTGATAATGAGTCTTATCAGTCCACATGTGATGGACTCGAGGCTGACGGCTTGATAAAGCAAAGTTGAGAAGTTGGTAACCATACCAAGACAGTATTGCATCGGTCACAGTTTGGTGAAAACCTTTAGTTAGCCTGAAATTACTTCCTAACCAACACGGGAAAGTATACAGAATATTTTTGAACGGTTTAGGCAAGGAGTTTATTTGATTGACAAGGTATTAGGTAAGTGTTCAGATAATGTGAAAGGAGGATCGAGAGATTATAGACTGGAGTGCAGGGCAGACATGAATGGATGGATGGATGGATGGATGGATGGATGGATGGATGGATGGATGGATGGATGGATGGATGGATGGATGGATGGATGGATGGATGGATGGATGGATGGAGTGGGTGGGTGGGTGGATGGATGGATGGATGGATGGATGGATGGATGGATGGATGGATGGATGGATGGATGGATGGATGGATGGATGGATGGATGGATGGATGGATGGATGGATGGATGGATGGATGGATGGATGGATGGATGGATGGATGGGTGGGTGGGTGGGTGGATGGATGGATGGATGGATGGATGGATGATGGATGGATGGATGGATGGATGGATCTGAATAAATGCCAGTCATAAAAAGCAGCCTGAACAAAGGCCAACGTATCCGCTTATAAATTTGTGAGAAGCTCAACGCGTAAACTACCTTAAACACGACAATGCAGAAGTCTGAAAAGTCGAGTGACAAAGTCAGCAGATAATCTAAAAATGATCACTAATTGGTTTTAGGCATAATGTTAATCTTACCTTTTTACCATTCACAAACAGAATAAGCTGATCCATCGTGTGCTTGATGAACTCCTCAGAACTTCCTGAATATCAATCGTAAAAGCTCCTGTTAGGTTTGTGCTTTTGACCGAATGACAATGAGCAGACGAGAAAAATCTTACTAACATGGAACTTCAGACTTGAAGTTTCAAGAAAACAACTGTATACGATGTACTTATAGGCCTACCTAAATGGGGTACCACGGCCTTGTAAATGGTCTAAAGCATAATAATAAACAATGAGAAGTCGCTGAGGGCTTGATTAGTACAAACGTGACCTATGAATGAGGCAGATATATGGAGCTGAACGAGATAATAAAAGAACTTGAAACAGACAATATCGTGCGTGAGGAACGGAAAATTGTTCGAATTCAGAGATGCAGTGTAGGTGTAGTATAGTAGGGTACATGGACTGGTTAGAGAACTTAAATAGTTACTTGGAAGGGGCAAGATGTTGGTTAAAGGGTGATCGGGTAAAACGGAATGATGAGGTGGTGAAGTCTACGAGGATACATCGGAAAATTGCTGGGAATATTGCACAACCTTACGTATTACAGGGGGATTTTGATGACAACAAGCGAGTGGTGGGTGTGGACAAATAACCGGGAGAAAAGATGGCGGGTATCCTATGATACCCTAACATTTATAGTAACTAATACATTAGAGTCTATTACTCAATTTTTCATAACGTGTGCCTTTTGCGGTGAAGAGTATTCTATGTGGTTCAGCAACGTATTGTATGCTTGGTAAAGTTAAGTAGCCCTCGATCGGAACCTTGAGGTAAACTTCAAAAGAGTATAGGCCTATAGGGCGGTTGCGAACAATGATTTGCAGTCTGTAAAGAAAGGGAAGTGAATAAGAGCAGAATCTAAAGAAAAGCAGTAAAAAGTGTCAGAGATGTCAAACCAGGAAGATATTATTAGATGAAATGGAGCAGACAGCATCAGAAGTATAGAAGGAGAAGATGTGCTTGCAAGTGGAGAGGCAGACTTACCATGAAGAACAGAGTTTCCATCTTTCCAGATGTGCTGCAATGAATAGGTGAAGAGTAGTAGACTAGCCTACACTTTGGCTAAAGAAAGAAGTTGGCGGTTTTAATGGCTTAGCCATAGGTCAGAGGTGCGCTTTGTAATGCTTATCGTAAACGTATATTTAAAGAGCGCCTCTTCAACAGAGACTTATCAGAGGCTCTTTGAACCGAACGACCGAAAACCAGGATCAAACAGAAAGGTTTTCAGGCGTTTACAGAATACTGTATTATATCACAGCGGACCATAGGCGTAGAGCTCATTTCACAGCGTGCTATAGGGTACCTATATGCCCGATAGTTGAACAAACTAAAACCTATATCGAAGCTTCTATAATTATTGCGCCGTGGAAGTTGGGGCCTGGGGAAGAACCAGGTTAGCCTACTCTGTGTAGCAGAGTGAAGAAATCAAACTCACTGCATTTGTGCATTCCAGCACATCAAATCCTACTTGGACTGTAGTCTGTTTAGTTCTAAATATACATACATCGATGACCTAACCAGATGAACTGGTTTTTGCCGGTGTTTCAGCAGGAGGCCTTTGACCGAAATGCAAGATGAGGTCGAGCGTGAATTGCGAAGTCTGTTGAGTTTGATCTAGCATTGTTTATCACTACGAGTGTTTGACAAAATACGAAGAGAGACAGACAGACAGACAGGCAGACAGACAGACAGCCAGACAGAGTTGAGTGCTAGCTACGATCGCCTTGGCTCGGCCGACGATCAACTCGATCAACGTGTTGACCACTCGTCGTTGCAAATAAACGATCGACTTGATCGACTTTGCCAACTTGGACTGTACCGGTAGTCTATTGGCCAAAATTGCTGACGACTGTTGCATTCTTCTATTCCAGTACCGGGTGCCTAAATTGCTCATGAATTTCAATTGACACTTTTCCTCAAACTGTCAAGCTGTAATTGAACTGGCAAGTGAGTTTTCAGGTATTATAATGATATCGTGTGTGGTTGACTTATAAGTATTAACCCACGCCATCGCCATCGATTTGATCAGCTAGGCAGCTAGGTGCAAAGGGAGTCTCCTACAGTAGGCCTACGGTACAGAAATTAGTTCAACAAATAAGACGGCAGTCGGCAGTAGAGGCGTGTCTAGAGTAGGCCTATAGCAAGAAAATGTTTTGGTTTAAAATGACCTTTGGCCCAACCACAAAGGTTGCTGCCGGTCCCAAAACATAAGTGTTGAAGAAAGATTGCATCAAATTTATTGAATCTAACTTTGCCGACCAGCAATGAAAGTTTCGTCTACTTTCGCAGGTCAAAACAATGGCAAAAAGACGTGTAGGCCTACTGGGCAAATACCTTATTAAAATGGTACCGGCCCGCTATTCCGGGGTTCGCTATTCCGGGGGTCCTCTATTCCGGGTCCACTATTCCGGGGTCCGCTATTCCGGGGGTCCGCCATTCCGGGGGTCCGCCTGATTCCGCCATTCTGGTTCTGGGCTCCATTTATAATAATGAGCAATGCAGGCCGTAATTCATATTGTCATTATTACTTTAATTGCCATTACTGTCGTTACGACTATTGCACTGATTACTGATGTGTACTAATTAAGTAATAAACACGTGTGATCAATAAGCAAGAAGTAGGAAGTCAAGGTTAAGGTAAGCTATCAGCTTTTCTTGGATCTCGTTGAACACTACTTGTCAATTTATTACTCTAACTGTAGTACTTGTTTGGCGCAATAAACAGTTCTTTGAAGTTCAGTTAAAGCAATTATTGTACATTTAAATTGTCCATGTTTCTGCTCTTTGCCAATTCTTAAGTTATGGATCATCATCATAATATATTCGTTTATTGTGTTAACAACAGACATAACGCTGTAGGTGTACATAGAAAGAAAAGAGATAGCATACTATGAAGTAATAGCTTAGTAAAAGTTCAGGAATAACATATTAAGAGATATAAAATTTCGTGAGTCTTTGTCAGGAAGGTTAAAGTGATGTGGTATAACCGGCAGCCAATGCAACACATCACGCATGTGTGCAGCGACAGGAGAGAATTCAGGAAGCCGTCCGAGAAACCGAGCAGCCGAGCGTAGAACTCGATCTAGTCGCCCCAGAACCCCAAGGGTAAGGTCAGCAAATAAGAAGCAACACTAGTCAATTCGACCAGTAGCAAAGGTGTAAACAAGGACCGAGTTATGAGAGAGCTGACGAGGGAAAAGGTTAAACTGTTAGAAGTTTTTCAGTATCAATGTGCAATCGCTCACAATACGCAAAGTTTATTCATTGTATGTGGCACCAAATCCCACTAAAGAGTAACTCCAGGGTGAGAATTGTGGGGGTTGGGGGTTAAACCCCTTAGTCTTTTCAGTGTCTTTCTGCAAGTCTACATTTAACACCCAAACAGCATCATAAATCATCGTCTACCCCCCACCCCCAGTTATTTGTTTTACAATTCCCATACTGCGATTACCTTCTATTCGTCAAGAGCCCAGTAGGCAGTAACAGAAAACATGCGGCTTTGACGATGCGTTGACTGATATAGCCGCAAGAAATAGTAAAATATTTCATTGCGATATCCAGTCAACGAAACCTAGTTAACATGATAAATCTGTTTACTGTTCTTCGAAATCTTCGTCGTTGTTACACATTAGATGACTTGAATAAGCCGGTGCTTTGCGCTTAGCTTTAGAGTAGCGCTTCAGAAATTTAAAATTTACGATTGGTGTATGTTATTAGCCCACCTATTTTACAATGCTCTTCGCCTATATGTGACATGTGACATATTAAGAACGATTGCAAAACCCATTGCAGAGCGTAAGACTTTTATAGGCGTACGTAAGACCTACAATTGGCAGTTAATCAGCGTGACAGTAGGCATATATAGGCCTACGGATAATAACCAAACAATGCTCTTGAGACATCTAGGTGATCAGCTGCAAGCGGTGGGCTTTAATAGGATTATAGGAGAGCAAGTACATTCGCCGTAGGGCTATACACGGCTCGGCCAGGAGCACCGAATGCTTGCTCTGTCACACTTCATGACCTTCGAAATTTCATACCTAGAGTACTTTATGGTGTATTGGCTAAACAATAATTTTCTTTAGCAATAAGTCTAATTAAGTCACTAATACATTCCTAACCCTCTTATCTATTTGACTATTTTTTTTTGTCTAATCGATATCTGAACTGTTGATTTTGTAATCTTTTGTTGCGTTTGTGTCAACGAGTTTTTGAAACAAAGGAATAGTAGTAGTACCTTGTCGATGAAGGGCTTTAGACAGAATATCGGAGAGACCTTCCTTTTTGACCGGGCCTGGGTCGGGAGCGCTTCTGAGTAGTAACATTGAAGGGGCGCTATATAAATCTCATAGATAGATAGATAGATAGATTTATAATTACGTCATCTTATCAGTAGCTGGAGTACTGTCCTGTCTAAGCAGTATTATAAGACTGTTGACTGTAGGCCTACACATGATCGTCGGCCTAATATATATATATAATTATATATGCTTATATATAGCCTACTAAGCCTAGAAGGCCCTATATGTTAATAAATAAATAGGCCAGCAATACAATACACCTCACTTAATTAGGCCTATCACGCACTTGCCATATACATGCACATTTCTATCTTCATCGACTTCTCCCATACCTAATTATAAGACTGCCTGCACAACAGCCGATCCTTATTCTACGCTGCACCAGCAACTGTCTTTGGAACGAACTTCCGAAAGATCTCCGCCATCCGTTCATCCCCTAGCTCTCTCGCCTGTCAATTTCAGCAGTCCGCGCTGGCATTATCACCTGCGCAGCATTTCAGTCAAAACTAGGCCTACTGTGAATCGAACTTTTCAAGCCATCCTATCCTCTGGTTCTGCTCCTGCACCGTCCCATGACGTGACCACCATGATTATCGATTTCCACAGTAGCACCATGCTGTCTCCTCGGATTGACCTCCCAGGATTTTGAACTTTATACTGTGTAACCGATCAAACAATTAACGCTATATTCGCGCTAATTAATTAATTAGCGCGAATATAGCATCGGTGCTTATAGGCTATAGCTGCAGGGTCTGCCTGATTCGACCTTTGTATGGCACTGAGAAATTTCGGAGATTTACAATTTGTATTTTGCGTCATTTGCTGATATCCAAGGCCTATGATGATGAAAGTCAGTCACATCGTGGGATCCATACAAATCTCCGATTGCAGAGCTGAAAAGTTTTTCAGCAACAATGCAGATTTCAGAAGGCAAAATATTTTACTATTTGTTTATTCTCAACTTTTACTATTTCTCAATTGAAGCGATGTGTTAATCAGGGATGGGCAAATTACTTTGAAAAATGTAATTGAATTACAAATTACTTTGGGACATGAAATGTAATTTCAAAGTACAAAATAGGCTTACATGGGAAATGTAATTGAATTTAAAAAAAATTCAAATTGTGCAATTTGAAGTCATTTCAATTGCGTAATTTCAATTACTGCCCATCCCTCGTGTTAATACAGTGAACCTGATGATCAAGAATGGTTTTAACATTGATCAGAAGTCTAAAATTCACAATTGAAAATTAACAAAGTTCAAAGGTTTTCTCATTGACAGCTCGATCTCTACATTGGTATTGATCAACAGGTCGAAACCAATAGCAAACAGTTGTCCTTTTTTGTCTACTAACTATATATACATGTATGTCTCTTACCGACTGTAAAGGTAATTTATTTTGTAAGTCAATCATATATAGGGCCTAATAATGTGCATTCGTGACATAGTCTACGCAGAAATGAACGTATGTTTCAATTTTTCAAAGAGCTCTCTCTGGTGAAAGCATCGTTTTCGAGTCGCCTCGATTAGTGCAACTCACTTCTTGTTGGTATTACCAAGTAAAACATTATGAAACTCCAGAGTTCAAGACTGTGTGTGTGTGTGTGACAAAGTCATAGAATTTGTATGTTAGGGGGCCTACTCCGTGAGGGCACGATGGCCGATTGGTTACAGCACTCGGCCTGTAACACTGAGAGTAGCCTACAGGCACGAGCCTCGTCTGAGGCAGTTACTGTGTAGGAACCTGGAGCAAGTCCTTCGCTCACAATTGTTCAGCGCCATGGATGTTCTTTCGTGTGGTCGTGGGCACTTCTGAACTTTGGAAGGAGGGAAATATCAAATAGGTATATATTGCATTGTAGGCCCCTATTGTATAGCACATTATAAGTTCAGTGGATTTTATCATTTTCTTTTAATTGAATTATGAATAAAGATGAACACTAATCTGGACGAATTTTGAAACTTTATTTTGATCGACCCGTCTCTAAAGAAAGAATGCCCGCGCAGGTAAGACGATAGAAGTTACTCATGAAGTCATCAACTCATTGAGGATTGCCATACTTAAACTTAGCCGAATATGTCGAGTTTCGTTTTCATTAATTGTTTTTATTTCGTTATCTTTGCTTCCTCTTACTGGTGCCAATGCCGCGTTGGAATTACGCGGATCCATTAGAATAGCTGGATGAAGCAAAGCTTTAAAACCTTTTACCTTCTGGAATACATTTCTGGACTGCAATATCCGATTCTCATGGGCCTGCTTTTCAAAATGTTTTCATACGTGTTTGGATCAACGGCTAAACACTTCTGCAAAACCCGCCAAGAAATTAATTAAAGGCATTTCCACTGTATTCCAAATACACGTAGGCCTACAAATCTTGATTAGCCTAAATCTGCTTCTACGCAAAATTGTGTTTTCATTGTAAAACGTACAGGTTTTTGCTATGTCTAAAATGACGTGTTGTTATATTTGGCCTACCCTCCTTTAGTCGAATATAGGCCTAGTACCAAATTTGCAGCGTAACATCTTGTATCTCATTCAATGTGGTAACTTTTCTGTTGCAGCGGTAGGCCTACATACAACGGCGTTTTGTAGGCCTATAGCCTACCCTATGTGATGTTGCTCATTATATGGCTGATGCAAAGTAATGGAGCCTCGGAGTCAACTAAACGGAAAGAATGTGTCATAAAACATCACAATAATACGCATTTAAAGAAGAAAACCTTTTTGTTGCAATCATTACAAGCCCACCACTTTAAAGTTATAATATCGCTGCTATACTAGGCTACTAATAACAAACAGGCTTTGAACTTAATCAGCAAAAGAACTTAACTTCAAATGACATTCAGAATAGATGAGACATTTAATTGTAAGCAAACAATAACCTCAATAAGTAAGACAACCTATGAACAGTTCAAAAGCACCGAGAAGGGTTGTTTAGTGCAGATCACTTTGGTCATTTAAATCTAGATCGTTACATATACCCTGTTACCGGTACTCAATATTAAATATAAATTGGACAAGTTCATAGAGTACTTACACAAGATTGAAATTTTAAGTGCCATGCTTATCCAGATCTAGGACTGTATCACACATGTAGGCCTACCAGGCCACCCACATTATGCACTCAAATAAGTGTAACTATTATAGATTAAAGTGTATGGTTAAGACATTCACACCCTGCACGACTCAACTCACCTGTGTTAATTTGTCTAGCTGCCAGACTCGGCCTAGATATTCCTCCGCGCCAGCTCGTGATCGCTTGCGAAGATTGATCAATCAATCAATCAATCAATCAATCAATCAATCAATCAATCAATCAATCAATCAATCAATCCCAATCAATCAATCAATCAATCAATCAATCAATCACATCAATCAATCAATCAACCCATCAATCAATCAATCAATCAATCAATCAATCAATCAATCAATATTTATTAACTTTATTAAACTTTACTTAACTCGTCATAGCATGTTTCAGACTACAGCACACCTCACCTAGCTGTGCCAGTCCTAGCATCTTATATTCAGTCACCAGTCTGTCCTATCCTACAGCGTTGAAGAGTCACATCATAATAAATAGCAACTATAGTCTGCCACTCGACATTATTGGTGAACAGTACATAACAATTTATCGACTTTCTGTAAAACCTCTGCAGATAATTAACAGGCATGATACTCGAAAATTCAGTTTCTATATCTAACAAGTGATTAATTAAAAGTCAGTGTTGTCTTCTGCAAGTGAAGCTGCGCGATTTCTGACGAGTTGTAAACCTCAAATCCCAAATCCCAAAGCAGAATAAGAAAAAGACTAAAAGTTCAAGAGCTAGCAGTAAACGGATACATTGGTAATCCTGTTCTTCAGAGTCTCACGATCCACGGAGTAAAGGTCCCTGGGGTCGGATCAGGATGCTGCAAACAGACAAATAAAACCAATTAAAATTCGGTCATTTACATAAGATACAAATTTATGCTAGACTGCTATATCTCAACAAACCATTAAGTAAATATTTGCTATTACCTACTACCAGTTGAATACAACTCTTTGTACCATATGCTTTGAATGCAAACAATTTATCTGTTACAAATGGCTTCAAGACTTAAAGATTTTTCATACAGTATGATACAGATTATACAGAACAGCAGCATACTCGTTTTGTGAAGTCATCGACGCAAGCCATACGAATTCGTTCAGCTGTAGCAGGGCTGTCCAGGCGGAAACTCCCGTTGAGACCAGCTTCCTTCCTTTCCGCATCAATGGCTTCTTTGATCGCAAAGAACACGGACAGCGACAGACAAAGAGGAGGCTCACCAATTCCCTAAAATGTACGACAGCACTCACAAAAGCCCAGCAAACCATTCTAGTAAAACACATGATAAAAGTTTGCTAATGCATTACACCATCAAACATTTAAATTGCTTAGTTAAGATTAGTTAAGTCAAAGATTGTTATTTTATTTACTGTTTATTGATGAGTAATGCCAGGACCAATAGTTTGTAGTTGACTTATACTAATGACTGTAACATATATCTTTAATAGTTGGTAATTAAGGAGCCCTAATTAGTGGGACCTAGGTCTGTTCAGGTCCTCCTTTTGTCCCCAATGAAGAACTTTTTTTCTGTTTTTTTTAAATGCAACTACTAAAATTGTAATGTTCTTTTGTTGCACCAATAAAATATTGATTAATTGATTGATAAAAGTTTTCTGAACCAACAAGACATCAATCAATCAGAATCAATCAATCAGAATTTATATAGCGCCCCTTCAAGATCCCTACTCAGAGGCATGACAGGTGACTACATTGTAATAAGTCAATTATTTTAAATTCGTTGCTTAATGTACTGGTAATCACCCAAAACCTAATAAAGTGCAAGCAAAATGACGACTTTCACCTTTGAAGAGTAGACGGCTTTTGGATTGGGTGCATCTTTGAGTAGAGTGACGTTAAATTCAATAGGAATGTTCGAAAAGCTTGGTATCTTGTAAGCACCTGGACCTCGATTGTACAGATAACCAGTGGGAGAATACTTTTGCTCTTCTAGGACGAAGAGACCATAACCCTAAAAGACAACAGATCGATGAACACCAAACACAATTCACCGACATACAGAAAACTCAGTATCCTCACAACAACTACAGTTAAGCCAACATCAAACTCTGCAACTCTTAACATAGGCCTAGCGAAGTCTCAAAGTTCTTTTAGACAAAGCGAATAAGAATTTATATAGCCCCACATTACTACACATAAAACTGTATAGCACAACTACTCAAAGAAACTCATCTGCTATAAACGGCAAGTTCAAGAAAGTTCTATATCAGACAGCCTTATTCATTGGGCCCAGTGCGGGCCCATGTTGTCCCACTATGGCACTGCGATGGCCCAAAGAAAGTGGCTGTCAGAGGTTAAAGCATGATAAAGTTCGCCTATCTCAAGTCTGACTGATAGGCTGTTGGCCCCGAATATTGATTATGTATGTGCTATAGCATTAAGCAAGCATTATTATGTATGTGAAAACTTGGACAATAAAATCGCCAATTTATAAAAATGTGCATTTTGTGGCAAGAACCACACTCAAACACATCTACACACACCTACACACACACAACTACACACACACACACACCTACACACACATATACACACACACACACACACACACACACACACACACACACACACACACACATTCGAAATTCGCCATGATAACTTAAATGCTGAGGAAACAGACCTGAGCAAATGCTCCTTCAATCTGGCCAATGTCAATGGCCGGGTTCAAGCTCTTTCCAACATCCATCACAATATCAGTTCGCAGCACCTGTGCAAGTACAAAGACTGAACTTTGTCTAATTAGCAAAACACCGTCGTAACATGTTTGGCCAATTAGTTTTCCCAAAAATAATCAACTACACAGAAAAAGTCATTATCCTCTTTTACTTTAATGTCATCCAAAATGGGGTCTAGGACATTTCCCCCAGACATTCCCCCCCGGACATTTCCCCAAAGTTGGACTTATGAAAATAATTCTTTACTTTAATAGAAGCTCGATTGATGAAAGAAATTCTTTTCCTAAACAGAAGCTGGATTGATGAAACAAATTCTATGCTTAAATAGAAGTTGGACTGATGAAAGAAAATCTATGCTAAATAGAAGCTGGATTGACAAAAGAAATTCTTTGCTTAAATAGAAGTTGGATTGATGAAAGAAATTCTTTGCTTAAATAGAAGTTGGAGTAATGACTGTTATAATGGACGATGGTAGAGTTACCTACTTACTTTTCGGAGGGAAATGTCAGAGGGAATGTCTGGATATCATGTCATCCCAATCATATTTTTCCAACTCAAACACTGTTTAAAGGGATTAGTTTTCCATGCATTTTAGTACACGCTCGTCATTAAAGTGTTAAAGCAGCAAACACCAGTTTGGTCAACAAGGTCAAAGGTCAACAAGTAGGGTTCCATTATCCTGCCATTCACCCACAGTATAACTCCTCAAGTGTTATGTTTCTCAGGTCACGATTTACAAACTAGTATACACTTAGGATTGTTTTCTACGAATGCACGGCTTCAACAACGTATCAGAAACATTAAACTTCATGTCAATTGGTTCAAGGGATTCAGATTTACAGATGATATAAACCCAATTTCTCTATGTTAAGCAAATGACTATTACCACTTGATTGTATAACTGTGATACAGCCGGTGTTAACTAGCAAAACAATAGTAAACAATAAGACTGAACCTGCACTGACCGTGTGATCTCCTGTGAGGCAGTCTATCTCGACTTCAGAGCATGCAGCGCCCATAGAGTAGTAGGCAAAGTAGTGTCCGGTATTCGTTTCCCAGTTGTAATCTAGTCCAGGAAACCTATTCAGCCAAAACGGTTATGTATCGATACAAGTGGTACAGTTGGATAATTGCATATGTGAAGACTATTGTTTAACAAATGGTTCATGTTGCAACTGCAAAATACCCAGTGTCTGTCGGTCCGTTTTCTTTATAGAGTTTAACCAGACAGTCATTACAGCCCATCAGCTCTGCATACCACCAACTAAATTTGAACAAATTCGGGAGCTGTTCCTGACTATAACACTACATATATCGAGTGTCAAAGTGCTCAATGTAGTCACTGAAGGTACTAATGACTCAGCAAAGAAAGAAACAACTTTTGAGGAGAACTAAAGCGATTCTTACACGTAGAATCCAGTGGACGAGAGGCAGACTCTGTCCATGTATGCGCTGTTGATCCATGTTTCCCAGGGTCCTTCGGGACTTGATGTGATATATGGCTGGAGTCGTTCCATTAGACTCTCGCAGGCCCTCTGTCAATGATAAAAAAAATTCTATACACATTTAACATTTAGCTGTAAACAGCTGTACCTCATCATTCAAGGTCACCCACTTCTTCCTCTCAATTCATCCACTTTCAGTGGATGCTCTACTCACTCAAGCCAACTCTGTCATTGGTACTCTGCACGATCACACGTTTGGCGATTACCACTGCTAAGGATACTGTAAGTACTGTCGAGACTGTCTCATTACCATCTCCACTGTAGATGTCCAACTATACAAGAATAATTAGTTTCTGCACATAACGAACTAATCTATCAAAATGAACAAGATTCCTAAACATCTTGGCCGCCCACCGGACGGCAACTGAGTTGACAGCGCTCAAGCATTCATTCACTCCAAAGTAAACATTGAATATATCCAAACCCAGGGTAGGCGACTTGATATTGCTACACATATTGCTCAGATTGCTGCAGATACAAGACCTCAAGTGCCAGCCACTGTGGTCCACATTTGTGCTTCTTTTTAGATAAAACCTCCTTAGGGCAATCTCACTGATGACTAACAACTGAAAAAGCCAGGATGCGAAGTTGCAATATAAGCAATGCTGCTTAAAATGTAAAAACCAGCAGTTTTGCTTCAAATGATTTCAAAATTCTTGGCCCAAAATGCTGCAGTCACAAAAACTGACTCAGACCAGGGCCACCACCTCTTCAATGTCTCAGAAAAAAATAGCAGGCACAGCCTCTTTTCCAATCCTTATACTCCATTGTCAACCAATTTGTTATTCTCGAATTAATAACTCTGTTTCACAGAACAACAATAAGTATTAAAAATAGTCAAGGTCGTACAAGAAGTGGTGCTATATAAATACAACACTTTGCTTAGAAATTCAAAGGAGATGTTAATATCAGAAAACGCCATGTCAAATTTGGCATACTTCTTAAGTAAGTTCAGATGATAACTTGCCATGACTGCCATTCCATTGAGATCTGATCCAAAGCTGGCTGCAGTAGCCGACGTGTTCGCAACATTGCTTGAGTTGCATTCGCTAACGTAGATTTTTGACGTTGGAATCTTCAACACACGACTGGCAACCTGCCAATACATTCATCCACTACAGATTACTAATCACAGTTAAAACCTCAATGTTACCAGTTTTCATCGATAGTCACTTCATTCATTTAAACTCAAACTTTTCAGATCTTTTAAAACGTTCTTATTCCTTTAATTTAATTTAATTTAATTTCGGTAATTCGTGATCAGACGTCCTATCATCCTGCCTTACTCTGCTTCATATTACTTCCTCATTCAGGTCCATATCTGAAATATAAATATATATATATATATATATATATATATATATATATATATATATATATATATATATATATATATATAATAAATATTGAAAGAAAAGAAAGAAGGATGTAGTAAATCCAAATCAAACCTGAATCATTTTTGTGTTGAGCCCTTGGCCCATTTCTACTGAACCAAATGAGAGAAGCACAGAGCCATCCAGGTAGATGTGAACGAGGGCAGAACCCTACACACAAGACAAACAAGTTTAATAATACTTGAATCAAAATTATAATAATTTAATGCATAGACACATGCACACAATTTAAACCCTTCTATCCAGCTTATCCTGAATCTTCTCTTTCAGTCCTTTGCAAGCACTCATGATAACACATTTTGGTCAACATATTGGTAATCTGACCGGGCTCTAACATAGGACTTGCAGACTTCCTGAGTTGTTGATGAATATGCAAGACTTTATCAAATAATTTTCACATACTAAAACCTTAGAAAAGGAGTAAATAATTAAAATGACATGAAGATATTAAATCATTCATGAAACATTACAATGTAAAGTAAATCTCCTAAATATTTCAGCGCCACACAAAAGCCAAGGTAGGGAGTCCAGCTTATTCACCCACACCAATAGACAACATGAGCTACCAATGACCATGACAAATACATTTTTAAATAATCTTTGTAACTAAAAGCATACACGCAAGCAAACCTTGTTGAGTGGAAGAAATCCGAAACTAAGGCCATACTTGACTGGAATGACACTTATTCCACGTTTCAACCAACGATTCTTACTGCAAAATAATCAAGCATTTAACATAAAAGGTGATGTGTTAATCCATTCTCATTTTTATATCTGGTTGGAGAACTTTTTAAATGCAACCATAATAAACATATTCAAAGTTACACATGTTGCTAATGCAATTTTTATTATAATCATGAATTTTAAAGAACTTCTTCAAAAGAAATTAATCACAGGCACTCCCAATTTGACAACAGGAGACCACAATATAAATAGAATGCATGTAATGCTTTTCTTAAATTTAAAATGCATAATATTGTATATTGTATATATTGTAATAATGTAATATGGAAAATGGTCCTTTGCCATTTCAAAACAGTCATTTTCCTTCCAATTCAGAAAAATGGCAAAAGTGCTCAGAAGAGAAATTTGGAGCTCTTCTAAAATCAAAAAGACCCTAAAAATGCAACTGAAGTGAAATGGCAAAAACTTTCAAATCTGGCAGCAGAAAATTGAGTCACCTGTTAAAGTCTTCAACCTGTTTTCTCCTGTTCTCATAATCGCTTTGCTTAATCACATCATTCCAACATCTTGTTAGCGTGAAGTTTACAAGTGTTTCATTGTAGAATGTTACTTCCCCTTCCTTGTACATATTCAACTCACGAACCTTAACAAAGGAAACAGAATTTGCCCATAACTTCATCACCCACTAAATGCTTACTTAGTTTAACAGATATTTGTAATCTGCCAATCTTGTATGTATGGACTTGATGGGAATAGTGGCAAAAGTACTGTGGGCTCTCGTACTACTGCCGGTAATATTACTATTACTCCATTGCATTTGCTATTTAGCCAAGGTAAGTAAATATGACTCTCAGACGCAAAGCAATGTTGAGTGAAAGCATTGGTCAAGGACCCTACGCAGCAACTGGTAGCTTTGGGCCTGTACTCTTTGCATTACAAGTTGAGTGCTCTATTCAGCTACTGCTTCCCACTTGTGCTATTACCTGTTGCAAATGGACAGACGTTCTGAAATTCGACAAAACTTGCAACAGATATTAGCATGCATTTGGTGTGTATACTGATTCATGTTTAATCGATAACATCAATCAGAATGTATGATATGAGATCAGATAAGATTAGGGTTACCAAACGTAGCATACCCACATATTCATTTATACAAATGATATACAGAACATTTGAGACACACCATTTAGGCATACGTTTGATGTTTATTTTCAGATTTCCCTTACAAATTTCATACCTTCAGTGGACAGGTTCCGAGGGTCTTTGCAATTTGGTCAATGATCGTCTCACAAGTAAACATTGCTTGTGGAGCTCCAAATCCTCTGAACGCCGTATTTGATGGAGTATTTGTCTTACACAAATGTCCAGTGACTCGAATGTGTGGAATTTTGTAGGCATTGTCAATGTGAAGCAGTGACTTATCCATCACCTACGATAAAATATCAGAGCAAGTCACAAGATCGTAAAGCACCCTCTGTTCATTAAACGCTAAACTTTATTAAGATATAATGGTTGATAAACTTAAATTATAACTGTGATATTTCAACGATAAAATCTGTCACATGTATTCACCATAAACTGCAACATACATATTTTTTATGTCTTCAATCCATCAGCATAATCAGCATCATCATGTTCATCGACGCCATTGTTGGTATGCATCTATTCAGAGCTAGGAAATCCATGCCGGATAGACTACCAATTACCGAGTTTAGTGAAATTCAGAACTTACCGCCATCGATAAGTCGACAGAGTAGCCGCTATTTTGGTAGAAGTCAACCTCCAGTGCCTGGATCTTTCCAAGTTTATCAACACCAACCTAAAAATAAAGTTTCCACTAAGAAGTGATATAAATGATGATGAAGTGACACACTGGCAATCTAATGGAATAAATACTGAGTTTCACAGCTTTGTGAAGACATTAACCCCAGCAAGACCTTTGATATCAACAATTTCAGGCATTGCACAAATTTTGAATACATTGCACAAAACATTATGCCACGTGTTTATCATAAACTGTACTATCGTAAACCAACTTGGACACACCATACTTTCTCATGTATTGGACTGTGCTAGAACAATCTTTCTCTGAAAATTCGAACTCTTTCACCTCCAACATCTCCAGAAGCATTCTTGATTTATTTTAAGTCACACCTTTCAATATCTGTTAGAGAGTCATGCTTTAGTGCCTTTGTTAGGTTCTTAACCCTTTGAACCCGACGCTCCTAGCCAATCGGCACATATACCCGGGCCTCCTGCCATGGTGAATTTTATATTTATTATATATATGAACACACACATATATCATATATATATTTATATCCATATATATATACATATGTACATATACATAGATATAAATATGTATATGTATATATATGAACACACACACACATATATATATGTATATTATATGAACACACATATATATCATATATATATATATTTATATCCAAATATATATATATATATATATACAAATACATATGTACATAATATATATATAAATATATATATATATGTATATATATAAACACACACATATATATCATATATATATATATACTTATATCCATATATATATACATATGTACATATATATATAGATATAGATATATATGTATATATATATATATATATATACATAAACACATATATATATATGTGTGTATATATATATATACGAACACATATTTATATATATATCATATATATATACTTATATTCATATATATATACATATGTACATATATGGATATAAATATATATGTGTATATGAACACACACATATATATATGTATATATATATATGGGCACACACATATATATATATATGTATATATATGAACACACATATATATATATACAATATATACTTATATCCATATATATATATACATATTTACATATATATATATATATATAAATATATATATATGAACACACATATTTTATATATATATATATATAAGCACACACATATAGCTATACTTATATCCATATATATATATACATATGTACATATATATATATAGACTTAAACACATATATACAAACAGTAGATGGTCAGGCCGGTTTTCCGGCTCTTCGGGTATATACGCCTGTGTGGCAGGCCGGTTTTCCGGCCTGTACGGTTCAAAGGGTTAAAATCCACCATATAAATTCTTGGATATATACATACTTTACAAGACAAGCAATTTGTAAAGAAATTCTTTTGTTGGACCAAAAATCACACCTTCCCAGCTCCACCAGAAGTATAACTCATAATTAGCAAATTCAGTCTGCAACAAGCAGCAGGATTTAGGGAATTTTACTAGATGCGTTGGTGTGAGGCTAACTGGACTTGTTGATTATGCAGACATTATTAGAGCTGTGATCTTTGAACTGCTATTGTTTATTATGCAGGTGTACAATAGTTAAACCGCTCATTGGAATGAAAGTCTGATTCCTAAACAGCAAAGTAAAGAAAGCGAACCTTATACTTGACGAGATACGGATGCCTTGTACCAGTAATCACCATGTCCTCATCTCGGTCAAGCATACAGCGTACCGGACGATTATGTCTAAAAAAACATGACAATGAAAAATAACCTGGATTACTTCAAGTCGTTGAGGACTGTTGTTGACAAAGGCTTGCATGAAATGAGCATTACCTTACCCTACCTTACAAACACCGTAGGGCTAATGGTTGAACTGCACATTATGCTCAGTTACCATGCTAATGTACATTAAAATGCCACTTTTATTATGCATAATTTATTACACCATAGACTTGTTATAACATGTTTCATTATAACATGAATTCTGATATAACACGGTCAGCAACATGGATCCCACAATTAATTCACGTGTAGAAACTATAAGCTGTTTATGACATGACCTCATTATAAGGCGGTTCATGATATGGTATCCAAGACAGCATGATAAAAAGTTACTGGTGCATGCCAGTAACCAAACACCCATAATTTGCATCAAATATCATTAATATAACATCTGATCACTGCCTAGATCATATTATAAACTCCACAAATTTGAAACATTTAAAATAATAAATTAATTAAATCTTTTGAACAATTTCTCTACTTGTAAGCGGCAACTGCCACTGGAAGTGACAATAACGCAAAGCGACTCTCTTTACCACCAAATCCACCACCTGGAAACATTAAAACACAAAAGATTATCAACAGAAAGACGATCACAAAATAACAATACCAGTCTTTTATTCATATTACCTGTATTTATTAAATTTTTAAATAACATCAACCTGTAAATACTAACAATTATCAGCCTTCAGTACATAGCTTTCTACTAATTAATTCAGAGCTCGGGTTGTCAAGTAATAAAAAAGAAATTTGTCAAAACTGAACGTACCCAATCGCTTGACACGGCTAACAATCCTGTTGCAGTCAACACCAAGAACAGTGGCCACTGCCCTCTACAGAAAAAGCAAACATCTCCACAATGAGTTCAAGAATCACAGGGCACTAGCAACTAATAATTTTGGGGAGCAACATAAATTTTGAGATTACGATTATGATATGCAGTGTAACTCAATACTACACAATGCTCTCCATATTCTTTATGCATGTATATGTATCATCATTCAACATTTCTATATATAATCAACCCCATCATTCATATATTTATATGCTACTTCCTTAATGTCTCCAAATGGCACAATCCCTTCAGCTGCCCACTAAACTTGCAGACATGTATCTGCCAACTAAACTTACATACATATATTTTACTATACATATATTTTACTTACATACCGGTACATATATTTTTTTATTTTTTATTTACATACATATACTTTACTTACACACATATAATTTACCTACCTGTAGATATGCAGGGTCTTGAGAACAACAGTAGATTTCCATCTCACCATCCCCATCTTTTGGAACAACCAGAGTGGCCTGCGTTTCCAGGTAGAAATGTTCCTGGCCACCCATTCGGATCTCGCCTTCCAAGACGTGTTCTGCCTTGGACATTGCCGCAACCACGTCACCATTCCGGACCGTCTTCGGAGGCATTAAGTAAGAACTCGCTGCAATCGCTTCCTGCAACACACATTCCATGATCATTTTCCTCTTCACATTTCTGAAACAGTCCCTCACTTCAAGGCCTGCAGAAAACAGTCAAGTCAACAAGCTTCCGACAACACCAATATATGTATATGTAACAATGGACTGGAATTGGTATATGCAGCAATGCACCAATTCCAACCCTAATCTCGAAATTCCACTCACCTCAATTGTTATGATTGGCTTCAGTTCTTCGTATTCCACTTTTACAGCCTTAGCTGCTCTCTGAGCATGAACCTGATTATCCGCCAACACTGCCCCGATGATCATACCCTGAGATGTGACCTGTTTTGAACAAAAGCTAGTTTTCATTTATTCCAAATTATCACAAGCATTTATAATTTCCTGTAAAAAGAGATTACATAATTAATTTCAATAATTTTCACAAAATATATATGTGAAGCTATCTGTTTCTGGATTTCAAATTTTAAAAAAGCAGTTATAATTGGGCTGTACAAACATATAAGATTATTTCGATAATATCCACAAAATATAAATTTGAGATTATTTGCTAATTAAATTTGCATCAACTTTTTTCCATTAGCCAAATGATTCTCTTTCAGATTGCAGAACTTTGATTTGGCATGGCTTTAATGCAGTTTTGATCAATTATAATGCTTAAAAAATCTGAAAGCAAAAGTCCATCACATACCATATCTACTGCAAAGACCTTTTCATCGCTGATGACAGTTCCAGCCGTGTTTTGTCCTGGTATATCTTTCCATGAAACGTAGTCCACAACGCCTGGCATACGTAAGGCTTCTGAAGGATCGACGTTCAGAATCTTTGCATGTGCCTTCGTACTAACGACAAGCGACAGATAGTACTCGCCTGGAAAAACAAGTCATGTGGGAACTGAATATCATTAACGGAAAACTGAAAAATTTAAGTCATCTATGTGTTATAGGCTTATAGCAGTGCTCACCGAGTTTACTCAACTGCCACTAGGGTTTAATACTCAGTGAATGCTTGAATTTCTCAATCTGCACGCAGCATGCAAGGAAAGAGAACTCAACTGCTGGTTTGCTGTTCTCTTGTCTGTAGGCTACCCCATTCAACTAATCACCCAATCCAGGGGAAGGACTGATGTATGTTTTCAGGAGCACGGGATCTCAAATGCACAGTTCAGAGGTAGGGGCGGTTCAGCAGTGCATTTCTTAATCCAACAACCGTAGCAGTTGCAACAATAACATAATTCTTGATGTTGGATTTAAGCAGGCACTCATTCTTAAGATTTGGCATCTGAGGTTATGCACAGTTCAACATCGTGTCCTGTGTCGAAAACTTTCTTCCTGTGTTTATCCATTATCCTCAGTCCCTTAAGTCATTTCGTTTCCCTACTTAAGATTTACCTTTGTCAAATTGCTTATCAACAATAGGTTGCCTCTTTGTGTATTGCAGGCTGTCTGTTCTGTTAGCAGTTAAGATTTATGTCTACTGTCATTTGTGTTCTTGTGAATTGTTTCAATTGCATAATTGTACACTGTAACTAGTTGCGTTTTGTCAACCGGATTGTTTCAATAAAGAATATTATTATTATTATTATTCTCTGTTTTACAAGCTGATCTTCTGGATATTGACCTGATTACAGCGTGGTTTTGGTGTGTTAGACACTGGAGTCACTAATTACAATCAAATTATGATAGTGATATTCAAACCACAGTCGCAGTTGTGAACAGTCAACATTTCAGCAGCACGGCCAGTGCAAAACCTCTAACATAATGCAAATCAAGCAGAAACACAAAGGAAGCTGCAGTTCATGAGATAAACTCATACACGTTGCATACTTATGAACCAACTGTTTCCAGAGGCATGCATTAAATGAGCAATAACCTTACTTTACCTATACTTGGCTTTTTTGGATTTTTGCAGTGCATCAGTGCAGACATTACTAAAACGATTATGAGGTTCCCATTAACTCAAGACCTGGAGTTAGATTTAGCAAACCTTTGATGACAGGCATGTCATCAACAAAAATGGCTTCCCCAGTCACTTGCTTCAGTGCCGACATGTGCGGCAATGGCCGTCCCACTGCGTCGACCTTAATCTGACCTTGTGGTACATCCTCAAACACCTGAACACCATGACTTTGATCTCGGTGGTAAACCCTTGTAGCACTCAGGCACGTTTCAGGTAGAGGGGCCTTCAACAGTTTAGGCTGAAAGAAAAGCAATATCAACCATAAAATAGAAAATTTTAATAAATAACAATATAATAAAATAATTTTGTGCTTTTATTAGCCATAAATTTACGCTTTAAGGAGACAGCTCTGAAGAATACTTGAGGAAAACCTTAAACAACCCAACAGTGCATCTACGACGACTCAGATTAACCTAGAATTTGTCCTGATTTGTGGTAATGCTTCAATGCAACATTGAATGCTCTCTTGTACATTTGATGCAGGATTCAGCAAATCACCTAACAACTTGTTTACAAAATACCATGCTTACTTGGGTAGCATGCTTGAAGAGCAATTGAAATCACACTTGATGATTAAATCATTTCGTATTTGCATTGACAAACAACAAAATATATTATCTCAGCAGGTGCTTGTTACTAATGAAGCAATAGATATCACCAAATTTCAATTACACTAAGTAAGTAAGTAAGTAAGCATATTCTTTAATATAACCAGGTGCCAAACAGTATTCTGGTGAACAAGCATCAGCAATTTTGAATACATATAAACAACAAATCTATCTAGGACCTGTTAGATGATACCACTAGATTAATCGCCTTAATATGCGAACAGCATTCTGACTATACAATTGTTTTGCTAATTTGATTTAGGCAGCACTCGGTCATGACTACCCTATGGCACAGCACTCGAGAATAAGCTGGTGCCCTGTGCTTGGCTTTCGAGTGGCACTTTAGAAGTTTGGAGATTACGATTATGACTACCTAACAGCAACAGCGGAACTGATACATGAGTAGAAATACTTGCTGAAGTTTCACACAGAAAAATCACTTCCAAGTCACTCACCTGTTTCTGTTGCAAACTGAAGTGCACAGTCAAGTAGAACTTATAGAAGAAGCTCATCGTCAGACTACAACGATACGCTTCCATGCCTCCTGGAGTACCAGGCGCCAAGGGCAATTCATCGGCCAACAGCTGAGTAGCAAAGGGAATCAAATCGTCCTCCCATTTCCTAAAAAACAACATCAAATAAAGTAAATAAATAGAAATAATGTTTACAACTGGACAAGTATACAGTTTTTTGGTTTCACTATCAATCAAGAACTGAGTTGACTTTTAACATTGCTTTCATATCTGTGATGAAGGGCATCCAAGGTATTTGGCAGTCGTTCACAACAGGCCCGCCGAGAGGGGGGCAGGGGGCAAAATCCCAGGGGCCCGGCGACTTTTCGGGGCCCGGCCTGGGCCCAGCAATCAACTTATGAAAAATATTATAGTCAGTTCTACAGAGTTTATGATTTATGCCTTTTAAAATATAATATTACGGACACTTAACTACAATAGTTATATTTATAAATATAATTTCGAAGGGTTGTACCCACACTATTATTATTTCAGTTTGTTTAAAAAAAATTTTCTCATAAAGTCTAAGGATAGTTAGGGGCCCGGAATTTCTGTCGGCAGCCCTGGTTCACAATAATCTAACCAATCAATCTACACAGTTAGACAATGATGAGTCCAGAGTAAAGTAGAGTCTATATTTTATTCATTCATTCATTCCGAGCATTTATATAGCGCCCCTTCAAGGAACCTACTCAGAGGCGCTTTATATAAAATCTTCAAACAAGGAAAAAGTAACAACTAAGTTTTGGTCGCTACCAAATACGATTACGTAGTACAAATGTTAACATAATGATAGAAAGAAACTGAAAGATAGGTTTCTTGTTAAATGACAAACAGGTGCATACCGTCCTTTGAGCCGATTGGCAGTTTTGGTTGCCATGACAGTGAACGGAGCCATGCCACCGTAGCTCAGTGCAATGTCCTTGATGACTGTGCTGCCTTCTTCAAACAACACCCTCATGCCAGCATTTACGATTGCAATATCATCCTCTCTCCGCTGTGACTGCTTGTAACCCCCAAAATACTCGTTCTGGAAATAAAATATTGTCATAACGAATGATCACCAAAAACTGTTGATTAACAGAGCTATATATATTGCAGTGAATTTGGTTTTGATTTGAAGTGAATAGTTAAACACCAAGGATTATTACAGAACGAATGCACTGATCAGATATCGCAATGAATTGATTCAATACACTCTTCATCAGGGCAAGGTATAGCTTTACTAGGACAACCTATACAGCCTTGAAGGACAGTTAGTGGCACTGAAGCAGTGCATGTATGTACATGTAGCTGGACAATGGACATTAATTTTATAAAACGCAATCTAGTTATCTTTGCAGGTCTGCTGAACCAAAACAGATTCAGGAAGTCCTCAACTGTGTTACAAAAGTCATGGTAGCGTGCTAAAATTCCAGCATGCGTCGAACTATATGTGACAGACTACATGTGATATTGGCCCCCACTTAACCATTAAGCCAAGAAGCCAATCAAAGGTAAAAGGAGTTGATTAAAGAATATGAAAAATTAGAAACTGATAGTGAGTTTTGCAAGACATAATAACCTTTTTGGTGAATGGTATGTCGACAAACAGGAGAACTTCATTCGGTTCGATCTTCGTTTTTCTGTAGCCCACAAAGAATTCATGGTCCATCTTCAGTGTACGTCTGCCACCTAAACTAACCAAACAACTAAAGTACTTTTAAAGTATCTTCACTGATTTCAGACTCTTGCCTAGATGCCTGGGCTACCTCCTCTCTCTTTCATTGGACCGACTTCTTGGACTGACTGTGACTTGATTCTGGTGCACCATTGGTTGATGCTTTTGTGCAATGTGCAAAATTGTGCATTGAACATGGCGCTCTAGAAGGTAAGTAATAATAATGATAATGCCAGGTTTCACATTTGACCTGTCTGAAATTGCGTAATATTTCGTACTGTGAATGAGACTTTTGCAAGCACATCAAGTTGAAAATAACAAAGCACTGATAGTAAACGCATTGGTGTCCCAAAGTTCCAACACAGCAACTGTCTCAGGGGAGACTCAAACCTGTACTCCTACATCACAAGGCAAGCACTCTAACCTCTAACTCTAACCGTGTTCCACAATCGGCTATTTTGTCTGACATACGAACACACATGGGTAATTAAACATTTTTATGCAACTTCAAAGAAAATGTATACTGGCACTTACAACAGCTCTCGCCATATTTATATTTGTCAGAATTATGTTCTACATTTATTGTTCAAGTGGCTGCATTATAACAGATGCTAAAGCTAGGAATGAGTTATACTGACTGGTTGATGCCAACGTAAGCACACATCCGGCCGACAGAAACAACGGATTGAGATCTGAAATAGGACTGGCTGTTACTATGTTTCCACCAACTGCCTAAAAACAAACACAACTCAAACTTATCTTTTGTCCAGTTCATTCAACTAGAAAAGAAACCAAACTATTCCTGAAAACTAAACCATAATGCACGCAATGTACACATTCCAAAAGATGCTTAAAAGCTCCGTACACATGTTTGGCTACTTTTGTTACATTATAACGATGTGACATAAGCAAATATTGGCACAGTAATTTTGATAAAAACTTGGAAAGAAATACAAATTTAAAAAAAATACTTTTGCAACAACATTCTTCTAGCAGCTTGTACGTGTTGAACTTAAAGAAATACAGGCAACCAAATCTAAGTATTGTTGTAAAAAATATTTTACACAACTTCAAACCATATTATCACATAAGTATATCTGATTATTAATAATTCTACTACTGTTTACAACTTATAAATATAGAACTTCTCTACTTACAGCAACATTCCGAACCTGTGGACCAGCAAACCATCGCAGCATCTCAACAATAGCCGCAAATATTCGTGTCTTGTACTCTGTCAAGTATATTTAATTATGACACATTTTTACAAAACAATAGAAAACCAACATATTAAAAATCTTTCGTTCTCTTCAGTAGCTATAATTATGACAAGTGTAAAACAGAAGATCTATCCATCACAGCAATAATATCAATCAGAGAGTTTTTTCAAGAGTTAACCAACTGTTGACGTCTGAAGATAAAAAATATCAAGTCAAATGACAACAATCAGATTGACTTTATAGTTGTACTGATCCTTATCCCACAAACAATTACAATACCTAATATGAGCAAAACCGAAGTCCTTATTTTTGCACACAATGCTGAAATTTCATCCCTGGATAAACAATTGATAAACTATTACAACATAGTTTTAAAATTTTGGACGCATTTTCAGTTCACATCACAAATAGTCTATTCTGTATTCACATCAGCTTGACTCACTTGTCAATAATTTTCTGACCGTCATCTTTACTAAAACTAATCTGTAATGCTTTTACTTTACGCAAGAGCCAATATATATATATATATATATATATATATATATATATATATATATATATATATATATATATAATATATAGAGCACAGTTAAATTACGTATGGTGAAGGTTTGATGTGCTCTATATATTATATATATATATATATATATATATATATATATATATATAATATATAGAGCTCAGTATATATATATATATATATATATCAAATATATATATATATATATATATATATATATATATATATATATATATATATATATATAGAGCACATCAAACCTCTCACCATACGTAATTTAACTAATATCTCTCTGTTCAAAATTAGACTACGGTCTCATCTTATTACCTAGTGCTCATTAACTTTATTAGTCTTAGTTAACTAGTTAAGAATTACTATGTTATATCTCATACTTGTGTTTCAGTTGTTCTGACATAACTTTGCCTTTGTTACAGGTGGCCCATTAGCGGGACCTAGGTCCCTTAGGGTCGTATTCCTTTTGATCCCCTTTGTTGCTTGTCTGTTTTTTCTTTCTCTGTTGTACTTGCTTTTCGTTGTTTGGGACTTTGGGTTCAATAAAATTTATGGTTATGGTTATGGTTATGGTTATATAATTCTCCCAAGAGCATCTTTAGCGCCAGTAAAAAATTACAATTCGTTACATTTTACTTTCAACTGTTTAGAAATTGTTCCAAATGAAGTACAGTAGAGCACATCAAAACACTCTAAAACAGAGTATGATACCTTCTCCCTGATTAATGGCCTTGTTAAGGACTCCTTCCAATTTCGCCATTGTGACTGATGCACCGACACGAATGCCAGTTGGCAGATGTTGCACTGAATTCAATTCGTGGATGTTTGTTGCAGCAATTATTACAGGATAGTGCATGTTTTTAAACTTCACTTCAACTCCTGAATGCAAAAATATGACAAAACAATCAAAGCTTTATTAAAAATTAAACTGCTTCTTCAATTCAACTCCTAAATACACAGATATGTCAAAATAATCAATTCTCTATTAAAAATTAAATTGCTTCTTCACTTCAACTCCTAAATACACAGATATGTCAAAATAATCAATTCTCTATTAAAAATTACATTGCTTCTTCAATTCAACTCCTAAATACACAGATATGTCAAAAATAATCAATTCCCTATTAAAGATTAAATTGCTTCTTAAGGCCTATTTCTTTCCTTTGCTTCACCTTCAGCCTCTTGAAAGTCATCCATGCTTCAGGTCCAGTCTACTACTCTTTCATGATAACAATGGTTTGAAGTTAATAATGTGCTATCTAGTATCTAGCAGTATTATATCAAATGTGCAGCATTTAAGAAACTATAAATGATGTCACTAAGTGGAAGCAAGTACTACTGTGACGTCTCTTGCATCAAATTCAACAAAATGATGTTGCAAAATACTAATCTATGCTGTGGTAACATTCATATTGAACACTGATTACAGGATACTTTAGTGACAGCATCAAAAAGGCATTCAATTAATGGTAATACCACAGTACATGACATCAAGTAGAGTAATAACACAAATGATCGTGAACTCGGTAACTCCATTTCTGGTATTTAAAGAATCATAACCTATTTCTGTGTTTCCGATAATGATCCTTGCATTCGGATGTTTGTCTTTCAGTCGGATCAAATCATTCAACGACGTTGGCCTGTGCCATGTCACGCGATCCGATTTGAACACGAGTGATTGTTTGTCACACTCCTCAGCAATCAGCTTAAAACAGTCAACATTTTAATATTAATTAGAATTTTAAGCTTCTGCCAGGTATTGTCCTTTTTAAATAAATCTAGACTTTTCATGCAAGTTGTAATTGCAAAAGTAACTAAAATCACAAATTTATATAGCAACAGTTCAAGAAAATCTCATGCAAGGCATGCTAAAGGCAGAATAAGACAAGGTCGAAGACGGTTTGCAAATGTGGGTGCAATCAGCATACGGTAAACAGTAAAACAGAAATAGAACTAAAATAAGCCATGATGAAAACACTTCTTATAACTCCAGAGATTAATTTACAGCAAATTGTAAATAAGTAAGCACATACTGTAACAGTATTAACCTTGTATAACAGGACATCAAACAGATATTGATAATGACTTCCAAAGCAGTATTGTTTGTGAATGCTTACTTCCAACTCCTTGATTGGCTGCGCTAAGTGTACAGCTGGATTGAATGGCACAAATTCTTGAGTGTTAAACAGATTCTTTGAATCCTGCAACAAATAAATTAACTACATAACTTACTTTCCTTCTTCCTTTAAGTTCTCTGCCCTTCGGCAGGTTCCAACTTCCAATGACGCCACTCTTCTCTGTGCTGTGCTTTTTCCTTTAGTTCGCTGTATCCGTCGGTCATCCATCCCAGCATCATCTGCCTCGGTCTTCCTCTCCCTCTTTTCCCTTCCATTCTCCCTTCTATGATTTCTTTCAGGAGGGAGTCTCCTCTTAATACGTGCCCCACCCAGTTCTTCTGTCTTTCTCTTATTGTTGTTATTAGCGATCGCTTTTCATCAACCATTTGTAGGACCTCCTCATTCGATATATGCTCCGTCCAGCTCACCTTCTCCATCCTTCTCCAAATCCACATTTCAAAAGCCTCTAATTTCTTCATATCCTCTTTCCTGATGGTCCAGGTCTCTGACCCATACAGCGCCACACTCCATACCAGTGTTTTGACCAGTCTTTTCTTTAGGCTTTTGTTTAATCCTCCTCTCAACAATTCTCCTCTTTTCATAAATGCATCTTTTCCCAGGGCTATTCTTCGTTTCACATCGTTGTGGCTCCTTGCATCTGTTGTTATCATGCTTCCCAAGTAACAAAAGCTCTTAACCTGTTCCACCTCCTCACCGTTGATTTTTATTTTCTCTGTTACATCTCCCTCCTCTCGGCTTATCTTCATACTCTTTGTCTTTCCAATGTTTATTTTCATGTTGTATGTCTTTGAGGTCAGATTTACTTTGTCCATCATCTTCTGTAGACCTGCCTGTGTCGTCGCCAACATTGCTTGATCGTCAGCAAATCTTAAGGCTTTTATAAGTCTTCCTCCTACTTTTACTCCTTCTTCTGTCTCCTCCATTGCCTCCTGTATTAGTTCCTCTATGTATATGTTAAAGAGGAGTGGTGATAGAGGACATCCTTGTCTTACTCCCCTTCCAATTTCTCCTTCCTCTGAACATTCTCCGTCTATTCTGATCTTTACTTTCTGGTTCATGTAGAGGTTTCCTATAAGCCTTCTGTCTTTCCAGTCTATTCCTCTTCGTCTCAATGCAGTCATCAGTTTTCTCCAATCTACCTCATAACTTACAGAAAAGACTAAACCGAAAGTATCATTAAATTTACTATTTAAACTATTAATCTAAAGAAAGCATTACTTATGTTCATATATTTTACTTCATTAACATAATTTTTAAAAGCACACGCTATGTAAGCAAATTCAGTAAATAATCTTATTCTGAAGCAAGGCAAAGCTGTGCGTGAGATGCGAGTCAAACATGGATTTACCATCTCTGAGTCAAAGTCTACAGTATGCTATCCCTATATGTTATGAGAAAAACTTTAGATGATTTAAGAGAAAATAATATAGGATAATCTCATCAAACCTTTATTAATATCACAGAGAAGTCAATGCAAAGCAGGGACAGTCGAGTTGGCCATCAAGGCAAAATCTGAGCTTCGGTCAACAAATGACAATCTGTTCCCAGTTGCTGTGACCTTCCTTCTATCACTAAGACACCACATCTCAAACTGAGTCATACAGTAACGAGGTCTGCATACATCAGTTACGAATACTATTTGCTTGACGTCATTTAAAACAATAACAGAATACTTGCATTTTGTTGGTTGCCCAAAGTGCCATTTCGTTTGCAGCATTTGTCTCCTTTGGTGCACTGGTCACCTTTGCATTGAGCATTGTCCACTGAGCAATTGTCAGATTTGCCGATCTGTCTCTCCTTTGAATCAGGCTACAAATGCAAGTATAAAGAATAAAACACTTTCGATATTGCACATATAGCTTAACTCACCTATACGTTACCATAGGGCACATTATCAACACTTTTAATATTTTCTCCCCCAATTGTTACCTGTTTAAAGATTTTCTCAGGCACAGTCAGAAATGCAAAGCATGATTCATATCAGTTATGACTTGTCTCTGGTGACTTCTTTGCTGGTCATGTGTGCACTTTGAAATTTGTACGGAGGGCAATATCAAATGTAGTTGCATAAAATCGTATAGCTTATTTACAGAATTAATTCCATGGCATCTAATGCATAACAACACTTCCTATTTTCCAGAGGATCAGCAGAGTAGTCTCGGTGAGTGGAAAGCACTAATTAGTTTAAAAAACGCAAAAATATGAAGAATCAAGTGTCTGATTACCGAAGTAAATGTTCTGAAGCCCTCCAGTATCGGCCGATAACCAGTACATCTACACAGGTTGCCTGCAAACAGAAAGATTTGAATCAACCAATAGAAAACGGTGAAGTGAACACAAATGATGATGAAAATGAAAACAAAATGACAGTGACTAATATAAAAATAAAAGTGACAATTTCGATTTAGATTATATGATCTGAGAAACAACATTATGATTATTATCATATCAGTAGTGATGAAAAATGATACAGGTGATGCCGAATATCATACCTGCCTAAGTCAGACACTACCATCATTCCTGATATGAAATAACTGCAGTTTCAGCACATAACAAAGCAACAAAAGACAAGTTTACCTAGAGCTGAACAATAATCTGCTTAAATCTGCAAAGATATTTAGTTTCAACACTAATCATAGACAAATAGTTAAAACACAGACCATCAAACGACAAGCAGGCAGAGAAACAGACAGTCAGAAAGCTGCACAGCTCAACTAAAGGCACATAGGCCTAGTAGGTAACTAATAAAGCCCCGTATTAAATAACAAGACTGTGAGTTCTCAATGTTTCTTATGACTACAATGCATGGGCAGTAAAATGCATTTCAGAGATACAGCTAACCTTCGAAAGCTTTTTCCATCGATGACTCAGATGGATGAGGATCATTGCAGAGTAGAGCATACATAGACATCACAATACCCGGAGTACAGAAGCCACACTGTGAGCCATGAGACTTAGCCAGTCGCTCCTGAAATCAGTTGTTCAATTCACAAAAACATATACTTGTCAAAAATTGTTTAAAAACACAAATATTTTGTTCAGGCATGTCACTAAAAAAATTTAAATCTTCTTAGGGCAACAAAATGTTTACATAGTCTTTTAACAAGAAAAATTGTTCCTTTTGAAATGAAACTTAGAAAACAGAATCTACTCCACCAGAGTTGCTTTCAAGTAGAAACTCAACCTTAAAAAATTATGTTAATATATCTATATATATATCATCTTATATATAATATACACACACATATACTGTTAATTAATGAATTTAGGTAACATGATATAATATTGTGAAAAAAATTCATGTACATAAATTCCTTTGGAAGTATGACATTAATAAATGATTGCTTAAATAATTGGTTGTTAAATTCTCAAAACTACTACTGGTACTATATGTAAGCCTGATACAATGTAATAGTATAATAGGGGGCCCGTGGCGCATTGGATAACATCTGGCACAGAGACCGAAAGGTACCGAGTTCGAGCCCCCGTTGGGCGGATATGCTTTGTAGGCTGCTATTAGCGCCGTTGTATTGCAGGCTGTCTGTTCTGTTAGTAGTTAAGATTTGAATTGCATAACATGTAAATGTACAGCGCAATGCGTTTGTCAGGCGCTTATTAAAGAAAAGATATTATTATTATTATTATTATTAGACTTCCAACAGATATTTATTCGGATCTTACAAGAGTTTTCAACTATTTCTCATTACACATCATAATGAGACTCGTCTATAAAGGCAGAAGCAATTAAGACATCTTCCAGTTTGAAAGCACAGGAGAGGAAAAGGTCACCTGAACTGGGTGAAGGCCATTCTTTACATTGCCAAGTCCTTCAACTGTTGTCACTGCCTGACCGTGCAACAAACACAGAGGAGCCAGACAGGCATTCACTGACATGTGTCTGAGGACAACCCGTCAATAGGAAAATACAAGTCAGCTGATCTGCCATCAATCGTGTGGTAAGCAGAAAGTAAAATGTAACGTAATAGAACAAAATGTGATGTAATATGATGTGATGCTCATGTAAGTATGTAAGTAAGTAAGGAAGTAAGGTTCTGGTTCTGGTTGGAAGCGCCACTGATGAGTTTATTCTTGAAGCGGTGCTCCATGAATGTCAGATTAGAATGACAATTACAAAAGAATTTTGCTTCCCAAGCAGCAAGAATCTCATTTAAGTGTCATTTGAAGTAAGGATACTTGAACTTTTTGTCCTTGTAGTCGTAACGTGTGACCATAACAGTACAAGCTCCACATCCTCCCTCTCCACATCCCAGCTTCGTTCCTTTGAGTTGTACTGCAGTTCAGTTACAAAGACAAACGTTAAAGTTGAGCTAATTACAAAGTTAAAACATCAACATCAGCAATAGCATCATCAGCATCATAGACATCTCATCCAATGACAGAGGTTTTAATAACTTAACAGACATGTGGGACTGCCATAGATAGGTACTAAAAGAGAAATAAAATAGTCTATACATGTCGACATTGCACCAGGATTCAACAGAAACTGTTGATTAATTATAAAACAAGACCACATTTGATGACAGGGCCTGGAATTTTAAATGCAAAAAGGACATAGCAGCTGACAGCGTCATTATATTTGGATCGAATAAACTGCAACCCATTAGAGTTGTAGCATTATATTTACTAATTATTTTGACACCTGTTGTCTGGGCTGCAAACTCAGCAGCTGCAACAACCTTCTCAGCATCCCAATACAGAGACAAATCTGTCACGGTATAAACCATATGCTAGAAACCATATCAAGACACCTGCTGCCTTCCAAAGAAATATGTAAACATGCTCTTCAGTTCTCAATGAAAACAACAACGAAGAAGTTGTAGCAAACATCAGTATTTCTTTCACATGCATGAGCAATGTCTTGCCATCACACTTTACATCTTTAGTGATCGATGCAAATCAACGAGCAACATAAGCCATGCACAGGTTTTACAGGGCACAGGTCATTTACTCACGGTAGGGAATGAAGTTTATTATTAGTTTTTACACATTAGGACATTGAGGAGTCTTTCTAGAGGACTGAATTTGTCAGATCTAGGCAGACACAACTTAAGAAATATACATCCCACCTTAACATTACATTTATCTTATGATAGTAATAAACAACTCATTCTTTGGTGAAAATAAATATGGAAAAGACTAACGCTCAGTCCGAATAAACTGGAGCAGAGTTGTCTCTGGATCTGGATTCTTAACCACCACCTGCAAGAACCACAACACAATAACAAATAAAACATAACTTACAGATGAACAACACACAGATATGGTTTAATACAATGCAGCCTAACCTATGCTCTCCATAATTTATCTTCAGTGACGGATATATTAGTACGATATCACTGCCATACAAATTTGACAAATATGCAGGTGAGCATATTCAATACAAATGTAAGTATGCATGACACCATTTATATAGTGTCATTTAAGAACCTTCAAAGACGCTGTATAAATTTTTTGATAAATCATACAAAATCCATGACAAACACAAATCCATGGGTAAATATGTACATTTACATAAACACATAGAATAATTAGCCATTTATTAAATTAACAGCATGAATAAAATTACTTTGTATCACTTTAAGTTAAAGCTGCTGTTCAAAAGGTCAACCCCAGAAAGAAACGGACATAAGTCTTGATACAGACCAGGTTACCTTATTATCATTACAATTATTATAGAATTCAAACAGCCCTTCAATGACTGCATACACAGCAAGAAGAAGAAGAAGAGAAGAGCAGCCCCTTAAGCTAGCTTGACAGGCAGCCATGGGTATGAAGTGTCAGCAGTTTAATTTCCTTATTAATAAAGCACAGGGTGGGTGGCCAGTCCTCCCCCTTGCCATCTCATCTTTCCACCAACAGTGTATGGCCACTGTACTCATAATAGCTGAGTTGGCTAGGTGAGGCAGAAATCTAGAATCAAATTTCTGCCGTGGTGGGGATTTAAAACCCGACCTCTCGGCTGACAGTCCAGCATGCTTACCACAATACTAGATCTCAGTAAACAAGCATGGAAATAGAGAGAGGGCAGATAAGGAACTCTTAAATGCAATTACTTGAACAAGTACATTCATTCTACAAAATGATCATCATGAGACTGACCACTGAATAATGCACAATTGAGAAGCTGGTTAGTATTCCAAGTATTAATAATAATAATAATAATAATAGTAATCTTCGTTTAATTTCAAACTGACACAAACGCAGGATGATTACAAATCAGTATGAACGGATGATCACAAGTTATAATTGCATCTGTAATAGTTAGATTCACTAAGCCTAAGATACTTACTGCTTAACCACCATGGGAAAGACTTTATAGGAGTGGTAAAGACACAGAGTGTAATTTATTGACAGCACAAGCGTGCAGATAGTCTAACTATACTGTCTGAACTTAGTGGGACACTGGAACTTAGTGGCAAGTGGGATCAGGCTGGCCAAACAACATCCTAGACCACAACCGTAGCATCTGTCTTAGACGGACTATGTAAGGCAAATTCCAGCACTGACGTCATTTAACCTAATTTAGGATCAAGAAAATCAGACTTAGTGTGAATTTCATCACTTGTATTCATCACAGTTCATAAGTTTTCTGGTGAATGATTCTTCACAGTTCAGTTTTTAGCATGATTTTTACTGATAAGCTATAAGGTAATGCTAATCTCCTTAATGTCCCAGCACCACACAAAAGCCACGTCATGGAGACCAGCTTATTCATCAGTGCCATATCAAATCAAGTCCGCTATGGCCAGGTCGTTTGGTCCGTTATAACTAAAGGCTCAAAAAGACCAAAGTCACAACACGCAAGTCACGTAACATCCGTATGATGAGTCAATATAAAGCAAGAATGTCAGCAGTGTAGGTTTAAGCAAATACAAATAGACCAAGGTGAAGAAATAGGATACCCGGTACTTCCTTCATAAAATGCTGAACTAATAACTGATACCTAACAACTTATAAATTTAAACTGTACTTGACAGCAAACTGAAATAGCAGAATTTAGAATCAAACAACAAACAGCTAAATTTTTATGGCAGAATCATGAAAAACCTTGCATAAATTGGCTACTAAAATGCATACAACTGATTATTTATTTCTTGGTACAGATTTGTTAGTGGTCTGTGACCAGGACAAGTATTAATACAGAGAGACACACTTTAACAATCCTATCAAAGGGTATATAAAGTTAGGCCAGTAGTCCTAGACTAGTTCCGGGAAAGTTACTCAAAGTGGCAGTGAATGTCACAAACAAGTAACAGTACACTCAGTAACCTTTCTTGGAAACAGTAGTAGCAATAACTGGGCCAATTTCCAATACACAGATCTCTCTTCTACATTGATCAATAGCTCAAAACTAAAAGTAACACTAATCCTCTGATTGTCCGTATGTCCGTCCATCCACCCACCCACCCATCCATCCATTCATCTTCACTTCTGTCCTGCACTCTCACTTGTATTCTTTCCTTGCTTTCTTTCACCCATCATTCCTGCAAACCAAGGGACCTTGATAAATGCCAGTCATCAAGATCAGCCTTGAACATAGGCCAATATCTGCTTATCTATGATAAGCCCAGCATGCAAACTACATTAGAAGAATGCATCGGTGCATATAATTATAAGTATGTACTATGAACGTCTATGTACTGGCATGCTAGTATAGCCTGTCTCCAACATATGGACCTAAATTAGGCATAATATTAAATATCCTCGGTCCTGGGTCATGGCACCTTTCAGTAGGCTGCCCATGAACTCCTGAGTGTCCCTCGTACGCATACTGCTACAGTTCAGTCCAGAAGCTTTGCCTATGTTGGGACCACCAGCTCGAATAACCTTTCCTGAGAGCTGTGGCTCGCGCTTCTCAGTTTGTCCCTTCCAGTTTCTCAAGCACCTGAAGCCTGTATTATTTGACAAAATTTCACTAGTTCGGGTCAGGAGCACCACTGATGAGATAATGCTTCAAGTGGCGCTAATAAATGTCAGACTACAATTAGCATTACAATCAAGTAAGAGGAGTTATACCAACTCAGTCTTGTAGACAACATATACTGATCTTCCTGTCAGTTAGCATATCTTGGGGAGGGGTATAGTATAATGGATAACACTCTTGCCTGAAGTTTTCACGGACCCGGTTCGATTCCCGTAAGGCCCCTCTGGGTTTAGATTATGCCTTCATTCCCTAAAAAGTACAATGAGCTTGCGCCTTGCATGGCTGCAACTTTGTTGATATATGTCTTGTGTGTTCTTGTGAATTGTTTAATCGTCATAACATGTACATGTACAGCGCTGTGCGCTTGTCAGGCACTTCATTAAAGAATAAATATTATTATTATTATTATTATTATTATTGTGGTAAGCATGACCAAGTCAGAGCACAACTAGAAGTCTGAGAAGTCTAGTTACAGAGTAAAAGATAATCTCAAATGATCATAAATTATTTTTAGACATAAGTAAATCTTACCTTTTTACCATTCACAAACAAAATAAGCTGATCCATCGTGCATTTATTGAACTCCTCAGAACTTCCTGAATATCAATCCCCAGTTCACTCCTGTTAATAAGCAGACCAGTAATCTTATTAACTCTGAACTTCAGCCTTACGTTTTCAACCGAAACAACTGCATCTAGCTGAGATTGAACTTCACAATGGTCTAAACTTTCTAAAGAATACAATAAAACAATTATCTTAACAAGCAGCTGCTGCCTTGATAATAACAACTTGACCTATGAATGAAGTCGATATATGGAGCTGGAATCTTTCATGCTAAAACTTAATTAAAACACTTGGGTCGTTTTAATTAAAATCACTGAATCATTACAATATTGATATGTGGTAACTATCTGATAGGCTCAGAGAGTACTTACAATATACATGTATGTGCAAATATCTCTTGTTAGAAAACCTACATCTCACATTGCGTGTGACAGTTTACAAACTGTATAAAGCATATCCTGTTCTAGGACTACCTTACAAAAGTAGGCCTACTAGCTGGACCACATGAATTCTGATAATTATTGGTTACAGTGCTAGGCTTCTGGGACTAAGGCACCACCCAAACCCTAGTCCATATCACAGGCCAGCGCTTATTCAAGCTTACTATTGACATTAGATTAGTTACAGGATAAAGTTAATTACATGGCTGGTTTGTTTACTTGGAAGTAATTGAATAATTGAAGTTGTCTGTATCTGTATCGGTGTATCCTCAATTCAGGACTGGTCTGATTCCCTGTAGACTGAGAAAACTTATATAATATTATATATATATATATATATATAAAATTATATATTATATATATAATGTATGTATGTATACAATGTGGACTCCTTAACGTAAAGTCATCAGAGGGGGGTACATCGTAATCGTAATCTCCAAATTTCTAAAGCTCCACTCGAAAGCCAAGCGCAGGGCACCAGCTTATTCACGAACGCTGACATGCATTATGAAACAGTGTGTAAATGGGACCATGCACAAAAAGGATTACAAATGCTGAAAAAGACAATACTTAGCACTACACTGCAGTTCTTGTAAGGTGCATTAACCAAAACAGTGTGTTTAGCATTGGAGGACATATGCCACTTCGTGTTAAGCAGAAAGGAGCGGAAACCAGGAGCTTACATAATGAGTCCACACTGTATGGCCGAAATTTCTTAAAAGTACAATATAAAAGTCAAAGGGTCCAATGATCGACAGTAATATTTATGAATAGTTTCAACAGATGATCAAGGATGAACCTAGAAATATACGATTTTCAGCCATACCATCAACTTGCATTTATGTAAATACAAGCCACTTGACAATGCAATTTAACTGTCTGTCTGTTGTTTACTGCAATCACAAGGTCAAGTGTGGTCCAAGTAAATCACAAGGCCAAGTGTGGTCCAAGTAACAGGATATTCATATACTGCATATCTGGCTAGCCATCCCCTACATGCACAACCAATCTAGTACTGTCCTATTCCTAAAACACCACGTGGCTGCACACAGCTGAAAAATGGGTTCTTGGTGCTCAAACTTTTGAAATAATGGCAGTTCACACTAAGGGACATCACTGTATCCACATGCTAAAGTCTGCTGACTTCCAAGACCTTCAATTGTTGTTACCAGCTTCTGACACTATGTAACATGAAGCAACCTGCTGTTACTGTTGATGGAAGATGCAGACGTCAGACTCCTCCAAGCGGTCAAGCGGAACTCACAACATGTGCTTAGAGGCCTCTTTCCTCCGACAGTACATAGGTCATATGCTCTGTGCCCTAGGCCTCATGAATATGAACTGCCCAAAAAAGATGACCACAATTTCATCTCTAGGGTTCTATTTCGGACCATTCGGGATGTTAAGATTTAACTCTCAATCTGACTAAAGGCATAAACTTATAGTTTTTAATTTCATTACTTTCATTATCCCATGTAAACAAGTTGCGGTATGTCAACTTAGTATTTTTAATAAACGAAATCTACTACTAATACTTTATTACAAGCCTACCCGCTAATGTACAAGATAGGTTAAGCTATAGCACTCCAACTGCCTCTATACGGAATGCCATGTGAGCCTAGTTCGCTCATTGTGAACTCGCTATTGTGGTGCCAAATGGTGGCATGAACTTCCAAGCCATATTAGAAATATAGCTTCAATTAGACATTTTAAACATATGCTAAAGTTGCACCTGATTAACTCCTTGTGCCTGTAGATGTTATAGGGTATATGAGTTTTGTATCGTGAGGTTTCAGTTCAGTGCATTGTATAGTAATAGGATAGTCACAATTGTGGCTTGTTTAAAGTCTTTAAAGCTTTAAAGTACTCCTAAGTTGTATGTGTTTGCTTCCCAGTTATAAAAAATTGATTATTAACAATTGTCATGAGACTGGTTTGTTAAATGGTACCAGTATTTTGTACTTGCTTTTTAAAACGTGTATTACGCCAGCATTATTAGGGTGACCGGCGAGATGAGTCCTATGTGACTTCACCGGTAGCCCACCACTCGATTTGTAAAATTTGTGTATTGTCATTTTGCTTTATTTTGTGGTGAATAAACTACTTACTTACTTACTTACTAGTGGTGTTCAGTATCTGTAGCATTAGATGGGTCACTGTGGGCGTGGCCTAATAACATCTAAGGCCCAATAGTAGTCTACATAGCCATGTCAACATGTCCCATCAGGTTCACAGGAGCTTATTTATGTATACAGTACACTTATTCAACTACAAGTTGTATAAAAGTAAAAGTAAAAGTGAAGCCCCATATCCGACGAGGGAACATATCTCCTTCAATCGGCTCTTCAGCTGGCAATGGACAAATCCCAGGGTCCTAGACACGGGGCCATTGCATATCATGACTTGCCAATGTTACTTCAAAGCTTAGGCCAGTACCAAATTATACTGCTTGGAAACAGAGACTATTTTCCCTCTTTTTTCTTATATGTGAGAAGTTGCGGTCTGTCAACTTTCTATTTTCAATAAACGAAATTATATATGTGGGAAAACAACTTGCAGCAGGGTTGCCACAAGGTTACTAAAACAAAAATCCATGGCTGTCAATGACCTTTTTCCATGACTTTTAAGACTTATTTCAGCTGAAAAGGGACCACTCTCTAATTGTTTTATCGACATAATATTTATTGAAATTTAAAAATATGATCAGAAATAATATATCTATTAATTTTTTCCATTTTCCATGACTTTCCATGACCTAGCTCTTTTCAAATTCCATGACTTTCCAGGACACAAAAGCCATATCCAAGGACCAGCTTATTCAATGGTTCTATATCAAATCAAGTCTGCGAAGACTGCGATAGCCAGGTTTTGTCCATTCTGGTGCCAGGTCAGAAACTGGGGGGGGGTCAAGTCAAGGAGACAGTATGCTAGAAATCGATGATGATGGTGGTGGTGTGTGTGGTGGCGCAGGAGCAGAATTAGGATCTGCTAACTCGAAGAGTTCGGTTTGTAGTCATGAGTGGAAAGCAGCAGAGGAGACAGTGGTGGCAGAGGAGGGGAGAAAGGGAAAGAATTGGGGTTTTAGCCCCCCAAACCTGAAATCCTGGCGCCGCCACTGAGAGGAGAGTGCAAGCAGAGGAGAGGTGAAATTAACAGGCGAGATAGGAAGACAAGCAAACTGGTAGAGATCTATTGGGTGTTAATTCCAAAGAACTGATCAGCATAGACTAAGCAGCAGTTGCAGCATTTCATAGAATTTCACGAGTCATTGGCAGATTCAGCACAAAGAAATGGACTGCTTTTGGCAGATCGATATTTTGTCTCATTACTTTACCACTACACTCTGACTCAAGTACCTTAACTGCCACTTCAGATTCTTAAGTCACATCTCATCTAATCAAATCACGTGATCTGATCTAATCTAATCAAGACTTGCATACCACTACTATAACATACTTCAGCTTAAAGATATATTGCAGTCTGTCTCTGTCTGTCTGTCTGTCTGTCTGTCTGTCTGTCTGTCTGTCTGTCTCTCTCTCTCTATATATATATATATATATATATATATATATAATATATATATATATATATAATATATATATATATATCTTTAATCCTGATTCAATGGTCCTTGCAACGTTCAAAGTCATTGGGTCATTCTCCGTTAACGATGGTTCCAGGTCTGACAGGTCAACCCACAAAATTGCACCCAAGTAAGCCCAGCACACTCTGTACTCTTTGATCTGTATCACTCTCCACAGTACCAAAGCTTCCATATAAGCACTTGGCACTTTCTGTAGATTAGGCCTACTTAACAACACAAAAAGCGGCTATGCACGCAGTCACCGAACGACAGTCTTAGAGCTAAATAATGCAAATAACAAAAAGTCACCTGGAACGGAACAAGTCAGGAGAACTTTACTACCATTCCAAGCAGTTAGATTCTGTGACAGATTTTCCACAAGTGCTCTTCCTCAGAACAGCATTTAAAACGTCCGTGGCTATAGGCCTGTGACCAATCGTAGCCTATTGCAGGCCTAGCGATGTTGCACGTAGTAGCGTATGGGTTGAAGTCAGTAAGATAAGACATCATTCTCTGTTGAAGAAACATCATATTGCTGGTTCACACGACCTAGCTTTTTCAGTTCTGAGGAATCTCATCATTACGATTATGTCATAATAATTATTACGATTTAATTAACAAGCAAGTAATCTTACCCCGCCATGTGCTGTTGACCGCTTCAAAGTCTCTCGCTTTCTATGCTGGGCGTGTTCCGTTTTCAGCCAAAGTACGCACCGATCAAATGTATGTGAGCATAAGCTTGTCGCTAAAGAATCGTTCGTGCACACGTTTTCGTACAGCCTTGGCTATAGTGAGGAGGATAAGGTCCAAAAAGGCAGTGCATTGTTCATCTTGTGGATAAAAGCAACAAACTTTTTTGTATTCAAGAAAAACATATTTTAAAACTTTTCAGCGAGAGGCATCACTTAATTCATTTGGGAACATAACTTAAAAAATTATTGAAAATGTGCCGTAAACGCGGTACTTTTTCTATTAGTTCGACCATTTGTGCGGGTTTTTTGGGCTATAAACGGACATGTTTAGGCGATAGCTAGCATTTCTTGTCAATAATCTTCATTATCGCCGATGTATTTCACTTTAAATTGTGCAAAAGCGTCTATTTTTTTATAATTTTTACAACGTATTTCTATTTTGTATCACTTGTAATTTAATGTCCGTTATGCTGTCAGTTATTTCTACCACTGTGGTGGTTTTTCTGTTTAACGACTAGCTGTGTGGTAACAAAGACCATTAGCGTCGCCCTCCTTTATCCAGGCTTGGGACTGGCACTGCCAGAAAGCGAGCAGTGGCGGAGTTAAAAATTAATGTGTTGTAATGTTTCTCTGTGAAGAGTTTCCAGTTAGTCATGATCTGTCTGTCGGTTGTCTGGTCAAGTTTATACTGACACACAGTAATAGTGACCAAGTCCTCAATGGTAAGAAAGAGATGGTTAACTGGAATCGGAATCCAGCCGTCATCCCAGCGTCTTGGCCACAAATTTGACTTTTCAGGACCTTTAGGCTGCATAGGTTTACCAAAGCATCATGATTTTCATGAGATATCTCCATAATGCAGCCTAAGTACCAGTCTCAATTGTGTATAGTTTCAGCACAAGATAATGTATCTTCTATTTGACTCACAAAAAAATTGTTGATTCCTGACATGTTAGCATCAGTGGCATAACAACCTAGCTGGAGGCCCTTGGACACTCTGCTTGGGGGCCCTTACCCATTAACGAGACTAAAGAGTGAAAATAATAAAGATGAAGAAGAAGGAGGAGCAGTGACTTAAGCTAGCCATGGGTATGAAGTGTTAGCGACTTCATTTTCTTAGCCTCGGCATATATGCGGGTGGATAGCCAGTCCTCTACATGCCGTCTCATCTTTCCACCGACAGTGTACGGTCAGTGTACTCATTGTAGTTGAGTTTAATAGGGGCGTACATGGAGCAAAAATCGTGAACCAAATTTCTCCCATGGCTGGATTGATGTCAACACGCTAACCATTACACCATCTACAGCTATTTAAATTAGCAGTTAGGCAAAAAACGAGAGTGTTAAACGTTATTATCAATAATCCACAGTTCAAGTCACATTAATAGTTCAAGACAGAACCAGAAAACAACCGGAATGTATTGGCCAATTTGGCCTGTCGCTTACAGGCTAGTTACATGCATAGACCCGGTTAGACCGTGTACACTAACACTGTAGATAAATTACATAGGCCTATTCAATGAAGAATCATGAAGAGAGTACTATGTCATGCACAGTGACATAGTCTATAGGTTTCTAGGTTACCCTCATGAGTGTATTAAGTGATGAATAGTTCAATGGATATTTTAATTCAAGTTAAATTGTCTTGATTTAAAAAAAGAAAACAAAATGTATTGGTCTGCTGCCTATGCATGCTACTGCACTAATGTAATGTAGACTGTAGTCTGTTATTCTTCAGAGAAATACTGCATGAATTTGGATATTCCAAATTTACTGTTCACAAATGTTTCTATCAAGTCATCAATATTCAATTTGTCCACATTTGTGTTCAATTTGCAAGTTCAAAGAGCAAGGCCATCAAGTCTGTCCTGTGAGATAGTGGATCTAAGATACGTCATTATGATTTTCAATTTGGAGAACGAGCGTTCTGAAATGGCGAGGATGACTGGGAGAGCGGCAAACAGCACACAGACAGTAGCCAATTCCGGCATATAGGGATGACGTGATGCGAAAGCTCGATATAAGTTTCAGTATGTCCAACACAGTTTTTGTTGTTTCAAGTTTCTGCTGAACTCACGTTAAAAAGTTTGGGGTACTTCGGACCTTGGGGTTCCTTGACTTTGTCCATCCTCATTACATGGTTGTTACGCCACTGGTTAGCATGAGTCCATCGATACAGTTGTTCCGGAGTGAGTATATCATCTGTTGTACCATACACTGGTTCTGGTTGAGGGTTTCACCATTGCAGCCTCACACGCTGTTTCCGTGGCTGGTTGTAAAGAAATGCCACTCTTCAAGTAATCCAGTCTTCTTTGTCTGTTCTCCAAGTATAACCCCTGTATTGAATCTTGCACCATAAATGAATCATTCTCTGCAAAGTCAAACAGCACAATAACTTTGTCTTCTGGCAGTATTTCCTTCCTGCACTTGAGTTAGAAAGACTGTGCAATGGCTGTTTAGTGATGTGATGTTAAATCATTTAGTCGTGGTGACCAGCTGTACCACTTGTGCCATGCTCGTAGTGTTGCCACTGGTTCCTGGCATGTTTTGTGAACGTAAATCACACGCCAGCGTAGGAATGACTGCTCACAGAAGCTTTACGTTTAGACAAATCTGGAACACATACTCTCTGGGTTGCTGTATCACTAACAGTTCTAAACCAATGCCTAGCCTGATACCTGGCACATTTAATGTTTTGCACAAACTTGCATCTTGAGTTGGTGGAATGTTCTCAGTGGTTCTGATTTTTTATACAAATAGTTTTCTGTGAGCAGAGTTCACAGAACGAATGGTAAAGCTTTCCAGTATAGTTAGCACGTATCAGAAATGACGTGAGGCAATTGAGTGAACTCGTTGAAGGCTTCTGTAACTTCAGGATATTTGTTCCGAGTTCAACTGCCAACAAATGCTGATACAGTATCACAGTCACTGAATGTATGAAACACTGGTAGTGTGCACAGCTTGATACGGACCCAAACCTAACAAACAATAAAATTGTTTTCAATTTCTAAACAAGTGACCAAAATGCAAATTGCTTATATGTTCACACCATTGCTTTTTACACCCAGATTCAAATGACAGACACTGATTAGAAGGTTGCAAGTACTGGCAATTTGCCCCCAACCTGCTTCAACCAGTTAACATACATTATTGAAGATCAACAAGCTTGAAATCTGGTCGAATATTGCTTACAGATCACACATCATTTATGTAAACTACTAGCTGAGCAAAGACCATAATATCATGTATTACATCAACAGCAAGGGTATGGAAAATAAATTGTACCACTGACAATGATAAGAACATCTACGGTTGTGTAACCGTGTCAGACAACTAGAGTGATACTTTGCCTCAGTGGTAATACCATGTCACTTGTGGCAAGTTCTGCAAGAAGTCAGTCGCGTGACAGAGCTACATTCGTTGAATCTATTGCCAAGTTCGTGCCAATCTCCAAAATAAACAATATGGCCTCCCAGAATCAGATAGCACAGAGTGCTATGACCATCCACAGTCCCCACAAATAACTAAGCAATGAGTAACACACAGAACAATTAACAAACACAATAATAATTATTAAGAAGATGAATTGTAATCGTAAACTCAAAGTTTCTACTGTGCTACTCTAACGCTAAGTGCAAGGCACCAGCTCATTAACAAGCAGTGTCGAGCAGAGAGTTGTCCAAAGACTGATGTCCAGTGGGGGTCTAAGTCCAGTTGCCAGTGAGATTTGCAGAGCGACTGTTAAGGCTGGCTTTGTTGAGGACGAGAAAGCTTCAAAGGCAGAGAATTGGATGGATTAGCGTAGGAATTCTTGAAGAGGTGAGACTTCAAAATTATTTGCAATGGAAACCCTGTAGGTGACAAGTAGAGAAGCCTAAGGCAGATGACGGGGGGTGAGTGGCGGTACTGGTGGATGAACTGAGAATATGTGGAATCCAGGGAAGTTCATTCCAGAGTCGATATGGCTCGGTTGGAGAATTTCAGGTGAGTAGTCACTCGGGAACAGGAGAGAGAGATTAGGAGGAGGATCGGGTTGAGTGGGGTGGCTGATGGTGAAGAGTTCTTGAAGGTACTGTGGCTGGGAGTGTTGTAGACAGTTGTAGGTTAGCGATAGGACTTTGAAGTGGATGTGCTCAGGTTTTTTCAGTCAGTAAAGAATTAAGAACGAAAGCAATATGATGATGCTTGGTGACCTGGTGACAGCTGAGGCTGGTGAATTTGGATGAGCTGTAGATGCTAAAGTTAGGAGGATTCGAGGTTGAGGAAAAGGGAAATACAATAATAAAGCTTGGAGTGAACAATACAGGTAGCAATAGTAATATTTAATTATTTCATTGAATACATCCTGTATTTTTGCGTATTCTCTTACTTCAATGATTGCATTACACACATTACCAGGGAGGTTGTTTTTAAAGTGGATAAAAATGTCCATGATAACTGTCATCAATCCAACTAGTATTTATGCAAAGAATTATTTTCATCAATCCAACTTCCATTTACGCAGGCAGACAAGATAAATAATATTAAAACAAGTTAAAATACAGGATATATTCAATAATAATAATAATAATAATAATCTTTATTAAGCGCCTGACAAACACACTGCACTGTACATTTACATGTTATGCAATTTAAATCTTAACTACTAACAGAACTGACAGCCTGCAATACAACGGCGCTAATAGCAGCCTACAAAGCATATCTGCCCTACGGGGCTCGAACTCGGTACCTCTCGCTCTCCATGCCAGCGTGTTATCCAATAAGCTAAAATGCAATTCTACCGTTAGAAAAATTTTATCACCCCAAAATAATAATTTTTTAACTAAGAAAATAGATTTAGGAAATCCAGGTGAAATTCTATTTCGGGAATTTAGGTCGGGAATTCGCAAGGGCACCCGAAAAGCCGGGTTCACTAAAAAGCACCGCTTAAACATAGGCTGTAATTAAATTCTGACCTACCGTACAGATAAATTAAAATATATGAACTTTTATTACATCCAAACAAGAAAATAGACGCTTTCGCACAATTTAAAGTGAAATAAATTATGTGAAAACAATCCTTAATTGACGATTAGATCGGCGATAATGAAGATTATTGACAAGAAATGCTAGCTATCGCCTAAACATGGCCGTTTATAGCCCAAAAAACCCGCACAAATGGTCGAACTAATAGAAAAAGTACCGCGTTTACGGCACATTTTCAATAATTTTTAAAGTAATGTTCCCAAATGAATTAATTGATGCCTCTCGCTGAAAAGTCTTTAAATATGTTTTTCTTTAATACAAAAAAGTTTGTTGCTTTTATCCACAGTTTGAACAATGCACGAGCTTATCGTCCTCACTACTAGTTGCTGTTTAACGACACGTACCGTGCCATAACAAAGATTATTAGCGTCGCCCTCCTCCTTTCTCCAGGCTTAGGACTTGCACTGCCAGAGCACAAGCAGTGGCGGAGTTCGAGCGTGCGTAGGCCTATTTTGATATGAACTTATCGGGTCAGATTCTTCATAACAGCTGTTCGTTTGAATGTGCGCCTGTGTGATTTTAGCCCTTTTGGATGTAGAGGCCTACCCGCGACACAAATCATAGGCCTATATCGTAATCTCGACATTTCGGCAAAACTGGGAACGGCGGTCCCAAATTCAGAAATATGTATTTTCGTCACAGACGTCCCAAATTATGAAATGAAAGAAGTCTACAAAGTTATTTGATATTGTCACTTTAAAATGGAAGCTGATTGATGAAAATCTTCGTTTCCATAAATGGAAACTGGGATTGATGAAAAAACTGTTTTCCCTAAATGGAAGTGGGATTGATGAAAACATTCCTGTGTTGAAATAGAAGCTGGATTGATCGAAATAATTTTTCCCGTAAATAGAAGCTGGATACCAAGCTGGTTGCATGGATAAACTAAGTTTCCATTCAATAGAAGCTGGATGAAAATAATGTTTTCAGTAATTAGAAGCTGGATTCCTGAGAATATAATTATAGCACGTTTTAGCGAAACTACAAGAAAGCGGCCTCTGTTGGTTTCTTTCGTTTCATAATTTGGGACCGCCGTTCCCAGTTTTGCCGACATTTCTACAGCGCCCAAAAAAGAAGTCGCGGGAACCAGTTTATTCACAGGCGCTTAATCAAAACAAAATCGATAGGAAGAGGTGTTTAGAGCTGAAATGGCGAAGGAGGTGAGGGAAAGAGGAGGAATCGGGATAGGATTTGTGAAAAAGCAGTAGGCCTAGTCATCTTCGGAATAGCCACTGCGTCCCTGTAATCCTCGTTCAGAGGCGCTTCATGCAACGCAGATAACATTGTTTTCTGTAGGCCTATACTTCAATTAATAAATAAATGGCTGCTACTAAAATCTTTGGTTGCTACATGTATTTTAGAAAGAACTTTGGGTTACACTAACCTTAAAACAAAAACTATGCATACGCCACTTTAGTGTATTTTGCTGTATTTGTTTAATATTCACTGCACACTAAGATTGTACATTGCGGTCGGTAATGTGGGGGACTAAGCAGTAATTTTCCACCCGCAGCCCTTTATCTGTCACCGATAATTCGTAACTTTTCTACGTGTCTTTATAATTATAACAATGAGAAAAACAAAATCATTAATCAAAACTCAGTTTATTCAGCAATCAATTAATAGGAAACACCGGTCACAAATTTGCTCCAAAATAAAATTACTCGGTGAATTAATCATTGTTGTCATTAACTACCCAAGGCACTAGTGTAATTATTGCAACCACTTATAAAATACATTCTACTCAAGGCACACAATCAAAGTTACAAAATTCTTCAGTAAATGGCAACCAGTGACTTTTATAAAAATTACCAGCAAATTAAGGTCATTTGTAACGTACATCGGTGACTTTGAAGGTCTTAAAATTATAACAAAGCATGGCAGAAAACAACTTTATCTCATAACAGTGCCAAGAAAAAGTCGAGTTTATATAAATTGCATTTTCAAAACCTCTTCATTCTCTGTAAATCCGTGTTTGTATGGATGCATTTACCCAACTGTCTAAGTTTCTCTCTATCATGCCTGGTTTTTCTTTCCATTGCAAGTTCCAAAGACTGTTTAAAGAATCCAAAGCAATCCAGGGCAAGAACAAAACCAATCATAGCATTGTATTTATAAGGTGGGAAGTGCAGCACAAAACCACTAACAAATGTCCTGTGTACTAATTGCAACCACTTATCATTTAAAATCGCAATCACACAAAATTATGCACACAACCTTGGCAACCATTGGATAATGTAATGTAAAGAGACATTAATTTATATAGAGCCAGTAAACGAAAACAACTAGACAGACTTTCCCTGTAGTTTTCAAGGCATTCCAATTCCAATTGATGCACTGGAATTTAAAACTATGACCAATTGGGTCTAATGACACTACACACTTGCACAGCCACTAAGCCATTATTCCACATATCAATTATCAAAGTCCACATTCCATTATATGTATATGTGTACATACACGTATCAAGACATTTAATAGTTTTATGAGATGCTGAAGCGAGATCTCTTAGCCAATGAAACAGGCAATGTTAGCAACGAAAAGGCAGTCTTGTATCTAGACTGGAATGTTGGTGCGGAGGACGCAACTCGCACAACAGAAGCTGCTGTATCACACAGCAATTCAAAAGCATCACACACATACCCAGAGGTCATTCACAAAACGAAACAAATGAAAACACATTACTGAACAAGTGTAGAAGCTTCAAACTTAAAAAGAACCATGCTATAAAAGGCAGTCGAAATAGCAAACGAAAAAAAATAAAATGTCGTTGAATGCACATTTAGCAATAACTCGGAATAAGACAAAATCTGGAAAGATGTTAAAACATTCACGCAATTTTTGCATTAAAAGCAACATTACATTAATGGAAGCACACTTTAAACATCCTAAAACTCGACTTCTGTTACATTGTCCTGTGCTTTTGGATCAATTTGTAAAAAATCCCAGTTAATAACAATTATACATGTAAACCCTGTCCACCTTTTGCAGCATTAGCTACATCTTAACAATTGTGTTCTTAGAATAAAAGCTGTGCTAAAACAATTAACAACAACCGTGAGAGAATCACTCGGGATTTATATATGCATAAGGTTGCCAGACAACTCCTTCAAAAATACTGGACAGAAATTTAAAAAATCTGAAGCATACTAAAAATGTTGAAATGAAGGGTCTGTCAGTAGGAGACCCTAGAAGGTATTCTCACTCTTAGTTTTCCTAAAATAGCATGATGCAATATTATGACAACAGTGCCTATTTTGAGTGACCACTTTTATAAAAGTGTAACTATCGGTATCTGATCCTTGTAATGAGCAAACCATTCCTAACTGTAATTGTAATACGTATTTAAATAGCAACTTGTAAGATCTCTAAGAAGCAAGAAGATTGTACACTTGCAAGTTTCTGCAGTCTACTGAGTTGCCATACAAGGTACTGCACCGCTGGTCACTGTCCGTGGCAAGTGCATTCATATTAATGTCATTTCACATAGGCCATGACCAACTATGCATGACTCAATTAGTTGACAGTACATTCAATAAGTAAAAATGTGGGACACGTCCATCATTACCTCTAATTTCATCAAGTGCCCAGTTACAGCACAGTCGGGTTCAAAACCTGGCAACCCTACACGTGCGTGTAATATGCATTTGTGCGCAGATATATATTGTCATGGCATGTCGATGGTAAGAAATAGGCATATCACTTGAGCAAATAAATAGACTGATATGTTGAATGCGAAGGTGATGGAAGCGTTTGCCACCACGTGAAACAGGATCACGTCAGTCACGTCAACTTTCCTTTCATTGTCGCGTTAGTTGCAACAGAGATCCATTGTCATCTTCTGTCATGAGATCGTCCTAAAAGCAAAAAGAATTTCTACAGAAATTACATTACAAGCCTTTAGCTCAGATAACTAACGTCTTGATATTGCAGATACAAGTAATGTTACCGTAATACACCCTCCCTCCCTCCATCTAGCCACATACATCCAAAACTTGTTAAAACCCATCTTGTTAGTATTAGTATTATTTAGTAACTTCAACCGTGCCAGTGTCCAATGCACAAGGTATCAAGCAATGGCCCATCAACCAAAGCCGTAAACAGGTCAACAGACGATCAGTGCATGGAAAGACTAAATATGAAGCGAGACAGCCTATGGTGATCTGAAATGGACTAATTTTTGGATCCATATCCCCGACCGTGTTGTCAGTGACGTATGACAGAGTTCAGGTTCTCTGCAGAGGTGAGCCCTTCTGAACTTAGGAACGAGGGCAATATCAAATACATTTGTATTGTATTATTGTATTATACTGTCAGAATTTACGAGTATACTGAAGTGTGTGATAAGGATCCTCTGGTGTAGTGACAGAAAACAAAGGCAACCAGTTGCCAGAGTTTCTCCTCAATGTCTTGTGATAATAATCAGAATATTCGTTTATTCAATTCAAAATGAAAACATGCAGTATGATTACATGAAATAGTAGGTACACATGATAACAAGTTAAACATGAGTCGATTTTACAACTGCATAGCAGTCTGTTAGGTGCTGATCCGTCCTACTGCTGCTCTTTTTACCAATTCCCCCTAGAGAGTGGAAGGCTGAGTCAACCTAATGGGGCTAGCTGGCATCAAACCCGCGTCCTTCTGGTCTTCGTGCCTGTGTATTACCATTCAACCATCGCCCCACCCCACCTGAAAGACTAAAGCTTTGCACCCAATCAAGTGTGAAATTCTTGCTCTTGCACTCTACAATTTCAATACAGAGAGCATGTGAACAATCTAACACAATCTCACTTGAAAACCGAGAACAAAAGTCCCTCCAAGTTTTTATGCATACTTTAGGCAGCATGTATCTGTACATATACTTATATATGCACACAGTATATACTGCATACTAGGAAACACATGGCAATAATATGTAAATGGATCGAGAATATTCTTGCCTTGTAGGAATCAGATGTTTGACGCAGATCATGAAGCTCCCCAAGAACCAATTCATGTGTAGCCCTTAACTGAACACATTTCAATTCGTGCACAGTTTCATAAAAAGAAAGCATAAACACAACAACTAACAATTCAATAAGCTGGGGAAAACCACTGAAAAGTGTTTAAAAATGCACAAGTAAAAGCAAATGAGGACAGAAACGACTTGTAAAGTATCCAAAAACTCAGATAAAAAAATAAACAAGAAACGGCCACTGAAATCCATCTAATTTAACATTGAAAGTGATCATGCACTTCAAGCAACATAACCGAGAACTTAAAAACACTACTTTGACTATTTCTTCTGATCCATGCTGCAGAGATTAAACTAAAATCTAATTAAGCATAATTTTCATGCTGTTTTCAAGTACGCACTTGACACAATTTATGCACACTGACACAATGAGTAAGATAAAAGCGGAGGAATGTCGTCGGCACACTCACTTGACTCAACTGTAGGAACGTCTCCAGTTTTTCAGCCTCTACAACTTCCAGACGATCCTGCAGGTCTTTAACCTTCTCTTCCATCTTTAACAACAACAAGTAACGTATATCACAAACATGTGTTAAAAGGATATTCTTAACAGCTCAATGAAGAAGGTAGTTACAGAAATGGCAACAGGTAAATAAAGAAAGTAATGACAAAAATGGCAATGACAATGATTATTATAGTGGCAGTATCTGGACAATGCAATTACAAACACTCGATAGATCTAACAAGGTGAGACTTGAGATAAACTGAAAATGTTTATTGATCTATGATGGAACAGTTAGGATTTTCAGCGAAAGAATATTCCAGAATGATGATGTGCGAGAAAGCCTAACGAGACCATCTCTGTGATCATCAACACTGTTCTTCATCACTGTCATTGCTGTAAGAAAGTGCACAACCAACAGGTACCCACAGTGTGCAACATCTTGCTGGTTCAAGACAGGCCAATGGCATGAAGGCTTACTGAACTTATAGTTAACAGAGATGACAGTGATGAGAAGTGTTGATAAACAAAGAGATGACGGCGATGAAGAAGAGTGTCGATGATTACAGTGATGATGCTTCTACTGGTGACAACGACAACAAATCCAATGAAAACAAATCTAATGATAATAATGGTTATGACGATGGCTATGGTGAAGAGCTTCATTTATCAGTCATTTTTTTACAACAAAGCCAGTTCCGTGGTGAGATCACTACCATAACACAGGCTGTATTATGGTATTAAGAATAAGAGATAATAAGACACATCAGACCAAAACTGACTTATACCTTCCTAAATTAACATGCATTGTTAGATTAACAACTGCTAAACTACGAACACTAAATATTAACACAACAAAAATATGATTGCTACCCTAAGAAAACTACTACCATATCCAAGTGCTCAAAGTTGGGTAATCTAAGGTACGGTAAGGTAACAAAGAAGCAGGAATATTCTCATATCTTTAAATAAAATGAAGGTAAGGTAAGGTAATATGATGTAAGGGTAGGAATGGAAGATAACATGCTTCTTAAAGTGGTTCTAGAATATTTTGCAGAAGCCTTCTAAATAATTGTAATTCATTAATCAAATAACTTGGTTTTCTGGCATATAACTAAATGAACTTAACGACTATTAATTATGATTACACCAGAACAATTGGCACAATTTTATAACAGGAAACAATAAAAAACGATAACTGTATCACAAAAAAATTTCCCAGAACAATTTGGTCCCATCCTGAAGTCTAAATGACAGCTACCTCAGACGATATATATCTAACCATATTAAACTGTTTGGTGCTACTTATTAACACTGCTTCAAAAGAATGTTCCCTGTTAACCAATATGCAACATGATATAAAACAACTCACTAGGAAATTTGTCTTCTAATAAATAGAACTGTTAATATGCATGAGAGTAGCACCTTTTAAAGACCAGGCAGGATGACAAAATATGTACCTCTCTGAGCAAACATAAATCAGTTATCACACGCCATCTACACTGATCGCAATCCACTATTTTTCATAGTACCAATGCAACATATGAGTAATGATGTACTTAACAATCCTGCCTCACACCCTCAATATTTTATATTAAATTAAAAAGATATGGATAAAAATTAAATGGTTGCATATAGGTTATCAGTGAACAAAAGCAAAGCAAAGAAACAGAACAGTAAAATTTTATGTAAAGCAAACAAGAAATCAACTAGTACAAAATGAAACCACCCGCAATGCATGTAACTATAAACATAGTACCAGTACGTAGTCACTAGTCAGTTTGAACAAAGTTTCATTCGGTACAAAAAGTACTATGGACACTTCAGTCAGTCAGACCAACAGCAGGTTAAAGCATATTGCACAAGATCCAGCCTCCACCGTTGGAAACACATCACCCACAGGCAAACCAGTGTCCCAGACTACAAGAGGTGCTCCTCTTTCCACCCAATCTCCCCTTTCCCTCTTCCCTCTTCCACTCCATCATCGGCTATAGGACTAAAAGTAAAGTCACCATTATTCCACAGTGAAGCACTGGTTTCCCTTTCTTCTGTTCTTTATCCAGTACATAATGACTCCCATGAATTGCTGCTTGCTTCCCATTTAATACCAGTACTAAACTACACTGCTGGATGATAGTAGTCCCTGAAAATGGACATAGGATCCATGAAATGTTCTGCAACATTTACTGGTTAGAATGTCTAAATCATTCAGTCAAATGGCGCTCTAGAAGATTGGAATGGCTGTATCAAAAACACAGAGCAACAAAAGAAGTACTTAAGGTAACATTAGAGATGCCGGTATGCATCAAAGCAGTAATGGGTTGAGGAAAGTTTAACTCCAAACACCTAACTTACAACTGTGTTTTAACTAAAAGCAAAACTCTCTTAAGTAACACTTCAACCTAAACTACAACACGAAAAATCTCCATCAATATGTTACCTCATCTACAATATTTGTTAGACTTTTTTCGACACAGCGATAAGCAAAGTCAATGTCAGTTAAATTCTGCAGCAAAAGATAGACATACAAAATACTGAAATCAACAAAATTTCAACACAGAAATCATGGATATGCAAGTGATTGTCTGATTGAGGTAAAACTGTTAAAATTGCAAAGCTTAAAATGCAGCATCTCCAAAGATCAAATCCCCCACTCATGCCATGGAAATTTACAGCAACGTCAAATGACTAAATTTTATTAACCAGATCCATGGTGTAACAAGATCAGCAAATATAAATGATCTGCACTATAAGACTTTATGGCTTATTGAGGTTCATTGTACAAGCAACTGTACTAAGGATAGCCTTTAATGTAACACATAAAATTAAACTTTAGTAATGTCTAAAATCAAGTCTGCCTTTACATCAGTAACATGATACTTACTTCTGTACTTCCGCGCAAGACTTTCAGCTCCTTTTCTAGTTTCTTCACCTCATTCTGAGCCTAAAATGTCAAGTAAATAAATCTAACAGACACTCAAAGACTTCAGTAAAAATTACAACTTTATCTGTAATTTACACTAAGAACCTAATTTTAAACAGTTAAATACAGCAATGCAAAACAAAACCGCACTAGACTCGAATTTCAGCAGGAACCTCTGTTACACAGACATCAAGAGCTTCCCAAATACTTAATTAAAAAATATATACAGAATTCTCTCCAGTTGTTGGTGAATTTTCATACCAGTACTCTTTTTCTTCAATGAGAATAATACATTATGATGTAAATTAAGACATACAACACATAATGACATAAATTAAGATATAAATTGCAGGATAAATTTTCTCAGCTGATCATCAAATTCTTCATACAACTAACCAAGTGGAGCTGCAGCAAAAGTTCTTGATGTAATTCTTTCTGGTCTACCGTCTTCAGCGTATCAGTCAGACCATTTGTCTACAGAAACATCATCATACTTCATTTAAGGTGAGGCAACTACAAATAATCTATCACACTTTAACTGTACTACACAAACACCACAAGAAGCTCCACCATTATGTTTGTTATTAGAAGCATTTTAGACATGCACAAAGTCACAGAAATGCAAGGCACTGTACAAGTAAGTCACCAGGTGAGGAGCATTTAGACATCCAGTGTATTGCAGGCTTTCTGTTCTGTTAGTAGTTAAGATTTAAATTGCAGAACATGTAAATGTACAGCGCAGTGCGTTTGTCAGGCGCTTAATAAAGAAAAGATTATTATTAGATGTTTGAAAGTCAATGAGAAACAGTCACAGTCTGCAGCTAAAGGGTCTGTGCACTGCAAAAACACCAAAAACTTGGAACATAGATATACTTCACAACGTAACTAGAAAACAAAGCATTAAATAAACATACAAGTATGTCAGTCTCCGAGGGGTCTAACCTGACTTCAAGACCACTACGACACACTAACACAACATTTACACACTAATTCTTAGTTTTCCCAACTAAGTAAATTTATGCTAACATTCCGAAAATTCTCATCCCCTTTTGCGCCTTCATTTGGTTGCATTTCATTCTGTAATCTTCTGATGGTAGCAGATAATCCTGCATTTTCCTTTTCAGATTCCTAAATGAGACAACAGCAAAACACCATAAGTACTCGAATGTCAGCAAGAAATTATCTTAATCATATTATAAAATTCAGCAAACATTTCAATATCTACTGGCATGTTCTTCTTGCTCAGTGATTCTCATATTTCTTGAGTGAGTGAAGCACGATCACATGAGTTACGTCAAATATTTAACAAAATTAGAAATGAGACTACTGAGGCAAATATATGAATGCTTTCTACAGAACTAATATAAACAGATTTATGGAGTACACAAATGAAGTTATGTGGCATGATCAAAAACTAGTACATGAAGGGCACACAAAAATTTGGTTCATTAACTGCATTTATTTTTAGCAGTTGTTGTTCTGAAGCAAGATACAGTAATGCTAGTGTTATTACAGGCCTTCATAAAAGCTCTTTAGAAGTGTATTGTGATTGAAGAATATTTGACAAAATTTTCAAGAGCAATGTTTGCTCTTGAAAATTTTGTCAAATATTCTTTCACATTACATTTTCAAGAGCAATGTAAATTGCTCTTGAAAATTTTGTCAAATATTCTTCAATCACAATACACTTCTAAAGAGCTTTTATGAAGGCCTGTAATAACACTAGCATTACTGTATCTTGCTTCAGAACAACAACTGCTAAAAATAAATGCAGCTCATGAAAGTCAAAAGCATAATTATGCTGCAGTACCTATAACTACCCATCAGCGTACAAACTACAAAACAATCCAACATACCTTAAGTTTGGTCTCACGCTGTGTTAGGAGAGACTGTAGGATGTTGACCTCTGCTTCTTTAGTATCAAGATCCAGAACGAGCTGAGACATATCCCACTGGGCTTTTTCATTCACATGGGTGAAAACGGTAACCTCACGTTGGCTCCCCACCAAACCACTGGGTACTGTCACATTGCATTCCTATTATAATATCAATACACGTGTATCATTTTCATATTTACCAACATCAAAGTAATACCTTTTACCTCGTATCTATTCAAATTAAAGTCAGTCATTCCTCTTTCCATGGCGACACTCACATCTCGCAGTGACCAGTACCAACGTTTACAATCATTGCAAAGATACAGAGTAATTCTGGAGTGAGTGCACCACTGTGTCCATCTGATAGTTAACCAGACCTGACATCAGCTACAACAACTGTTTTCCTGGAGTCTGACCTCAAGCCAAAGCCAGGACTAATGCCATCGCTTGGTGACAGAGGTGATCATGCATGAACTTACACATCAGTGTCCACTCAGCAAACTCGAACTCACAACCGTGAGGCAAGTATTCTACTGACTGGGTAACTACATCAAAAGGTGCAGTGAAGCCGCAGAAATGAAAACTTGGCTCTATGTTATTTTAATTAGTTTTGAGGATCCTGTTGCTTTTGAACTGCAAGTTGAAGTTGTTTGCGATCCTTGCGCCATATCATCCAAAAAGTGATTTCATGTAAATTCAAAGACTATTAATAAAACTATTATAAATATTAAATTATTCATCCATTTTAAATTATAGCAAACAGAGTGATATTTCTAAATTTTCTATCACGGCAAAATATTGAGCTCGCAAATTCTGCAAGTAGCAGAATATGTCAGAAACTAACCACTGTGCAAAATGGGACCAACGCTCAAGTGTCAAGATCCTGAATGCATATAAACTGTTGTACTTAACACTGAGATGGTTTGCAAGGTATTCAACTGCTGAAAGAAGCATGGTCAGTTGCTTACTTGATGAGCAGTTTGAAGCGCATCCGTTTGCTGTTTTTTCATAGTTTCCATCAGTTGCTGCTCAGTCTGTTTCAGCTGCTCAATCTCAGTTTCACTCTCCTTCAACCTTTCCTCTAATTGTTTTTGTTGCACTCGAGTTGCCTCGAGTTCACTAGAGACAGGTTCTAACTTCGAAAGACGAAACAACAACGTTTTCTTGTCCTCTGTCAGCTGGCCAATCTCCGACTCTTTCTTCTGGAGTGTCTCCTCCGTATCCTTAAACTGCTGCTCAAACGTCCTCTTGCATTCAACAAGGGAAGACTCCATCTGTAATTGATTAACACCATTCCAGTTCTGCAGAGCCTCTTTGTCGCTCTTCAAAGACGCTATGCTCTTTTTCAGTTCTTCACACTGACGACGACTTCCATTCAACGCCTACAAAAAAATAATCACAAATGAGATCTGAAGGGTGAATTAAACGTGAATAAAAAGCATGAAAAGCCTCAGGGCACATTATCAGTCCAATAATAACATGAAAGTTGGCAACATGCACTCCGTAAGAAGAAGGCACATGAAGAACAGTCCCTCAATCTCTGACTCTGATAGGCAGCCGTGGGCTTGAAGTCCCAACGACATCACTTTCTTATGCATGGGTATATGAATGCAGGTTGCTAGTCCTCTCCCTCACCGACTGCTCTTCCCTCCAACAGTATATGGCAAGTATTGGCCGACTAGTTAGAGCATCTGCAGAGTATGGGTTCAGTGGCGTAACGAAGGGTTTCAGCGCCGGGGGCAAGGGTTGATGACTGCGCCTCTTTTAATTATCTTTATGACTTTTAATCGTTCTTCTCATAGTACTGTGTATCACTGAAAGCTAATTTTGCGCCCCTCTGGTGCTGCGCCCAGGGGCGGCTGCCCCCCTCTGCTCCCCCTTCGTTACGCCACTGTATGGGTTCAAGCCTCCACTCAGATGGCCACTGTGTAGGGACCTTGAGGAAGTCCTTCTCTCACAATTGCTCTGCACCATCAATGTTCTGTCATATAGTCATGTGCACTTCTGAACTTTGGAAGGAGGGCAATATCAAATTCAGTTTGATTGTATTGTATTGTACACATTTATACCACAGTTCACTGTGGGTGCAAGTGAAGCAGAAATCTCAAGAGTATACTTAGGCAGGTAAAGAAATAGCTATTAACTCAACTTACACAAAAACAGCGAAGTCAGCATAACAACTTTTTATTTTACTTCAGAAATCTTCCAAAAATTAAATATCAAAACAAATTAAAAACAAAACTGAATAATTTCATAGCGAAACAGTGTACTACACTACAGTCTGAAAAAATCTAAAAATGGGCATTTCATGTACTCACAGCATTTTCTTTTCTCAACGTCTCCACTTCAGCCAAGGCTGACTGAAATGCATCGGCATTTAAAGAAATCTCTCTTCTCAACATTTCCACTTCTGCCATGGCTTGATGAAAAGCCTCAGATTTTGCTTGCAGCTTCTGAGCAATGTCGTTGCTTCTTTGTATTGCACCGATTTCTTGTCTCTGAAAGAAGTATGGTAACCACTCCAAAATTACAGGTTCCGATATAGCTATCTTTTGATTAGATAGCATTGGAAAAGCATGGTGTACAGGAGAAAGGATATTGTGAATTACTAATATATAAGTTGGCTCATGTGCTTGATTTGAGGTAAGCATAAATTTGTAAACACAACTGCATGCTGCAAAAATCTATAGTCTCTATATCAAACTAAATTAGATTAGCACAACTGTTTCAAATGCAGATGGGAAGTCTAGCAGAATCATAGTAGCTTTTCCTTTGTAAAGAGAAGGTCTCTTGAACAGGTAGTATATAAATTCTATGATGGCAACAGTCCATACTTCTCAAGAGCCTAAAAACACAAAATCAACGTGTAATAGTAACTAAACATTTAATATAGTGCTGCTTCAACTAAACTAGCCTAAATGATGTTAAATGTCATTAAGATTATATATACAGAACCTATAAATCTTCTAGGAAAATAAATTATGCTAATTAAATACTTACAGCAGCAGACTCCATATCTTTGATCCGTGCTTCAAACTGTTTAAGTCTCGATTCTGCATTTTTCCGACCATTTTCGCTGGAATTATACATTCTAGCATTCGTTTCAAGTGCAGATCCCATGATGTCGATCTTGTGCTTTAGATCATCGATCGTCAAGTTCATTGCTTCCAACTGCCTAAAATTGTTAGACATTCCAACAGTGAAAAATCGGCGCTCTATAATTACAGTATTGGTACGAAGGTAACAGGAAACTATTAAATGTACAAGCAGTGGTTGTTTCCTGATGCAATCACAAAGGGCTCCAGTAATCTGGTACAGCTCTCAACTTTCAACATTTACATAATTATATACATGTAGTTCCAAAAACATTAGGTAAAAGTCAGTTGGGGAAAAAACGCATTGATGTTAGTACTTCATCTAAGCAACTTGAAAGTCTAAGAGGTTAAAGACTCTTTCGGATCAAGTACAAACATGACCAGCCATTTAAAATATATTTAACATTTGGAAACACAAATTTAACATTGGAAAACCACTATTAAATTTCAAATTCTCAGTTTGCCTATGGCTTGCTGGGAGTCAAATTGCAGTCACTACAAAGTGAGAAAGAAATGTAACAGTATTTAGTTAGATCCCCAGTTAGTTATATAAACACTAGACACTTAATACAGTACCAATTAAGTACCAAAATATAAAAAGCACTGCCCATTACATGTAAATTATGGGCTCAGAGTATTAGAAAATTTTGTTGCATCATTCATACCTATTCTTTATAGCTGTGGCCTCCTGCTTAATTCGGTTTTCTTCCTTCACTTCTCTGTTTTCATCAACCAATTTCTTCATCTCTTCGTCATGATATTCTCGCAGCACTTGTAACTCATTGGAACGCTGCACACTGTAGGCATGCACCGTGGACCGCAACATCTCAATTTCACTTTTCTAAAAAAAATGTCATACAGAAAGAACTTTAACAGGCAAACTCAGCCACAGACATCATGATAAATAATTGTACTGGGAACATGGCAAAATTCTTATCTATGATGATAATAACAATTACCAAAAATTAATTAAAAACATACGAACTCTTCCCAGTTTTCAAGACCCTATGAAAGCAATGATGCATAAAAAGCAATGATGCATACTAAGACAGTAATGACGTATATAGACAGACTATCCTCAAGAGATGACTTTTCAGACAACTAAGATGCTTTAGTCCAGCTCTCGTTCATAACCATTACTATTACATGTACTAGTAGCAGAAATAGTAGCAGTTTAAAGTTATTATCAAGCCTACCAGTTAGCCACGAGAATGTAACATCTTCGCATGCCTAGCACCTGAACTATTGAAGAGTGGGCGTAAGCTCTGTTGCCTTGTAGCAATTCACGTCCATGGCTGATCAAAGCTGGATAATGACGACAGATTCTACAGTTCATTTATTTATCAGTGGCTTGTTTCTATCGTTGGCAAAGGAGTGGCCATGGTGGTGGTGTAAAACAGCACTTTTGGTGCAGCTCAGTAGGTCTGTTAACATCCACCTGGAGGCCTAAGTATTCTACCAAAGGGTGGCACCCGGACCGTGAATCATACACCCGAACACCAATGGCCAAACAGCAAACTTGAGGCAGACTGTAGTAGTAGTCACTGTGCCCAGTCAGCCACATTGGTTGAGCATAGGCTATGCCCCATGCGCCTCTGTGTTAGGAGCATGCGGATCGCAGAACACCTTCCAATGCTGGCTTATTTCAGAGATTTAAATCTTGGGCTAGCACAGTCCGTAAACGGGGACCTTAAAGTGGCGTGGCGCCCATTCAAATGGGCAGCGGTGGTGAAGGATCTCACCCAATTGATTCATTGAAAAATTTGCAGCATCGAGGTCATACGGTTGTTATACAAAAATGTGTACATTTACATTCACTGGCTCACAGCTTAACAATGCACAGTTGTCTGGCCTGAGAAGTCATGGGGAGGGGGAGGGGAGAAGCACCTGGCTGCAGGACACAGATGTCATTCCATGAAGCGCGTAGTAACTAATTTGCATTTCCAAAGTGAATATGAGCAATGTAGAAAAGATAGGAAAAGATAACATCAGAAACAGGTGTTGTGATCTATGCCATCTGGATTTATTGTACAAATTGATTTTTGAAAGCCATGGAAAGCTCTTGCATATGGGGTGGCCTATTTTGCAATCTTTCCATGGCCTCCAGTCTCAACAGCAGTGACCTCATCACTGCTAGAATGGCATGAGTCTACCAAAATCATTGTCAGTCACATCCCAGGCCACACATCTGGCACTCCAAAAGGCCCACTATATGCTTCACAGATAGGTAGATGCATCTGGAAGGCCGCAAAGAAACCAAAGAAAACAGGTTGCTAAATGCAGTTCCACGGTGTCAGCTTCACTCCATTGACAGCATGATTTTAAGCAATGCCGAGTCCACTCAGCACTTGAGATGGATGAATGCTACACTGCCTTGTGCTGTTCATTTATTTAACAATCATTAAACGAGTACCCCAGCAAATTTGGAGATATAAAAGGCTATCCTACCATTAGATTGTTGAGGTCACGTTGAAAAACTCCTTGGCTATGGCATTTCAGAAAAATTTCTATGGAGTGTGTTGCAGAGTGGACAAAACAACACGGTACCGGTTTACACATGCTTCCACATAATATTATTACTTACGCCGAATGAAAGGATGGCAGATAGGCATACCCTACTGTTAATCAGTTTAGTTACAGAGTATTTTAGTTCATCAGCATTACCCTGCTGTACACAGTTTAGGATGGCTTAGTAATGGAAACAAGGTTGAAGCTCAGCAGCAATGGATTATTAGTCTAACAGAAAATCTGACCAATCTAGAGCAAGGACTGCACTCTTTTTAGTGTATCAATTTGCACACTTGTACGTGCAAACCAGTGTACCAGGGATGGTATATTTGTCAGAGGCGAGTTTAAATTAGCCAGGGCTTTGCCAGCAGAAAAAGGATCACGTGTGATCACATGACTATCACACATATATCAAATCACATTTCAGGTGATTCGATATAAAAGGATTTCATACTTTTTTGATACAGTTTTTCACTGAATCCTGTGACCTGCAGAGCATATAGTGTTTAATAAATTTAAGTTCTGAAATTAGAAATGGAAACTCAGTTGGAAGTTGGTCCATAAAAAGCATGAACGTTAGAAAAGCAAACCTGGTCTAGATTTTGCTTCAGTAGAATCTCAAATTTGGATTTCAGTTCCTCACAACACTTCATGTTTCTGAGCTTTTCCTCCTTTTCTTTTTCACCTAAAAACACGAAATCAGTACGACAAGGTTAACATCTACCTGACCTCTCAACATCAGGCAAAAGTTACAATTGCTTGGTAATCTTGAGGAATTTGGCCCTTCACATTTTCACAGACGGTTAAAATCTCATAGTACCACATGGAATTACCGGTAGTTAACAGCGTGTGAAACTATAATAGGTAACTTAAATAACTCTGTTGATATATATCGCCTATTCAGCTACCACAGTTCTTACAACTCCATTTCTGCTACTCATTTTCATAATACATCCCCAGATCAGCCAAGATTATTTCTATCATTGATAATGCTTTCCATTCAAAGTAGTAATTGTACCCTGATTATTTCGCATTAAACAGTCATTTTCAAGCTAATCACGATAGCTATTTATTGGCTGCCATCTGCCATATCTGAGAAAATGGCTCAGCCAATTACACGCTAATAGAATGCATAAAAATGATCAAAATCAATCGGTGCATCAAGAATTTCTGACTCAGACAACTATGACTGAACTAGAATTCTCTCTGAACTACCATATAACATTGTGTAGGACAATGTATATCTAAATGTACACGTTTTTATATAGCAATTGTACGGCCTCAACCCTGCTCATTTTTCAATGAATTGCTCGGGCGAGATATTTCGCCACTGCTGCCCGTTTGAATTGTAGTAACGCCACTTGACCTTTTAACAACGAGCTGCATTGGTTTCCCAGTCACTTTAGTACACTCTCGTCGTTAAAGTGTTAAGGTCCCGTGTATGGACCAATTGTACAGTGCTTTAGAATGGTTCTTAGAACGAGCTTTAGAAACGCATCCATACCTCGAAACGCCGACTCGTGCCATGATTTCTTTTTTCCATCAGTCACGAAACTGTGCTCAGTGGATTGACAGGAAGTGTCCGTATCCGTTGTATAAGACCAATTTCCAACTTCTATTGGATAAATTTCATCCAGTTCTTCCATTCGGCCTCTTTTGTCGCTTCCGTCAGACCGATTCACAAATTTACTAACCATCTTTGGTTCAGCAGACTTTCCAGACACCCTCTCGACAGATCGAATCTGGATGTTAGCATCATCTTTAGCATAACTGAACTCTGGTTCACTCCTTGTTTTTGTTTTTCGCTGATGTAGTGTTCCAGAATCCTGACGTCTCACGCTGTGCTGCGGTTTCTCTACAACATCATCTGGTCTCACTGCAGAAGGCCTCAAGTACTGAGGTTCAGCATTGTCCCCATTGACGTCAGTATCTGCACTTGGACTTTCTTGGACGTCCCTTTTCTCAGCTTTCTTTTTCTCTCCTCCAATCGCTTTCCCTTTCTTCAACTTTCTTTTCTTGTCCTTCTTTGTACCAACTGGGATTTCCAATTTCTCTTCTCTCTCTTTCAGAAACGTATCGAATGTTTCTTGACTTGGCGAATGTTTTGTCATCCACAAGACCAAAAATGCAGAGAAAAAGAATACTATAATGACAAACAATAAAGCCTCGTATTGATCCATTGTTTCCAGTGGCCTTCTAACAAGTTGCAGAAATGTACCAATCCACCTGAAATTAAATGATAGGAAATTACAAGCAAATTATAAATTCGCTGAAATCTGCTTTAAACCACCTACAGCTCATGACACAAAATGCAAATGTAATAAACACAAGAATTTTGTGTTATCTGGTAATTATTTCTACTAGCAGAAACTATTTGACAAGAATGTGTTGAGCTAAATATTCCAAGAAAGTCACTGGCCAATTCAGAAACTTGTATATGGCTTTTGGTCATATGGCTGTACTTGCCTGCCTAACACAAAATCGGATTGTTCTAGAAAAGTATTCACTCGCCAGTAAGTGTAACATAACCTTCATAATGCACGGTTATGCTTTCCCTGTGAACTAAAAATAACTGTGGTACCCATTCACCGCATCCAGTGTTCAAAATCACTCGGAAATTGGCAAGTTTCATTGTCGAGTCATATATTCAGCACTGACATGTTGCCCAGTTTTTTCTTACATCAAGACATGACAATATCAACCCAGAGCTGTTTCCTGGATGGTAACTAGTCAAAAAGTTCGCCCATAACGTCTCATACGTTATACCGTAAGTTCCCACTGGCTACCGACCAACCAGAGCGCCAGCAAAAAACTAAAACCCAAATGCAACAACAACCTTTTTAAAAAGCCAACAATTCCGAAAAGAATTCAGTTCTTTCGTCCAGTGTGTTGGCCATTTAAGAAGTTCAGTGAGAGAATTAATCCCATAATAAAGCTGCTTTAAATTTTCGAAGACGACGACGTGGAATCCACGTAGGCCTTGGCCTACAACCAGCAATCCAAGTAAGTATGTAAATGCCAGACGCCAGCAGATGCACGTCTTGTTACGGTGGACTGAAGCATCTTCGGTCTTCAGTATTTGAAAAATAATTTTGCCACCCACGGCAAGATCGCAAATAAGCTTTTAAAGCATTTCATGTTCAATTTCAGTGGCGTCAAATGGCACTCGACACCAGCTGGTCATCAGTCCTTAGGTGGCATTGCCATAAATCGACGGTAGGTGGCTAGTTTATTCCGCCGAACCCAAGGTTACCTGCACAGTGAAACTGTTACACATTTTACTACTGCCCTCTAGCGAGTGGAAGGCTGACCTGACTGCGTCGACCTGCATTGCGCTATTATAGCTAGTTCCGAACCCGCTTCCTTCTGGTCATCGTGCCAGGGTTTGCGACGAGGGGTGAGTTCCTTGTTCCACGGACTCGCTTGGCTGTTAGGCAGCGCCGTGCTTTCTCGGTTGTTGGCCCTTCCATTTGGAATGACCTAGCTACCACTTAAGCTCCGTTTTTTACTTGTAAGCCATCTGACAGGGTTCTACAAGTCCCTCAAGTCTTTTTTCTTTAGTCGTGGCTGGGCCGGGAGCGCTTCTGAGTAGTTTCTTGAAGGGCGCTATATAAATGCTCTGAATGAATGAATGAATGAATGAATTTAGCTATCACCCGTCACCGAATAAAGAATTTATGCATTGTAATTAAGAGTACGGTAGCAGTGAGTTTCATGTATTGTATCTCGGCATTTATTATAAAGCGCCTTTAGCAGTAATGGTTATTCGAAGGCGCTTCCAGCGTGAGCACTCCGAGAAGTTTCAAGCAACGAACCGAAGTGGATAAACCACCCGCCAAAATGTCAGCCCGAATTTGTGGGGGAAGGTTATTCCACGAAGAGAGACCCACAATTGCAAAGGCGTGGTGTTCAGCAATGCCTATCCTGGACCGAGGGACAAAGTGCAGGTACCTGAGAGAGAGAGAGAGAGAGAGAGAGAGAGAGAGAGAGAGAGAGAGAGAGAGAGAGAGAGAGAGACAGACAGACAGACAGACAGACAGACAGACAGACAGACAGACAGACAGACAGACAGACAGACAGACAGACAGACAGAGACAGAGAGACAGAGAGACAGAGAGACAGACAGAGAGACAGAGAGACAGACAGACAGAGAGACAGAGAGACAGAGACAGAGACAGACAGACAGAGACAGAGACATAGACAGAGACATAGACAGAGACATAGACACAGAGACACAGACACAGAGACACAGACACAGAGACACAGACACAGAGACAGACACAGACACAGAGACAGAGAGACACAGAGACAGAGACACAGACACAGACAGAGACACAGACACAGAGACAGAGACAGAGAGACAGAGACAGAGACAGACAGACAGACAGACAGAGACAGACAGACAGACAGAGACAGACAGAGAACAGACAGAGCAGATCGAGCTCGGTTTACGGATGAGTTCACACGGGTGTACTTTGGAGCCTGGCCATGGTTTATCTCAAGAAAAATAGACTATCCTAAATTGGAACGAGCCTCAAGTATGCTATCAGGTCATATATTGAAGTATAGACTGCTTCACAATATTGAAGTATAATAGCACAACACCAAAAGCAATATGATTATATATCAACAATGCAGTCAGCACTAAAGAGAAACCAGCACTGTCACAAAATAAATGGCGTGCTCAATTTGAACATTAAGTGCGATTAAAATAACTCATTGAAATGGATGTATAATCAGAGTTAGTTTCCATTCATATGCAGTTGTGCATGTGCAATAAAGTCATTTCTTTAGGCCTAACTGTGAATTAATTTATGCGACGAAACATTAAGATTGCAGCAAAGTAACATTTATATGCATGTGTTCTCAAGGAAATCACGAAAACGTGGACCATATCGTGGTGTGCAGCACTGTAGGCTTTCCGGATATTACCCGACATTTGGAGCCCAAGAATAGTAGCCTACAGCATAAAAACATTGTATTATAATTCGAAGGATTATACATTTAGAGAGTTAACCAGAAGTGAGCTGTATTATTACAGGACAGTTACATAGAAATTCCGTGACATGGTGGGGGGACAATTCTGCGTTGAACTCGGCGCTAGAAGCGGTATTCTTGTAAATGCGGTCATTACTTATCGGCATAGTCAAGATAATTCGAATTGGCAAAGACAATGCGAAGAGTGCGTCACTCGCGGGTGACAATTACTTATGTCTCTGTCTTGAATAGGAGGTTAATCAATCTCTGAATACAGTTGCTATAATTACTTAATCAAAACTTCGTAAAAGGCAAAATTAGGCTAAGTTATATCCTGGTTCAGGAATGAACCTCATAATTATTTGCATCGATAATTAAGCTATGTCTATGGAATCCTGGACGAAATGATCGCAAATCATAGAAGCTCTCATTTCTGAAGAAAAACGGCCAATAATGCGCAGGTGGATGATTTATACCATCGCATAGGATTCAATCGATTTCGCACTACTGATACTAGATTTAGCGTAGATTTATTTTTGCGACATTTTGTTTAACTTGAAACTGCATTATTTTACTGGTGACGACTAGCTTTAAAGAGCAAGTACGTAGGTATGATCTAATTAACAGGGGCGTCATTTCAGTTGTTTCGTGGGGGGGAACTGTATTCGGGGATAAAAAGTTTGATGAACTTGGATTTAAAGCTGAACACACACTTCAGAACACTACAGATAACTGTAGATCGAGCATCAAGTTCAGAAATTACAGTGCCGGTGTCACGAAATTGAGTATCCGTCCTAAGACTATCCGGAAGGATGTATGAATTTATCCCCCCCGGATGGAATAAACCGGTTTAGAGTATCCGGGGGGATAAATCATTCTATCCGCCATCGTCACACGCGTCACGATAGCCAAGACGAGAATCCAAACAAAATCACCAAAAACGAAGTAAATTAATTTCAGGTCGACGTACAAACTAAAGATACGCAAATACAATATTTTATGTTTACAATAAATCCAGACAGTACGACTGAATAAACTTAGAAACTGCCAAAAATGTAAACTAAACCGAATACTCCATTTCGCTGAGGGGGATACTCATGTATGATGATACCTTTTCCCTCACAGTTCGTGATCTGGGACTTTCTCTTGATTCCGAGCTTACTTTATCTCAACATGTGAACTCAATTGCACGGAGTTGTTATTATCAGCTTCGCCAGCTTCGAGTGGTCTCTCGCTCTCTCTCTCATGATGCAGTTGTGGTCCTTGTTCATCCCTTTGTTACTAGTCGAATTGACCACTGTTCCTCACTACCTGCTGGCCTTCCCCTTGGTGTTTTGGGGCGACTAGATCGAGTTCTACGCTCGGCTGCTCGGCTTATTGGACGGCTTCCTAAGTACTCTCCTGTCTCTGCATACATGCGTGATGTGTTGCATTGGCTGCCTGTGTCTCAGCGTATCTCATATCGCATTGCTGCTCTTGTTTCTCGTTGTGTTCTTGGCTGCGCTCCATCTTACTTGCGTGATCTTTGCCGCCCAGTGTCTGATGTTCCAGCGCGTCGGGTGCTTCGCTCTGCGACAAGGGGTGAGTCCCTTTGTTCCACGGACTCGCTTGGCTATTAGAATTCCGTGACATGGTGGGGGCGGGACAATTCTGCGATAAACTCGACGCTAGAAGCGGTTTCCTTGTAAATGCGGTCATTGCTCATGGGCATAGACAAGAAAATTCGAATTGGCAAGGACAATGCGTAGGGTGCGTTACACGGGGGTGACAATACTGATGTATCTGCTTTGAATGGGAGGTAAACCAATTTGTGATTACAAAAATTACTGAGTGAAAACTTCGTCAGAAGTAAAATTAGGCTAATTGGTATTCTGGTTCAGGAATGAACTTTATATTCGCTAAGATTAACTATGTATACGGAATCCTGCACGACATGATCGATCGCAAATCATAAAAGCTTTACGATGTCACACGATGTGGTGAGGGCGACAACGGTGGCACGCTTGTTGTATGCTTCTCTGGCATGGTGGGGCTTTGCCAGCCAAAGAAAGAAGGGAATGCTCCAGTCTGTAATGAACAGAATGATCCGTCAGCGATACTTCCCAACTGATAGCCCAACCTCTGAACAACTATGCCTTAAAGCCGACACCCGCCTGTTTTGGCGGTCCTGGGAAACTCGGGCCATGTTCTCTCTGGGTTTCTCCCTCCATAAAAGCAGTTGGCCTATTCCCTTCGACCCCAATCACATGACCGTGTTTTACCATTAGCTGATCATAATATGAAAAAACCTTTTATAGTTGGATTGCTTCAGTCATATTGATTATTGATTGCATATTATATGTGATGTATGTACACCAGAATGCGGATTGCAACTGGTTCAATAAAGAATATACTGACTTACTTACTTTAATATCTGGAGAAAAACGGTCAATGATGTGCAGGTGGTTGATTTATACCATCGCATAGGATTTAATCGAATTCGCACTAATGATGCGTAGATTTACTTTTTTGGACATTTGTTTAAATTGAAACTATATTAGTTTACTTTGCTGTTAAGAGCAACGCCGTAGGTAATTAACAGGGGCGTCATTTCAGTTTTTCGGTCGGCGGGGTTGGGGGGAACTGTATCCGGGCATAAAAGTTTGATGAACTTAACGCCGACAAACACTTTAGAACACTACAGATAACTGTTACATCTAGTTCAGATACAAATTTCTCTACACGCGAAAAAAGAATTCCAGTACGCAGTGAATCACTAGTTTCAGTAATTTATTATTATGTTTGATTTTCTGCGGCCCTAGATTCCTAATGACGAATAAAGATATATTATATAATCAAATGCACAGATATACATATAAATAATTGATTTTTCCATCAAATTCTGACCATAGCATTATCTGGCATTATCTACACTTCAACAGAGCACCTTCTTCACCTAAGACACCTCGGACAGCTGATGGACACACAAAAACACACATAATCTCATCGATCAACTTTTCTTTCAATACAAATTGTGACAAATCTAAAACCATAGCCACCCTCAAATGATATCTCTGGTATATAATTAGACGACCACGTCTGTGATAACTTAGACAAACAGAGAGGAAGAAGCGAAGGAAGAGTACGGGGCCCACTGATTGGAGAGATCGATGATTGACAGGTTGAAGTAAGAGATGAGAGCTGAATTGGTTCAATTAATACACAAAATATCTAGAGGCGTCTTGTTTTCTTCGCAACATAACACCGACCGCCCACGCGCAAGAGACCGCCCACGCGCCTTTGTCCGCCGAAGATTGAGCCGCCGAACTTTAGCACCGCTCCCCACAAAGACCCTGGAAGAATCGCTATGATCTCATCGATTAACTTTTCTTCCAATACAAATTGTGACAAATCTAAAACCACAGCCAAAATATTAGGCCTACACAACTTAAAAGTTCTTTCACCTAGTATCACTCAAAACGAATAATACCTCTGGTAATTTCTTTAGGCTTCATGGAGCAATTTTCATTTCCGTCATCTTTTGCGAATTAAAGCCATTATACGTCCACCATACGATTCCATAGTCGTACGATGTTTGTCCACCACTTATATACACGCCGTTTAGGTTTGACCAATAGCAGGCGTTGTACCACCAAGCTCCACGATGCGTCTGTGCGCAGTTGGCATCACTCTTCGTATCATGATCGGCGTCCAGGGTGGTAAACTGATAGCCGCTGTGTTGCGATAGACTGTCACCTGCACAACATCGTAAAATCACAGATATTGACGTTTCAGTAGAAGTCATACGAAGAGTTAGCAATGGCTTCGTTAGGCTCACTTTAGTAGCCATAACAGCGACGCTGAACAATCAACTGAAAACGCTGCTGTTAATAATAGTGAAACTTCAATTTAATTTTCATTGAGTTCCTTTAGGCAGATTGTGCTTATATTCCGTGCATAATTGTCGTTTTGTCGAGTATTTTCTACATGTTCGTGCTGCTGATTACTTATGCGTCTTCGTTGACTGATTACTCAACCCGCATTGTTCTCATCTATCCTTGCTGAACATTGCTATAATGGCAGAAGTATGGCTTCCATTCCTCGTCAGTCGTACACTTTGCAGGTTCAAATCACACGTTCTCAATTCTTGGAAACTCAAGTCATTCCAAGTCCTTCATGCTACCTGACCATAGCATTATCTGGCATTATCTACATTTCAACTGAGCACCTTCTTCACCTAAGACACCTCGGACAGCTGCTGACACAAACACACACACACAACACACACACACATATTATACATATTTCATTGCGTGTTTAGAAATACTTTACTAACAAACATAGTCTCGAAATTCATCGCTTTCATCTGTAAAACAAACACATAAAATCGAGCATATTCGTCGCTTTTGATTTTTTTATGAATTTCAGTCCATACTATAACAGCTTAGACTACCCCAACTGTATGAACTTAGGGGTCGTCCATTAATTATGTCAACAAATTTTAGGCAGTTTTGACCCCTCCCCTTGTCAACAACTGTCAAACATTGACGGACCCCCTAAAAATTATGTCAACAATCCCCCCCCCTACAAAAAGAAACAAAATGGCTCAATACATCTAAAATCATTTTTAAAATTTCTTTACACTAAAAAATGCAATCTTGAATTTCAAAATATATGAGTTTAGTTTATTACCAGCTTTTTAGTAGTATTAAACATTAAGCACTTTATACATTTTTAGCATTTCTTAATGTTTTCGCTACCATTTGGAAGGGTCTGTGTTGATTTAATGGAAAAAATTTCTTGACATCAACTCGTACCGAGCCCCCCTCCCCCTTGTCAACAACTGTCAAACTTTTCCAAACCCCCTCCCCCCCTATTTTGTTGACATAATTAATGGACGACCCCTTATACATTCTGAGTGACGCAGTAAAATGCTAGAAGTTCAGTTTTACGTTACTTAAGCCGCTGGAATGTACGCAGAATGCAGAGTTCTGCCGTGGAAGCATCTTGCCTTAAATTAAGGTGTCATGAGTTAATAGGTCACGAGTGGGATGCCAATGCACATGTTAAGACAAAACATCCAAGCACAGCGTCATTTCTCGATATACTGAATTGCTACAGTCTCTTATTTTCTGAATCCAATAAAATTAATATGACATTCTCACATTGTAATTTGGCAAGACTCTCCTTAGTGGCGACCGTCGGCTAATGCATTGAGAGTTGTTATCATTAATGTGGCTTTACATTAGCGCATTTGCGGTGTGTTTGTTTATGTAAACTTGCGCTTCATAAATAATTATATAATAAAAGACAAAAGTTATCGGATTATTTATTGTAATTATGTTACTTATTTTAATCCAGAACTTGCAGATCTAAAGTTAAAAAAATTAATACAGAAGCTACGGTGACCTTAAAACACCGAAAACACGATGTAATTAACTGCTTTTAGAACGCATTTTGAAAGAAGCAATGAGATGCAAAGGAGCTCATGTAGCAGATAGCTCTGCTACATGTTACAGAATGATAAGCCGAGGCTTAATCTGTTCTGTTGTCAGAACTTTTGTCGCGTCGGGTTCTAATGTCGCACCAAAACCAAGCCTTAATGAGGTCAATATCTAGAAGATCAGATGCTGACTATGAAAGTTCGGACTTTACGTGATAAAACGAAGAAATCTGCAGCCGGGAATGGATTAGACCAAGTCTAGATTCATGACTCATTAAGGCAAGATGCGTCCAGAATAGAACTCATCATTCTGCGTACATTCCAACGGTTTAAGTAGCATGAAACCTTGAACTTCTAATATCCTATTGCGACGCTCAGAATGCGCGGGTAATTTAATAGAACGGCTCTATTTAGCGCACCAGATGCAACAGCCATGACTTTTTGTAACAAAAACGTCTAACTGTATCCCTAAGTTTTTCACAACCTTATGGAATTGCGAAAGAAATGTTTTAATTGAAAACAAAACATGATGTATGAAAGATTACCTGCAGTGCCATTGTATCCACTAACATTCAATCTGTAGTTATCGCTGGATGAAGCGATGGAAAACGACGAGTAATCTGCATAAGCTGTTGTGTCATTCCAATCTTTCATCACAATGCGCAGCCTGTATTTTCTGTTGGCGACCAAACGATAAAGGATTTCATTACCTAAACAAAAAATATAAAAAAGCAACCTTGATTAACAATGACTTAAAGGTTTTTGCAATACTTAGATGGAGCACGTCGCAAACAGATACTTTGAATATAAAACATGTCAGCCATGTAAGTCTCCTGAAGCCATTCTGGAAAGCCAGTGCCAGCAACTATGCCATCAGTCGTCAGAGGCTCTTGAAGGACTCACCTTACAGTAGATCAAGACGTGTGAGGTTGCCTCCAGTGTATTAGCACAGCCACAGCAGTCGCCTGTAAGATGGCGTCCTCGAGTATTACAGATCGGATCTGTCTGACAGTCATAGTAACTAGTCTTGGAGACTTGTTGTGACACATGATCAGCCATCGTAAGGGATCATGTCTCAGCCTAACTGAACTGAGAATGGAACCATTTGCCCATTCAGGGCCACGTAGTCGGAGGCTAGGAGCACTACTACGTGACCGTTCTCTTTTTTCAATCGTTGTAGCAGTGAAGGCAGCCAAAGGTATTCAACTAACTGAAGAGACGTGCGAGTAAATATTGTGATTTACCATGTCGAAAGTCGCATTCACATCAAGAAGAGCATCATTAGAGGGTCAAATTAAAATAAAATTCTGAATCTTAGAAGTCATAGATTGGCTTCTTCTGACCCCCGGGCCATAGCTTAGACTATAGCGTTATACGGCACCTTCCTCACAATGATTTGCGAGCGGTGCGTCGTGGTCTAAGGTTTGAAAGTGCATGGTGAGTAGCTGTTGATGTCATTAGCAATCTAGTGCAGCATCCCTTAAACAGAGGTATAGGACGATTGCAGAGCTTTTAAAACGTTAAAAGGTTATTGCACCAACAGGCTATTGTACGAGTACGAAAGTATGCATTGTCTCATGGCAGGTTTTTGGAGGTAAAAGATTGAAACCGGTCAAAGACTACTGTTTGGAGCAGTGACAACAGAAGGTCACGGCAGTCATTGTAATTGTCATCTGATTGAATATGTCTGTAATGCATTGCGTCGCTATACAACAAAGCGATTGTTATAAACTAACCAAGCCAAAAGTTTCCTAATAGATCGCCGAATCCATCTGCATAATCCGTCCAGTTTCTTTCAAAATTCACCGTAGCGTCAACGCGTCTCTGGAACACCTATTCAGAAAGATATTTAACTGACGGTCAAAGACACACATTGTCATGCATTCTTTCAACCCTCACACACGCACATACACAAATTTCCAATCACCTTCTCCGTTGAGACTATTTTCGGCGAGCAAAGGAATGGGTTCGGCTATGTGATCAGTTAATGGGGGAAACAAAACACTTCACAGGGTTAAGAATGACTGTTAACGGCGACACATTTGAAACGATGTTGGGTGAAGTAGCAAAAATTACTCGTTAACGCTGTTGAAATTCAAATGTTGGTTGTCTGTGGAACTGTACACAGAATCCAATCGATCACAAGCTTATTCATTGGCGACTATCTCAAGAATATAATAAAATACTTTCAAAGGTTAAGTCAATCGTTTTTAAGAAGGTTTGGTATTAAAGAGGATCAACGAACCATGCTAAGTCTCGAGCATTGGCTCTAACACAGAACATACGTTTTCTGAACCATTTAATACCATTGTTATATTATACAAAATAATAGGCCAAATTAAGACGTGTTACCGCTGACAGTTAACTACACTTGTGTCAGCCTCTGATAGTTCTCAATCTCATATCCATGGTCCTGGATTTGTAGTTACCTCTCAGCGAAAACAAAAACGTAGTGGTGGTGTACGACTGTACCTATATGTTGATGCTTGCATATAATGGCTTGCATATAATGCCCTAGAAATTGTCGCTATTATTATTATTATTATTATTATTATTATTATTATTATTATTATTATTATTATTATTATTATTATTATTATTATTATTATTATTATTATTATTATTATTATTATTATTATTATTTATTATTATTATTATTATTATTATTATTATTATTATTATTATTATTATTATTATTATTATTATTATTATTATTATTATTATTATTATTATTATTATTATTATTATTATTATTATTATTATTATTATTATTATTATTATTATTATTATTATTATTATTATTATTATTATTATTATTATTATTATTATTATTATTATTATTATTATGTAAATGAAGATATAAAAGTTTTGACTTTATATGAGAAAGAAGAAAGAAATCAACTGAAAAATGAAAATAATTCATTCGCATCCAACACATCAAAAGTAACTGATGACGTTGAGAATTAGGATGGAGGTGGTGGTGGCGGTGGTTGTGGTGATGGTGGTGGTGATGGTGTTGATGTGACCTAGAGCTGTATAGTTCTTATAGACCAATATTACCAGCCAGCTTTCTGAGGAATTCATGTCGCAGTAGACTCTTGCTTCGATCTTGCTATTGGTATTCACCGGGTAAACGGAATAAACTCCGCTTTCCGTGTGACCGGCTGCTCTTATGTCCGCACAATCTCGAGGGGGAAACCCTACGAAGCAAACGTAAATACGGTGCAGATAATAATCATAGTCCTTGTTCTGTGTTGTGTAATATATGACAGGATTTTTTAAAACCAAACACAGTTGGTCATGCGTTATCTGAGCTCCCAATTATTAATAAGCGCCTGTGTGTTTTGAATACAATTCTGGGAAGACAATAATTCAGAGAATATTGAAAGGTAACTGAAAGATTTGCGCCCAATTACACGTCACGCAGTCCTGTTTCTGATTTAAAAAAATTAAGAAGCGCTCATGTTTGTGTTTTCTAACCATTTAACTCTCTACTTTCCACTACAACCTTTCATGTTACACCGCAAAGCACGCGCGATTTTATGTGTTGAGCTGCAGAATGTGTAGACTACATGTGCATATATGCACTACAATTTCCACATGCACAACAAGTTTGCGTAAATAAACAACTTCCAGAGTGTAATCTTAAATTGATCAACAACAATTTCACAAAATAGAAAGGTAAATGTTGGAATACCGCATATTGGTTCATAACATCGTTGTTTGCAATCGCTGATCTAAAATACACGGCAACTTCAAATTATTGCAATAACATAACTAATGGTATAACTCGTGATTGAGTTAGCCTACTAATGTAATCTGTCAGTTAAGTGACAATCAGAAGGGCATAAAATAAATTATACTAGATCCTGTAATTAAATTATGTTAAATCGGGAAAGCGGTGTATGTGCCTGTCTGTGTGTTGTTCAGGAAGTCAATCAATTAGTCAGTCAATTAGTCATTCATTCAGTCAATCTTTCAGAGTGTAATGGTAAATTGATCAAATTATAATTTCACAGAAATAAAATTTAAAGTGTTAGAATGTGCATATTGGATCAAAGCATCGTAGTTTGCAATCGCTGATTGCTGAGTAAGTCACCCGGTAAATATTTGTGTCTAATTCCTCCCTCCCTTCCACACTCCCTGCGTCCCTCCATCCCTCCCTCTCTCCCTCCAGTCTTCCAACCCTCCGTCCATTCTTCCCTCCCTCCCTCAACGACACGGCTGATTTCTGGGCCAGTCACCATCCAGCGTTCGAGCATGGAAGGGTTCTCTGTGAGACCAATTATGCCACCAACTCATTTCACTCGTTTGTTTGGCTGGCGTTGCTCGTGTGCATGATCGGTTTATTAGCAACTTTCTTATGACACTTTCTCTAGTTTTGTGGATATGCGCCAACACTGGCACTATCACTGCTTTTATGTGCAATATGCATGTTAATATCACTTGCAACTCCTGATTCTGAATCCATCCATACATCATATGTTCAGATCGGACCATCCAATCAAAGTTACAACAGTTTACATATTTCGCATAGGCCGAGGGGTTTCGAACCCCAAGCTTAACTTTTTTTTATCTGAATGCTTTCCCCTCGTACCAATACTGATCTATGGACCACTAACTTCAAATTGGTCCCGAAAAAAACTTTTGTAACAATCAAATTCACATATTCGCAAGCAACGGAGGGGGTGTCGAACCCCACGATTCATTATTTTATCTGAATATTTTCCCCTCGGACCAAGATTGATCTATAGACCATTACCTTCAAATTGGTATACTGAAAAAGAAACTTTTGCATCTAATGGAAATGAGATGGAGTAAAATACACAAATTTCGCATAAGTCGATGGGGGTTTTCGAGCCCCCGCGCTTCTCTTTTTTATCTGAATGCTTTCCCCTCGGACCAGTATTGATCTGTGGACCATTATCTTCAAATTGGTACTGAATAAGAAACTTTCGCATCCATTGGAAATGACTGGATAAAATACACATATTTTCCATAGGTCAGAGGTGGTTTCGAGCCCCCACCCTTCATTTTAATCTGACTGCTTTCCCGTCGGACAAATATTGATCTACAGACCATTACCTTCCAATTGGTAGTGAAAACGAAATTTTTACATCAACTTGAAATGACTGGAGAAACATGCACAGGCACGTTCCTCCACTAGAAGTCATGGAGGCAGGGAGGCGGGAGGCAGAGACAGATGTCGACCCCTAGCAAAAATACCGTAACGGAAGCCTATGACAGACAGACAGACATTTTCTCTTCAATTATATATATATATATATATATATATATATAATATCGTGACATGTCACAAGCAAGATTTATACAGTACAGTACAGTGTTGGGACTTACGCGAAAGCTCTTACAGAATTCAACAATCTGGTAGCCACGGGATAACTCGGATGGGCAAGTGAATACTTCACAGGTAGTGTTGTCATAGAGATTGAAGACGACGCAATCTGGGTTGTCATCGCATAATCTTACGCATTCAAGGGTCGCCATGTTGGTCGAAAGACGGACCTCGTCTGGCTGACCGACTGCACACACGCGTTGGCCATCAGGGTCAAACACTGCGGAAAATTCTTTGCAACTGCCCAGCATAGCTGCAGTGGCGAGGTGGGCAAATAGTACCACAGTTGCTCTTCTATTCAGCCTCTGCATTCTATAAATCAGATAAAAGACCAAGAGAGCACAGATAATTCTGCTATGCGAAAGACTGGGTACTACCAGCTAAAAATGTTTCAAACTTACAGTTAAAATTCAAACTACCAGTTATAGAGCTATAATAATGACTAATAAGTCGTAATCGTAACAGTGTGTGACCGTTTTGTTACGCCCATACTGCTGTCATTACAAACTGGCCGTTGCATCAAGCAAATAACTCTGTTTAAAATCTATCTTATAATAGTTCACAACACATTTAATTAAAACCAGAAGCCTTGCCTCTGCTTCTTGCTGATCCTTCGTAGAAAATAAAATTGCACTCAGTTATCATCAATGACACTTTTACTTTCTTGTGCCTTGAGTCGAATACATGCAAAGAGTTTGGCTTTAAGACTTTCTCAGCGGTCGATCAATCCAATCTAATCCAATCCCATCTAATCCAATCTAATCCAATCCATTTTGACCAAATATTGACTTGTCTCTTGATATAGCACGGTAATAAAGCCGCCCTCACTAACGTAATTTTGTGTGACGATGAGAAAATGTGAATTTTTTTAACGTTTTTAGGTGTTATGTACATTCACAATGCTATGCAATAAATCAGTTGTAGGCCTACTTACATTGCATGCGATGAAGTCGCAGTTTCTGTTGCAAAGACCTGAAAGGTTTTCACACAATGTTAAACAGTAAACCAGTAGTAGTTACGTCGTACTTGGTGACGTCGAAGTGTCTCTTTTGCCTGAGATCTAACGAATAGCTGAACACACTGTGTCCGTTGACGACACGTGATCTCTGTTTTGTCCAGTATCCATGTTGTATCCATGGTTCCAGTGACGTCCTGCGCCGCGAGTCATAACACGTCAGTGACGAAACGTTCATAACACCGAATGTAAGCAAGAATCTGTCCGGACCGACATTACATCGTCACGGTACAGTGCCTGCAATTATGACTGAGACTGTCTCAGTGAGACAGATATAGGCCTATGCTGCTGTTTACCACTAGCGTTTATACTGACGATCCCCAACAGAGGGACAGAGGCTGAGTTCCATTGTAGGCTTTGTTATAACGGCATCAAAACAGGCTTTTCTTCTGTCTCCTGATTTGCTTTACATGCCCATGCATGGAACTGTTGCTAACTAGTGGCGTGCTGATGCGAGTTTTCACGTAGAAACGATTTCTATGATTGTTATTTGTATACTAACTCGGTATTATATGTTGCTAGCAACGAATGTTTAGTATGCAACCAGTAGTGAACATGACATGAGCTCAGTGAGACAAGAATATCATTTTATGCAGTTTGATTAAACCTGCTCTGAGTCAATTGATCCAATAATCTGGGTTCGTACCCCAGTAACTGGGTGACTGTCTTAAGTATCTTTCTGTGCATTTAATGGGTGTCTGTAGAATATAACGTTTACTATCAATCCCGATAAAGCCTACCGTGTTTGTAATTGGTTCTCATTGGTTTCTTGGTCCCTTAGACATGCGAGCTTCAATGATCTAATCCGTCGGGTTCTTCGGAGTTGTAGGCTCTCTCTCGTATAACCGGTGGCATGGTTAATTCGGGTTAAACCAGCTATCTCTCTCAATGCACTCACCTCTACTAAATACTTATCAGTACTACATTTACCGAAATTTACTACTACTACACGTTCATGATGATGATGCATGATGATGATGACGACGACGACGAGCAGGACGACGACGATGATGACGATGATGATGATGATAGTAATAGGCCTATATTATTATTATTTTTACTCGATCGAGGTAAGTGTACTACGCGGTGATGCAAAGTCTACTATGGAGCCTATAGGCCTATTCAAAGTAGGCCTATAGTGCCCGATATCACTACAACCACGACATTCTTGGCAGTAGATGTTGTGTTGCTGGAATCTGTATAGTCCCATTCTGGAGGCTTACAGGACAAACAGAACCACATTGAAAAACTCCTGCCTGTTCGTTTTTAGTTAATTGATACCAGCCACGTGGCTGCCGCCATGTTGTGATGGCTGCAGGCGTTATTAAAATCATTCAAAACACAAGTGGCAATGTTAAGAAAGAGTGGTTGAAGGCGTTATTTGTTACAACTAAAACAACGGCTAAACAAAATAATCGCAATGCAATAGGAGACGAATCCTTCCTTCTAGCATAGCACGTTTTAGTGACTTTGTTTGTTAGAACACAAGATCTTAAAATAGCGATTTGAGTCACATTTAAAAGACAGTAGGTCTAATTAGATGCCTATTGTTCATGCTACACGTCGATAAGTTTGGACGATAATTATAACTTTAAATGCAAATGACGAAGGCTAGGGGCCTATACGCAATGGATGAGAACAAGCAAAATGAATGAAAGTCTTAATTGAAGTAAACTTAGAGATCTGCAAGTGTACGCTTAAGCGTATCACAATTAAAGTAGGTCTACCCCAAGGATTTTTAAAAACCTATAATTAACTGACAACTGACAATTTGTTTTCCAGAAGCACAGTGCATATTACAATTAACAACAATTATAACTTGATTATTACATATCGGTGCATTGGCTAGTTATAGGGAACAGGAGAGACCCAAAAGGGGCACAAGCCCCGCTTAATTAGGGTCACCCTTTTTAACAATAATCAATTATGGCTGGTTAGTCAGTTGAAAGAAAGAAAGGTTCAACTCAAATAATGTTCTTAACTAAATAATAGCATTGCAATTTACTAAGATAGGGTTTATGTTAAGGACCAGTGATAAGCCCTAAATAGGACTTTAAACCCTTATTCAAAGTCGTGTGGATATACGGGCAGTAAAGATTCGCGTGTCTACATAAAAATGCATTCAGTTTAATTATTATACAGGGTGCATAATTATGAAAGAAAATCGACGAAAATTTACATTTGCAGAGTTTAACATTGTCTGTAGAGATTAAGCATCATATTTAAAATCAAACATAAAAATTGAAGTGAGGTAACATCTGTGGGTAAGTATGCAAACCTGATAATAATAATTTTTTTGTTCTAACTTTTGTACTGCAATATTTTGTTATCATTTAGTTGTTTGGCTATGGTCTAGCCTTAACAGTGTTATTTAAGTTTAATTTTCTCTTAGCAAATTTTCTATAATCATATTGATCATAAAATCGTCTAGCCATCTGTCATTGTCAATCAATCAATCAAAATTTATATAGTGCCTCTACAAGATCCTACTCAGAGGGAAAAGGGGCAGCCCTGCAATAGCGGATTATCTTATCCTTTAGGGCTGTCCTGTTGACAGCATCAACAGATTAACTTTTAAAATTACTGATTTGATTATTTCCTGTAAGTCTCCTGTTGTTGTTGAATCAATAAACGGCTGATTGATTATCACGTGATTCCATTGCTCTGTATTATTATAGATGGGTAACTGTTAGGATCACGTCGATCGAAATATCGGTACGTTCTCAGAGTAGCCGTCTTGTATAATCCGGTCCTCAGGAGCACGTGGTCTTGGAGTCCATTGTTCATCGTATAGATGATGTGTCATCTTCATCCTTTAGATTCCCAGCATGGCTGCCTTCAATCCAATAATCTTCACATCCTGCGGCGGAAAAAAATTAGATTACAAATCAGAAGTATTAATTTACCTTCGTTGCTCTTTTTATCCATCTAGTTTAACTTACGGAAATCTTGCTTGCTTGCTTGCTTGCTTGTTTGAGCCACAGGCTAAAAAGTCAAATCTTGCGACGACTAATGCGATCACTTACAATCATTCAATCGTCCTGAAACTTGGCAGATAGACTCGCCCTCGCAGACACTTCATTCTATAATTTAAAATTTCAGCTCCCCAAAAAGGCTAGCTTATAGAATCGGGGACTCAACTTTTCGAATCGGGGAATCAACTTTTCCCAAACGCAGCGTTGTCATTGGCCGCAACAAAAACGGGCGCGCTGCCTGATTAAACGCACGCTATGACGTAAAATGACCGCGTACTATATATTTGTAGAGGTAACTGCTTCGTAAGACGCATTATAGGATACTAGATGGATATTAGTAAAAAACTTTGTTTTTACGGGCTGTATTTTATTAAGCTATATATACTGTAGGCATACTGTAAGTAACTGTTGAAGGAATAATTGTCTAAATGCTAAAATAGGTCTAAAGGTATATATTAAGGTCACGCTGGATTACGTAGCACTGATTCTATCTTCCGAACCCTTCAAAGGCATCACGTAAGGGCCTACTGCGTTTATATCTCTATGGCATATAACCAGAACTTGGTGTGAGGTAAGGTAAGGGTATCCGACCCTGACAGACGCATATATGCAAACAAACATACACAGACATACATACATACACAGACACACACAGACAGATACAGACAACCTACAGACATAAACACGTACATAGAACGAAAGTAGGGCAGCTACAACTGCGTTTGATCATTAATATTAATCTAGTTTTAATGAAATGACTGTCCAGTTCATGAAGGACGGGGATATTGCTATGCGAATGACACAATGCATAGCTATGTATACGTAAGCTGCAGATAATATCACATGAGCCTCTGTATCTTCTTCCTCGAAGTTTTTCAGTCAAAGGCGCAATACGGCATCACATGCACCCAATATATCACCCACTGATTAGTATTATGCTATAGGCCTATATCTAGGCCTACTCTGTCTGTCTGTCTATCTGTCTGTCTGTCTGTCTGTCTGTCTGTCTGTCTCTCTCTCTGTTTCTGTCCCTGCCTCTCGCAGCCTGACCCCGTCTTGCTGACTCCTTGACTATCTATAGCCTATCTATGTCTGTCTCTGTCTCTCTTTCTTGTCCGTCTATCTGTCTGTCTGTCTGTTTGTCTGCATGTCTGCTTATATACGTATACGGAGGGAAGATTGAAATGAAATTAGTGCAGTGCAACAGCATGAAAATGAAAACGTCTTAATTTATGTAGGCTATGCATGTTTTGGACAGATTTATAACGAGTGCGTTCATCGGGTCCGCATTGGACCGATGCATGGTTTAACCACGGCACATCTGAAACGACATAGATAAAACCTATTCGGCATCACCTATATTTACAGTATCTACGCTGTATGTGTGTGTGTGTGTGTGCATGCATGTACGTACAAATGTACGTGTACGTATGTATTAATATATGTATTTATGCTATAGCATGTATATGTATTCGTGTATGTATGTTTGTGTATGTATGCAAGAACGAATATATATAGATATAATTATATATATATATATATTTATATATATATATATATTTATATATATATATAATTATATATATATATATATATATATATATATACCTACACGTATGAGAATTATATACTTACACAATTATACATAGTTAGGCATACATCTGGCATTTTCTTGAAGGCATAACTGTTAATGAATTATTAATCAGAGATCAAATTGAAAACATGAAACAATAAGCAAAAGGCCGCGTTATGATCTTGCAGCTATTATAATAGAGGATGATGTGACGTGTTTCTTACAGCAGCTGCATGCAGCCTCGATGCAGACAACGTCATTTCCTTCTCGTTTCACCCTCATCATCAGCATCGCTCCATCCGTCCATCATCCCAACCATCAGCAGCAGCATCTTCCCCTCACATCGGCTCTTATATATATATTAAATTGCTGAAAGACGTTAAATCTTATAAATGAGTTGCCCATTCAGTCCCCAGTTTGTCATTGCAGGCCATTTACCTATCCAATGGCTCTGCTGGAGCTATGGGTAAGCGGCTCTTCACGGAAATGAAGAGCAAGGCGTTGTTTTTGGTGGCTAATGGCTGTCTCGTCCGTTGCACAAAAGACTCAAAATGGACAACCAACAGCGCTGTTAACACTTTCGAGGCTGTTGTCGACAAAAGTCGACACTAGGGGTTGAGGGCGGCTGTCGACAAAAGTCGACTTGTACATAAATTTATATATGTGCACATATCTATGTATGTATATATGTATAAATACATATATACACATACATATATACACATACATATTACATACATATATACATATGTATATACACATACATATATTATGTATATATACATACATACATATATAAAATGCATATACATGAATATATACATAATATACATGTATAAATATACATATACATACATAGATATGTATATATAGATATATATACATATATATATATATGTAATACATATGTACATTACCTATATATATATACATATATATATGTACATATCTATGTGTATATATATGTATATATATGTATATTATATATATATATATATATATATATGTATATATATGTATATATATGTATATATATGTGTATATATATATGTATATATGCATATAGCATATATATGTATATATATTATGTATATATATATTATGTATATATATATATATATATATGCACATGTATATATATGTACATATCTATGTATGTATATGTGTGTATATATATGTATGTATATATGTATTTATATATGTATATATATATGTACATATATGTGCATATATACATATATATGTAAATATATATATGTACATATATATGTACATATATATATATATATATATATATATATACTACATATATATATATATCTATATGAACATATATATATATACATATATATATTTACATAAGTACATAGGCCTATATATGTTTATTTATACATATATATATATATTTATTTATATGTACATATATATGTACATATATACATATATATATATACATACATAGATATGTATACATATACATACATAGATATGTATATATATAGATATATACATATATATATATGTATACATATGTACATTACCTATATATATATATATATGTACATATCTAAGTATATATATATATATGCATATATATATGTTTATATATATATGTATATATATGTATATATATGTATATATATGCATATATGTATATATGTATATATATTATGTATATATATTATGTATATATATATACATATATATGTACATGTAATATATATGTACATATCTATGTATGTATATGTGTGTATATATATATGTATATATATATATGTATATATATATGTATATATATATATGTACATATAAATGTACATATATGTGCATATATATGTACATATATACATATATATGTACATATATATATATATGTACATATATATGTACATATATATATATATATATATATGTGTATTTATATGTATATATATATATCTATATGAACATATATATATATATACATATATATATTTACATAAGTACATAGGCCTATATATGTATATATGTACATACATATATATATTTATATATATGTACATATATATATGTATATATATACATATATATATATATACATAGATATGTATACATATACATACATAGATATGTATATATATAGATATATATATATACATATATATATATATACATATGTACATTACCTATATATATATATATATATGTACATATATATGTATATATATATATGTATATATATATGTTTATATATATATGTATATATATGTATATATATGTATATATATTATGTATATATATTATGTATATATATACATATATATATGTGTACATGTAATATATGTACATATCTATGTATGTATATGTGTGTATATATATATGTATGTATATATATGTATATATGTATATATATATGTATATATATGTACATATATATGTACATATCTATACACATATGTACATATATATGTACATATATATATGTACATATATATGTACATATATATGTATATAGGCATGTACATATATATATGTACATATATATATATCTATATGAATTTATATATATATATATATACATATATATATTTACATAAGTACATAGGCCCATATATGTATATATGTATATTTATATATATATATATATATATATATATATATATATTTATATATATGTACATATATGTACATATATATATATATATATATATATATATATACATAGATAGATATGTACATTTATATATATATATATACATAATGTACATATATATGTAAACATACATATATACATATATGTACATATTTTGCATATATATATATATATATATATATATATATATGCATATATATATATATATATTTGTACATGCATATACATATACATCTTTATATGATATGTATATTTACATAAATGTACATATATAAATGCAAACATGTACGAATTTATACATATCTGAAATATAAGATATTTTGGAAAAATATTCAGCCTACAGCCGTCATTTTCAAAAATTTATTTAGCCTCGAAAGTGTTAATGACGGCAGAGGCGGCGCCAGACATTTTTGTAACCAGGGCATGATCGATGCATAGCCAGGGCAGTCATACAAGTTTAAGTATAACCAGTGCTGCAGGCGAACTATCTATGGCGAGCAGGGCAAAAATTCTGACAGCCGTGTGGAAGGGCAACGACCAGGGCAGAGGCTTTTTACCAGGGCGTGCCCTGCTGTAGCCTGTAGCGCCGCCATTATGACAGCCCTCTAATTAATTTGAGACCACTGTATATACCAGCAAAACCTATGATCTACAACAGCTTCCATCGATATATAGGATTCTTTGGGGATCTTAAGCACGAAGCGCTTTGAGTAGTTTTTGTTCTGTGATGAGCTTTATTTAGTTAAATGGCCAAATGAAATGCAATACAGTGGGTAGTATACTATAATACTAGGCTACAATGAATTCGACTGACTGATATTGAAAGATAAGAAGATGCAGTCAGGTGTAGGCCTATATATATTCTATATAGCAGTATAATTATATCGGCCTCTGTATATAGGGTATAGTTGCTAAAGAAGAGCGTATTACATGTTTGATAATTATTGTATACGTGTATATATACCTACGCTGATCCATGGCCAAAGCCCATCCTGATTTGTTGAGCTTCTTCCACCGGAAATCCCTTTCCCTCTCCAGCAGTCTTCTTGCGATCGATGTTATGAAGATCCTCCGACGCTGTTTCCGCTTTCTTTCTAAAGCCATTTCCGGTGACGAAGTCCCAGTAGTCTGGCATCGTGGACCCACCATGATGACGTTTCGTCCTCCACTCCTCGTCTCCCAGCATGAAGTCGTAGTAGTCCGGAACGAAATGATCGCTAGAGGTCGAACGCCGCTTCCTCTCCCCTGCGGAGTCCCCCAACAGGAACCGGAAGTAGTCAGTCGGTAGATCGTCGTCATCCCGAAAACTTCGGCGGAACTGGCGGCCGGCAGCATCGTCTACGATGGCCCTTGTCAGAGGGTTCAAGTGGCCCGATGGCTCGGGGCGTCTGGTCCGGGCAGCTCGCGGACGAATTGCCCAAAGACCATGGCTAGGATCGATGATGTAGATTATGACTAGAAGGACCGAGATGTAGAACAACGGTCTGGCCATTCGCATTCTGCCACTTCGACTGCTTTGCGGATGGTGGGCTGCGGTTTCTATAGATGTATATGAGGAGATTAAGAGTTTTTGATAGTCTGTGGTTCAACTGCGTCCGAGGAATCGCTCAACAGGTCTATCAAACTGATGTCATGAGTTCGTTGCAGTGCAATGCTGTACGGATTCTGTTACAATGCAGACGACACGAGGTTCGGTCTATACAGGCGGAAGGCGGATCATGTCTCTTATATATGCGCCGCCAAAATGCCAACAGACGAATGGTTGCAGCTGCATGCGTGCGACTTTCCGGAACACGGGACTGACAGAGATCTTAGGCCTACAGACCGTTGACGAAAGTGTCTGGTTGGATATGGCTAACGATAAAGACCCGTTAATGAAGACGCACTGCATACGCAGTAAAATCAGGATACATCAAACTTTGAAGAATTCATAACTAAATCATCGCCAATAGAAACATTAACTGCATGCATGACACCGAAAGACCGCTCCCATTCTATGTGACGCAATGTGATGCAATGTTATGTAGCGCAAAGAGCAACAGTTCTGTCGTCGGTTCCAATGTATACGGTGTTATGTTAGAACATTCGTAGATTTTGTCTGTCTTCAACAATTGACAGGTTAAAGAACCATTCTATACTCTGACCATTTAAGCATTCTTCTTAGTTCTGAAGCAGGAGCTTTACCCTTTCTGCATCATCCATTTTACTATATATAGTGACTAGATAGGTCGAGAACGATTTTGAATGCAGACAAATATATGTTATACACAATATAATATGGAAGTTGTATACTGGAGGATAGGTTGTTCAAATGAATGTTACGCAAAAAAAATTAGATCACTAGCTCTCTTATTAAAAGTTTAGCGCCAATATCCGTGACGTCATCAAATTCGTGCCAAGCAAACGTAAACAAGCAGCATTATCATTGACTAGTGAATACGCCGATTAGGCAATGGCGGCCTTAAATGAATGCAAATTAGGGATCAAGCTATTACATTATTGGAAGAAAAGTAACAGTTGCAGTGTTATAGGAAAGAACGACGTTGTGTGGGGATCACAAGAAAGTTCTGTTCCGTGCGCTCCACGTGAAGTTGTCCCTCAGTTCTGGTGTGGGAGGCTGACATCTCTTGGATTAACAAAACTCATATGAGACAAATAAAACTTCAGTCACTTCGAGTTATTACATTTGAGATACTGGAGAAAGAGGTCAAACCCGCATTCCAGGAACTGCAGTCTGCGCTCAGTTAACAGTACAAAAATGATTCATAGCCGGCGAAGGATTATTTTAACAAGACGGTGCACGTGCACACACATCAAAAGCCTCAGTCGAATGGTTGAACAAAAATATCAAATATCACCGGGGGACTGGCCGCCTAATTCGCTGGATTTGTCACCAATAGAAAATGTTTGGAGTATTATGGCGGCAACTGTTTATGCCGATCCCGAACCCCAGACATTGAACACCTTAAAACGTCGGCTTCGTAAGGCATGGACATCGATACCTCTGACAACTCTGAAAAATGCAATCGGCTCGATGCCTAATCGACTTGAGGCTGTAATAAAGAGTAAAGAAAACATATTAAATACTAAATGATAATTTGTATTAATTAATTAATTATGCGTGGATTAACAATGATGGTCGTACAATAGGCTATTGTTTTCGGCCTAACTGAACGTTTGCTTGGCAAGAATTTGATGACGTCACGGATATTGGCGCTAAAATTTTAATAAGTGAGCTAGTGATCTAATTTTTTTGCGTAACATTCTCATTTGAACAACCTATCCTCCAGTATACAACTTTCCATATTATATTGTGTATAACATACATTTTTCTGCATTCAAAATCGTTCTCGACCTATCTAGTCACCCTATAGTTTTGAAGCATCTGTAAAGCTGCATAATCATGAAATTTCGAACGAACAAATGAATGAATGAACCCCATAACAAGACAGAAATGCAATACATATAAAGAGACGATAGCCCAATTTCAGCTTTAAGTAGGCCTATGTTTTGAGCACATTATTTTGTTTGCATGTTCACAGACCGTTATCGTGATACATAAACTTCATGACGCAATTGCCGAACTGTATAGGCTACTTCTATCTTGTGAGACACGGTTGCCGATTGGTTAAAGCGCTGGCCTCGTAACGCGAAGAGTACAGATTCGAGCCTCCTCTGTTACAACCATTGAATTGTATTGTATCAATCAATTTACATAGCGCCTCTCGCAGTGCACGCCAGTCACAGGCGCTCCCAATCACCCAGTGCGAAAGACCCAGAGAAAAGAACGATGTCTTGAGACAACGAAAATAGGCACTTGGCCCACTAGTTAATAAACAGGAACGTGTGAAAGGAGGAAGCAAGTTCCATAGTGCAGGGCCAATGAAGACAAAGGCTCGCGTTTTAGCCATAGTATTCCTCGCTCGCGGAGAACTGGGACCTTGAGCAAGTCCTTCACTCACGATTACTCAGGGTAACTCAGCGTCATCGATTGATGCTTGGTCATTACATAGTGGTGCGTAATAATAAATTTATACTAAATATCTTGGTTGACTTATGCTGATGGCCTGATGCTTGTCTTCATTGCTTCCTTCTCAGTCATTAAAGGAATCGTCGTCTGGTGATCAAATTGATCTATATAGCTCAACGTTTATCACCTCGGCGTTTACACGGACCGGCTATGTTCTTGTTTACAGCGCTTTCTTTGAACTTCAAAGATGAAGTCGTTCCAGACAATATAGGAGTGGCCCATAACGGCGAGAAGAGGCAACTAACACCGGGTTCAATATCACGCCATTCACCAGAAACGGTGTAATGGGCCTAATGGCACCCATCTCCAAATTAATGTCGATTACATAACCAGACATGATAACATCAGTGACTGCTGTTAGTAGTCTTTACGTGCGTGAGTGTACCTCACCCGATGTGGTTTGCCATCTGCTCTCTACTGTCGCAAGGCTAGTCAACAACTCACTTCTCGTGGCGGTAAGTGCCTTTCGTCGCTTTCACTTGTCACCTGGGAAACGCAGCAACAGCAGCAGCAGCAGCAGCAGCAACAACAACAGCAGTAGCAGACAGTGGCCGTTCTTCCAGCTTTGGCTCACGAGGATCTAACGTATTGTCTCTTCATGTTTATCTCTGGTCTGATGCTAATGTGGGGTGGTGCATGTATAGTTCGTTAGGAATCCATCGTCCTAACGAAGGCATTTAATGGCTACTGCTGGGGCGACAACGTGTCCAAGGGGCCTATTCCTCGTTTATTGCCTACAGTTTAGCACTTGGTTGTAAAGAGGGCAGTTGGGACTCATACGAACCTCGATCCCATCCCTTGAACTTCTTTGAAATAAGAAAACTAAATAGGCCTATAAAGGCCCAGTGTTTGGAGTCTGCTGGTTGCTTAACTAGCATGTATGAAAGAAAAGATCTTATGCTTCACACTGTTCACAGGCCTATGCCCTACGTCATTCATTCCTTCATTTGCTGCATTCATTCGTTCGCTCGTTCATTCATTTGATTCATTCCTTTGCTACATTTATTCATTCATTCAATCATTCATTTGCTTCATTCATTCATTTATTAGTGCGTTCATTCAATCGTTCATGCGTTCTTTCTGTCACTTATATGTCATACATTCTGTCATAGGCCTACATTCGATGTACATGTATTTTTACATCGTTCACTAGTTTATTCTTTCGTCTATTTATTCATTCATTTGCTGGTTCATCCATTCACTACATTTAGGCATCGTTCATTAGTTCATTTATTTGTTCGTTCATTCATTAATTCATTCATCTGCTTGTTCATTGGTTGCATCATTCATTCACTCTCTGCAATTACTGAATCAAACGACCCGTTTTCCAAAGTGTAGAAATCCGAGACCTTTTATAACCGCTGCAACCGGGATTTCCATTTCTCACAACCACTCAACAGGTCTGGAAATAGTTTCCGACCTGCGCTGGAGGGATTGTGTTACTGTAACTGTGTTTGTACTTCAGCAGAAAACTCGCACTATTTCCAAACCGTCGATCTGCATGAGGAGTCCAGCTGTTGATTGCAATCCTGTATATAATAGCATAATGTTGCATGCATATATATACATATAATTATGCTATAATATCCAAACTAAAATCCGGGGTAAAGCACAAACTTTCTTATTGTTTATATTCTGGATCCTTTTGTCTCACCGTGTGAAAGAGTTGTTTTGAATCGGTGTTTCTCTATACTTATATATCGATGCCTATTAGCTGGTCGTGTTTGTATTATAGCTAGTCAATTTCAAATATGTGTGTAATCGCTCTATACAATGTGCGTTTGTCATATATACATGCTACTTACTTACTCGCTTGCCAATGGCCCACCTCACATATACGTATTGTAATAGGTTTCTGTGGTTAATTATGATACTTGCAATTTGCCCTTATCGTACTTCATCGTGTGACTATATATAATTTATTATTGTTGCTCTCTTGGCAGGTATACGGCCTACATGTAGCTTAACTTATCCGTAGCCTCAGTCTGTCGATCTTGCTTTCAACTACCACTAGACTTGGCTATTTAAAAACCAATCTATTTCGACCAGCACCGTGCAATCTTTTGTTTGCAATTGCTGATCAATCATCGGCGCACTGTGTGGACGAAGTGACTCCGGGAACCAACTTCATCCACTCTGATGCAGACAGCTGGAAGTTATTTATAGATCGTCTGCCACTTGATTGGAGTGAACCGGTGAAAACTGTTACTCCGCTGTTCCTCTGTAGCCTACGCTTTGCATAGGCGTACTGTGCCGCGTACAGGTCTAATGTTTCTTAGGCTATAGTTGCTAAACGTGGCATGGTGTGCACAAAATTATTGCAGTCGATCAACATAGGCTGATGCTAATCGGAATTTTTAATTTAGAAGTTACAGCGTTTCTAAATCGCGTATAACAGCGTTATTGGTTGTATTTATTTGTTGGTAAAATATCGTTTTAGCGGGTTTAATTATCCGCCATTGCATGGGTTTCAGCGTTGGTCGTAAACAAGTTGGATTGACGAAACGAATTCTCGCTAAATAGAATTCGGATTGACGAAAATAATTTTTAATGAAATAGAAGTGGGCCCGATGAAAAGAATCTTGCTTAAAGAGAAGCTGGATTGATGGAAAATAATTCTTAATTAAATAAAAGTTGTATTGATGAAAAATAATTCCTGCTTAAATAGAAGCTGGACGGATGAAACGAATTTTTGCCTAATGGAAGCTGGATCGATGGAAAGAATTCTCACTAAAGTAGAAGCTGGATTGATGAAAAATAATAATGCTACAAATACCAAATATTTACCAATAATTAAATCCGCTAAAACGATAGATTACCTTATTTGTATCACTTAGATCATAACAGGCCTACTATGTATGTATTTGTGTATGTATGTATGTATGTATGTATGATTGTAAGCATGTATGCATGTATCAGATCACTTACATAGCGCCCTTAAATAGGCTAACTCACAAGGGCAAATGATGTCGCATAATATTATGTAACCCGATTATAAGCGAACTGTTTCGAAGAGATTTCACGTCAAAACTCCAAACAAACTCACAGGCCTAACAAACGTCATTTATTTCATTTCTAACACTATATAAGGCCTACTTAGGGCTACTATCTACAGACAATAATTATTATAAGGTGTAAAATTGGCATTAAGCTCAGTAAGGCATAACCTTTGGACACAGTGACTGTTGGATGACGTGCTGCTGGTCCGAACCTCCGCTAAGACAACGGAAGCTTGTGTAGAGAAATTAAACAAATCTTTAACGAACAATTATTTACCTCAATTAATTATAGGTGTTTGTAACTATATATTCTGGCGCTATATCGAAATAAGTAATAGATTAAATAAAGAAATTAAAGAAATTAAAATACAAGCAATCGTGTAGCCAATCAGCCACTGTGTCGAACCTTTCTGCGAACATGCCATAACAAATTAGCCCGGAATATCATATCGTAGGCTGCAACATGGAAGGCATGTTCTAGCCTACAATGGAAGAACTACGATGTTTGAACTCAAATACATCGCAGTCACCAAGTTTCTACACAATGAGGTTCGCAGTAATACACACTCTTATGAGCTTGCTAAGTTTCTTAAAATAAGCCATATATACAGGATTACTAAAGTTCTCAGTACTGAAACACTTGTAAAATAGTAGGTCCATCTAAAGGTTACATAGAGTAGCCGAATTCTACGCTGCCGATTTTTCTAAAGGTATAACGGAAAAACAAACGATTTAACAAGGAAACCCTAATGGACCGATTCTGCAGGTGTGCCTATTTCTAGAGCTCTTTTCAAGCGTTAAAATAAAGTTCAAGCTGTTAGAACACATAGACTCGAGAGGAAAACAAACATGTTTCCAGAAATGGAAACACAAATTGAAAAGTGGATGGATTTTCCAGCAAACTAAGTATATACGCCTGTCAGTCAAGTTTCACATATCGGTATAATAATTATTTGCCTGCAAAGCCTACTTTCCATGTGTAGCATACAGGACATGAAGCTTATAAGAAAATATCTCCGGAAAGTTGAAGTTGAAGCCTACAGCATAACCACAAACCTAAAATGCGTAGTACAGAGCCTACTCCTATGACTACAACTTAGAACATGCCTCTATAATATTTAGATTGCAATTGTGATGTAGGTATACTTATACCAATAACAGGCTGTTAAGTAGATTTAAGGCTACTACTTAGCTAGCCTACTTGAGCGTTATACATTCCGCAGCACATGCAGATGAAAAAATATTTAGTGTAACTATTGCTATAATGTGACGATGCTGTTTGCTCTGGCTTAAAAGGAAAACTCCATCCAAACATTAAAAAGGCAAAAGGATTCATCTGCGCTTCTTCTTCTTCTTCGCTGGCAGTTGACGAGCTCAACTATCGATCGATGGCATTCCTCCCATACAGTTCGATCTGTTCTTGCCAATCAGCCAATCAATCGATTGATCGATCGATCGTTGACCCATCAGATCAGGTACCTCGACCGCTCCACGTAGTACCCACTCCTCGGGTACGTTGAGTACCGAGGCACGTACCCGCTATACAAGCTTGTGCCGTAGTCCGCGTGGCTGGTGTACGGTAGTAGGCCTGCGTACCTGCTGTAGGTGGTTGTGTAGGGCACATGATAGTCCGAGTAACTGTACGGACTGCCATACGCCAAAGTCTACAATGACGCAGAAGCGGAAAGAAAAAGTTAAGAAAAGCAACATAAGGTTAAGTACGATAAGGTAAGTTTAGGAGAATGTAGGGGAGGCGAGATAAGGTGAAAGTGAGATAGGATAAACTTAAGATAAGGTTGGTAAAGGTAAGGAAGAGATTCCTGCATGTGGGTGTCATGATCAGTCAGGAGGATTTAATCTGTTCATATTCCTACCACCTTCTAATCTGCCCCGTATAAGGATCCCCAAGATTATGATAACGACTGTCAAGTATTCCTTAACTTTATGGTATATATTATGTTCGTTAGCAAATTCCAACACATAACGTACCAAAATTCACGACATTCCCTGACGACTCTGAGGACCTACCGCACGTTGATCGAGACGCCCTGCGTGCAGCATACCCATGGCCAGTGGGGGCGCCAGGATTCAGGTTTGGGGGGCTAAAGCTCCAAGCCTTCCCTTTTGTCCCCTCCTCCCTGTGATTTGCAGTGATTTCCCACATTTTGAGGGGGCTGAGCCGCAGTTAGGGGTGCTAAGCCACCCTATCCCCTTTGGCGCCGCCACTGCCCATGGCCATTAGATTGGACAGTATAATATTATGGGCTCTATAGACGGGTCCCATATGGGAATATCGAAGTCTAGGTCTTATATGGGTTCCATGTGGCATACTGGCAGGGCGTCGATCTTAGGCCTAAACATAATTGAATTAGTTCTTGCCTCATGACGAAACGATGGACCGACGATAGAAGAACGAGGCTTGTAAGTAGGAGAACTATTGTAATAATTTTTACCCCCGACGGTTTGACAACTCTGGTGCGAGGACTGTACAGGTCATAGCGGTAGTCCGTCGTGGTCACAGGCGTCTGAAAAGTACAACGTAATGAGTAATAATATTATATAGAACTGTCTGTCTGCATATCTGTCTGTCTGAACGTATGTATAATGTACGTATGTCTGCGTGTGTGTCTGTCTGAGTCTGAGTGTCAGGTTTAACTATGACAAACATAAAATTATTAAAATCTATATAGTAATCTTTCGTTATTTCTCGATCGTACATTTTCACTCGATATAATTATTCCGTCTACATACCGCGTATTCGTAGAATAAAGGCGACGTGTAGTAAGTCGATCGGTACGAAGGGTAGACGCCGTAGTAGCTTCGGTCCGTGCTTCCTCCTCCTCCGTAACCTCCGAATCTTTTGTCGAGCATCCTGTTGAAAGTGTCGAGGTCCGTCTGGCTCTCGGCCAGCTTCATCCCGATGGCGAACTCGTGGTTCCTGCGGCGCGTCAGGTGGTCTCCGATCGGGAGACGAGCCGTCGAGCTGCGGTAGACATCTGGTGGAGTCGACTGGGAGCGCCGCCAATCGACTGTGGGGGTTGCCCCGTAGACGGACCACCTCTGCTGCTGGTGCAGATGCCGCGGAGGAGAAGTCCCGAGCGTGTCCCTGTACTCGGACAGCGCTCGGTGTCCTTCGGGTTGTGCGACGGTTCTGCGCACGGATGGCGCAGGGCTCTGGTGGAAGGAGTAGCTGCGCGGCTCTGTGTAGTACAAGGATGGGGAGTAGGATCGCTCCAGGTGATGATGATGATGATGCACCGGTTCCGGTTCAGTGAATCTGACGGTGCGTTCTTCGTGAACGGGCGAGTGCTCTACCTGGTGATGATGAACGAGGCGAGGTTCGATGTAGCTGTGACGGCGGCTCGGCTTCCTGCCTCGGTCGATTGCAGGCGGGTGGAGCGAGGCATGCAGAGCCTCGCCCGGAGAACGACTGCGCAATTGGTAGCCTCGTCGAAATCCAGTCTGGGCCAGGACGTCGAAGCCTGGCTTGACACTGTCAAGCTCCAGACGATGCTGTAAATATCGACACAAATGCAAGAAAGAACCGTTATAAACATATTAGATGTTTGCCCGTCCTAAGACGGTTAAAACAATTTGAGAATGTCAAGAGATGCATCTTCATGTGCTATGATTGACATAAGTCCCTCCCTCTCCCTCCCCTCCCTCCATCCACCCTCCCTCTGTGATTACCTTCCGAAGGCTCCCCGCTGAGACTCTGACAACCACCGGTCCACCACGCACATATTTATAGCATGCTTACAAGGGAGTATTAACTAACTAAAGATGCTTTTCTTGCGGTGTATTTGTTTCATTAAAATAAACCACTGACAAATGCCTTTGCTTTCTAACCAGTTTGCAAGCTAAGCAATACACACGACCGGTTGTAGGTGATTAACAAAGCCAGGTTCGATCAACTACTTCACCAGTGAGAGAGTGCTCTATAACAATAGACCACCAAGGTGGTAATTGTAACGTAGCCTAACCCCGAGTGAAATCCGCCTTGGAACAGCGTCGTCTCTGACTGTTTACGGACGGCACCTTCTCTAAAATCAGCCACCTAGTGTTGGCATTCTTTGCCTTCTCTTTCTATCGTGCATTTCTGTCGACATGTCGTCCGCCCACATACTCAGTCATTACAATAATGCAGGCTTTTGCTCTTCTTCTTCTCCCTGCTCAGTAGTTGTACAAGTAATGGTATAGATACAGCCCGGCATCAGCACTCGTTTCACATTTGGCTTCGGTTTCAGGCTCAGGGTGAGGTACACTCACTACACTGGTTTCCATGTCACTTGTTGTTTCTGCGTCCGACGCTTCGGCTATGCCTGTGTCAGACTCACACTGCTGCATATGAAACATATCGCTAAACTTCGGGATCTTGGACTTTAGTGCTTGTGCATCGACAGACGTTTTCTGTGCTACTTTCCGTTTCTGGAAGCCAGACGAATACTAATATTATGGAGTACGTCGGTCGCTCATCTTTAACACACTTCAGTTCGATGCCAAGTCAAACGAGTAAACACGAAGTAGAATCAGCCGACACAGATAACAGAACGTCAGCAACTTGACAAGTCACAAGACTCACAACAAGCGGGAGAATTATAATTGTTAACAATATAAAATACATTGTGTATACCACAGATTGATTTGGCTTAGGGTAGGCCTACGGCTGCTAGATATTTGATATAGGGCCTACTGCAAACCCTGGTGTTATGCATGATATCCAGCTAGAATGTATGTGGGAGGCTAAGTCTGATGAGGTATGTCTACCTGATGTTGAAGCTGGCTGGCTCTGTTGGGATTGGATAATATACAAGGTGCGTATAGCGTGTGCACCATGGGGCCTATAATTATGAGGCATCCGAAGAAAACTTGAGCATAATACCTGCATCATGTAGAAGCTATCAAGGTGCTATCAATCTTACAACTAGGCCTTCACCAGTACCTTTCCGGGCTCTGCCAGCCAGTCGGTATATCCGATAACCTGTCTGTCTGAAAAGCTGGCACTCTGTTCGTCTGACTTAGGCTACGTGCATACAATTATATACTTGGAATATCACAAATAGATGTTTTATGAGCCCCAAGAACCTACATTCCAACACTTACTGTTAACTAAATTCATTTACCGGACACCGTCATGTCCGGTAACTTCTGAAATTACTGACCGGAGGATTGTCTAAATGCCTGACTGTAATCGGACACCTGGCAACCCTAGTTAAATAACTATAATTAATTAATTAATTATTACTTCGTATTTATTCATGTTTCAGCATTTTCGCTAGATTTAACAATGAGGTAATAACACGCCCATTAACAAAACATTTCTTCAGTTCCGAAAAAGCGGGCCCTCAAAACTGCGGGCCCCGGTGCTGCAGCGCCCTTAGCACCTCGCTTAATGCGGCCCTGCGAGCATGTCCAATTGAAACTCTCCCGAAATTGTTTCCTGGTTAGTGGTTACGCTGCTGCTTACCATGTTAGTATCACAATGGTTCCAGTCTTCGCCATCTATCACATAGGCCTATTCTTTGCGTGAATTCTTTGCCCAAGCATCATCACATCGCTCCCATCCTCAAATCACTCCATTGGTTAAAACTCCCAGAGCGAATTCACTTCAAAGTCCTCTCGCTAACCTACAACTCCCTACAACACTCCCAGCCCAGATATCTCCGCGAACTCTTCACCATCCAGCCAACCCGCTCTACCCGATCATCCTCCGTTCTCACTCTTTCTAGACCCCCGGTCACTATTCATCTTTAGTTCTACAACCGAGCAATATCCAACACTGCGTCGCGTCTCTGCAACGATCTACCTCCTGAATTCCGCACTTTTTCGGTTCATCCACCATCATCGCCAATCATCCACCATCATCTGCCTCAGGCTCCTCTATCCATCACCCCAAAGGCTTTCCATGGGCCTCGAAACTAAAGTCTCTCATTTTCAAGAACTCTTATCCTGACTCATCTGATCCTATACCCTCCAATCCTCGACCTAAAAGACACCCACCTTAACATCTGCTGTGCCCTCTCTGATCCTCTGGAAACCGGACTCGGACCTCCATTGGACTACTCTTTTGGACAACCCCTCTGACTAGACGCAGCGCTCGTGCCCTGCGCTTGGCTTTCGATTGGCGCTTTAGAAGTTTGGAGATTACGATTACGATTATGAAGACAGACAACTATTGGACCACTTCTCAGGGTATACGAGATGACATATCTTTATTTTCGTTCATCTTATTAATGTCACTTGAAGCTATATAGCCTACGCTTCAGAATTAGTACAGAATGTTCGAACTAAGATACGCGACGAGGAACCTATATTATGGACTTCTCAAGAATCAGGTCTGCCTGCTGAACACTAGACATGACACTCTAATACTAAATGCCCATGCAGTCTAACTGCTGGCGTTCACAACTGAATCACCCATTAGGCTACTCGACTACTAACCGACTGATTCTCACTCTATATTAACTGACTTATCGTAAGTAATTGAAGCTCCTTGGTTAAGGTGCTTCTTGATTGGCTCGTCCGACCTTGATTCCCAAGATTGAAATCATAAGAATCCTGCCAAAGGTGTGGCCATGGTCAAATCTTACATAATTCTACTAACCTATGAACTTGTTCCTTCAAGCGAGGGCGGGACTTTCCGGATTTATTCCTGAATGCAACACCTGGAACCCATCTATTATCTGGGAATTATATTTTTGTCTGACAGAACTTATACTCTCCAAGCGGCTTGTCTTTGAAGACCGGCTCTGTCTAGAAGTATGACAGGTGGATACAGTAATAATTCTTCGTGTTGATATTGTCAATACTTGTTCCCCTCTTTCAGATCCCTAACTCTCTAGGCGCCATTACATGTTGCTGCTATTTTTGGTATCTGTCCGCGGTTAGTGGGTTACTGCTTGGCCTAGATTCAGCTAAAAGAATCTTTACGTCTAATATGCGAATGCTCACCAGGTTCTAACAGGTTATAACACGAAGTTACTTTATATTACACTTCCAAAACCTAAAATGGACAGTGTGATATTAGCAAGCTTACTGGCATAAAGGTAGAAATACCTTGGTGTACTATATGGAAAATGATCTTCCATGCGAATTAGGAAGAGTTGATTAGAATGACTGCGAGAACACTTTGAAGTATAGATTTAAATGTAATTTCCTGTTGAATGAAATTTGATTTGCAAGAAATCCTTAGCTCAATCATAAGAATAACAATGGGTTAAGTTAACTTAATCTCTCATTATTCAATTGATGAATTTAGGTGAATCCGTCTATAA